>JARHVA010008822.1:0-413451 GCA_037957365.1 Torreya grandis | reverse complement strand
TTTGATATCAATGCATATTGTGATTGGCATATATGCATAGGACATTCTACTAATAGATGTTATGGTCTGAAACACAAAATATAAGATTTAATTGAGGACAACACTATTGAAGTCAATGATGTTAATATAACTATGAACGATCGATTGTACAACCTTATGTGAAGCTTAAAATATTTTTGGATCCATTTCTAAAACATATGGCACAATAAACTAAGGCTAATCTAGAGGTAAAAAAGAATTACAATGTGCATCCTCCTTCAATTTCTTATGCTTCTAGAACTGAGAAGGATCATCTTATAGATGGTCTTATTGATACACTTAAAAATACACAAGTACAAAGACCTATGATCACATTATATTATCATGAGATTATTATTGATAATTCTACCAATGAAATAAAGAATAAATCTTAGAGATCTGTAAGTGGGTAGATGAAGACAATTCAAGATTTATTATTGATAGATAACTATTAGCTTTATTAGTCCTCTTGGTTCTCTTTGTTTATTTCTTATTTATGTCTCTGTCATTGTGTACTTTATTTTTTTCATGGTGGGTTGTCTTTTTTTAATTATGGTTCACTTGATTATTTCATTTCCTTGTATTGTCTCTTTTTTATCCATGTGCTTTGGGTTATGTGCAAAGATTTAATCTTTGGTTACTGAGAGATATTGCCCATGGTATTTTTACTTATAACTTTGTATAGAGGTATTTACTAACAACTCTCAAGTGGTGTGTACAAAATATGATAAGACAAGGAATTGAGCATATGGAAATGCCATTAATGAAGGGTTTCTAGAATAGGGTACTAATAAAGATAGCTCTAGTAAGGGCATTAATCCAATCATTGAGAAGACATCTTCATGTAAGCAGAGCAAGGCTAAAAACATTAATCTACCTATGAATGGAAAAAGTTTTAAAACACATAGAAGGAGCAACATTTGGGTTTCATGGATTTAGCTTTGAAGGTGATAGGAACTACCTATAAAATGAGGAATAAATCAGTAAGTTCCATTCCTTGTTGAAAACCTTAACTCTTTGCCCTAATGAAGCCATGGAAAATTTTCTTTAGATGGAAGAAATTAGGATAAAAAATAATGTTATTTTCTTTGTTTATCTCAATCAAAATTTTATGCCTTCTAGGATTTTTTGACAATTGGTTAAATTCAGTATAAGGAAAGAAGATGGGTTTATATGTGACTTTTTACAGAATGACAAAGAGAGGTGTGTTTTTTTTTTTTAAGAATAAAAATATACAAAGATTATCTATAAGTTTACCCCTTTGGAACATGGGTCAATCAATTTTTATGAAAATTTCCTAGAACCTTAGCCTCGATTACAAAGATATAATCTTTAAGATTTCCCTTAGATGGGTAAACATTAAAAATGTACCCATACAAGTATGGGATTTTTAAGCTCAAGCTCTTAATCCTTTAGGAGAGTTTTTAAAATTTGAATATACAAAGAGATCTTTGGCCCATATGCATGTGAGGATTCTAATTTCCTTATAACCCCTTGAATTTTTCCTAAACCCCTAGTTTTTTTAATTTGATAGAGTAAAAATAGGTTTTTCAGGGACCTGGAACCATGAGAGTGAGATGCAACAATTTTAACAGGCCCTCTAGGGCCCAACGAGCAAAAAGGAAAACTAGAAACTACAGTAAAAACTAAAATAGATTTAGTTGGAGGGACCCTCTTGAGTGTCTTCAACAGTAAAATTATCCTTTGCCAGGATAATGGGTTTCTCTTTTGAGACCTTGGCATGAGTACGATTCCTAGGGCCTTCAGTCGTTTCTCTTATGAATATCATCCTAGGTTGCTTTCTACCTTTCACCTACAAAGGGGTTTGCTTAGGGAGGACCCCCTGGGGGAGCCCAGGGGGGATTTTAGGACCGTAGGGGTTTTCATAATAGGGGATTAGGGAGGGGGTTGGGTAGAATGCACAAAATATTGAACAGTAACTTCTACCATCCTGTGAAGCTCATTCTAGTCTTGGATAAGCTTTACTAAGCCAAATCCAGCCTGTTGAACCTTCAAGTTGATTCTTCCAACATTTATTTATTCTTCTCAAGATCCTCCATTATAATGGCCTTACCCTTCCAAGCAAAGGTCACAGGAGACCCAATTTCGATGGGTTTGGGCTTGGCAATGAACAACAACTTGAGAGGAAGGTCGTTAGGGGGAGATTGGGATAGGCTATTTTGGGGGGAACAATCTGGAGGTGGGTGGGATCCCTCCATAGGTTATTCCTCCAGGAAGTCCTCTTGGGAGTCCTCCTCAAAAGAGGATCATCTCAGGGGAACCTTCTAACCTATAAGGGTCTAGCCATGTTTTACAAGTAGAAGGATAAGACCTTGATGGAGGATGGGGTTAGTGTCGTTGACCTGATGAAGTAGAATCATGCTTCCCAAAGACTTGAGGAGGAAATATGGGAGACTAATTTTAAAACCAATAGAGTGATTAATTAGAAGGAAATGGTGTGAAAAAATAAGGGTGTACTAATTTTATGTACCTCATGACCTGAAGGTAAACATCGGGCCATTAGCACAGTAGGTAAGCATCAGGAAAACCTTTCTTATCAATTTGAACAAAATTATTGGTTCTAAAGAATCACTATAGGGATTCTTATTTCTTGGACTGATCTTTAAATTCTTTAGTGCTAGCATAATACATGTCTGTAGCATCACCAATAAACTCCTTTGAGACATTTATAGAGATGGCCCTCATAGTAACCTTCCTTTTAGTCTATGTAGCGATGAAGTCATGAACCACCATGGCATTGTGATTGGTAATATGTTCCATAAACTATATCATCCCCCCCTTTTTGAGCTTTTTCTAAACGTTTTTCTGTTCTCAAACCTTTGTTAGAATATGTGGGCTCCAAATGATCTCTATTTCTACCCATGGTTGCTCTAATTATAGAGATGGAGAGAGAGAGTCAATAGTTCTGAAAGCAAACTGAACGGCTAGGGTTTGAATGAGAAAATATGCCTACCAAAGCCACATAGACATAATTACATCCCTTGCATCAAAATGAATGCAAATCTGTAGGATCAAAAAAAAATTGATCAAGTTGAGGGCCAACGCATGCGAGAGGATAATAGAATTAAGTTGTATTTGTGCCTTCTATATGGATGACATCATACACCATAGGGGGGACTCTACCTTCATCATAATAGCTAGTTAAATAATGGAGATCCACTCTAGTGCTGGCTAGGAGGTCATCAACCCCATTTCCTTCTCTGTAAGTATATGTGAGTTGGAAATGTGGTATGCTTTGTAAGATGTGTTTTGCATCATCGATGATTTCCTTGATAGTGTGTGAGGGAATAGTTTTTCCTTCCAAAGCATTTAGTATGTTTAGTGAATCCCCCTCTATACTAATTTTGTTCTAGTTGGTGTTATGCGCTAGCTAAATAGCCCATAGTTTTAAAAACTTAGAGATGTTTCCTTTTCTTGCCTTGAGAAGGGTTGGGGGGACTGAACTCATGTTTTCTATGCAAAAAATATGGCCATGTCAAAATGATTTTCCCTCTCTTTGTGAAAAAAATGGATACTAAGGTTCAAATTAGGGTTGAGTTATAATCTAAAAATAGGGGTAATGCCTATGTTGACTATGGTCAAGATATACCAACTATTGATGTTATTATGTGGATAATCCTCATTTTGAATAAGAAAACTATCATACCTTGTCTCCCTTTTAATACCCCCAATAATAAATTACAAGAGATAGCTATATTTCACTTCCTTCTTTGTTTTGGACTTGTAACCTTCCTCCTAATCATGCCTTATGCCCAAGCCTATTTTCTCTCCCTCTTAATCATATGACTTGTCCCTTGGAGTTTACACCTCTTTTGTTGTCTTAGTTTCTTCTTTTTTAGATGGTATTGATGATTTTCAAAATAAATGTCAGCGTTCAAGTAAAGTCTCACCTCTTAGGTGGGCTTTTGAGGAATACATTATTATTTTAGCCAATCCCCTGCCTTTTGAGAAATATAACCCTATTATCTTGGAGGATATTAGATGTTTATTTGGATGCTAATGTTGAAATGGATATTTATCCCCTTATATATAATGATAAATGTAAATTTGCATCCTTAACTAAGAAGGAAATAATTTCCCCTTTGGGGGTGACACTAGTTCCCTCACCCTGGCTAAGTCTAAGATTGGTGCCAAAAGGCTTAAGAATAATGTGAATAACATAGATCCTCCTATTTTTGAAAATATGGAAGAGTTCAAGAGATTGAATGTTAATCCCTTAAGAAGTTTTTAGGAATCCAAGAAGAAAAATAAATAAATAATGTCCCTCAACGTTTCAATAGGGTGTATCAAAACAAGGGAGACTTTAAGCCCCTGGTTTAGTTTAAATAATCCTTCCCCTTTTTAATGAAGATTGTGAGTTGGAATGTAAAGGGACTGGAATCTCAAGATAAACAACCTATTATCAGATAGTTTATGCATTCTAGATATCATATTGATTTCTTTCTTCTACAAGAAGTGAAAGAAGTCGATTCTAGCCTTGATTTTGCTTTGAAATTTGTTTGGCTCAATGGGTTTCATGTCTCTACTAACCACCTAATAGGTAAAGGGGGAGATTTTATCCTATTGATCTTAAATGGTCTGATTATATAATTGATTCTATGTCTTTCCCATGTCAAAGAGTTGTTTGGATTGGACTCAAGCAACAAAATCAACAGTTTGGAATCTATTATGTTTATGCTCCAAACGATTATAGAGATAGAATGGAGTTATGGAATTGGCTTACTTCAAATCTAAATGATATCCCTTAGATCATCAAGGGTGATTTTAATATGATTGAGGAAATAAAGAATAAACAAGGGGGCTCTCCACCTACATGGAAAGGTAATGAATTGTTATTTTGGTCTAAATTGATATGTATCCATAAGATCTCTAATCCTTTAACTAAAAATAAAGCTTTTAGTAAAGGTATTTAGTTTACATGGTGTAGCAACTAGGTTGGGAATTAAAGAGTCTATTCTAGACTTGATATATTTTATCTCAGTAAGGATCAAATCATCGTTCAACTTGTTGATATTGAATATATGGTTAGAGTTTTGCCATTTACAATTTCTAATCACTATCCTATTGAAATGCAATTTCCTTGAGAGATCAAGAGGACCTTAAGGAGGAGGAGTGGAAAGGTTTGTATAAGCTTAATGTATCTCACCTTCATGTCAAGAAATGTCAAAAGGTATTAGACTTTCTTGGAATATTGCCAAAAAAATTATGTGAATCCTCGTCCAACATTATTGCTTGAAATCAGTGTATTATACTTATTAAACAATTCATTAGAGCTTTTGTGCAAGCCAAGGCTAAAACAAGAAGAAAACTTTCTAGATAATGCTCAAGATCTATTGATTGCTATGGAAAATTTCTTTCAGAAATATCCCACCAATGATGAGATTCTTGGTAAATTGGTGCTTCTTTAGCATAAGCATAGAATGCATCAACAATACATTGCCAAAAGTGCCCAAATTAGAGTTAGAATGACTTATTTAAAACTGGGTGATGAAGTGACTAAGTATTTCATTAGATTGATTAAATAAAAACATGTCAAACATAAAATCAACCAAATTAATATTGGGGGGCGGTGGGTGGTCTCCAAGGACTTGAATGAGCTTAAGTTTGCCTTTCTTTCTTTGTATTCTAATATATTCACCTCCAATGGGTCTAGCCATCAAATTGAATTTAATAGAAGCCTTTGTGTTAATAACATCCCCAAAGAGGTATCTTATAAATAATTTAATGCTCTTGATAGTGAGTTATCTATTAATGAAGCACTGATTGCTATTGTTTCTCTTAAAAATGATAAGGCATTTGGAATTGATGGTTTCCCTACTGAATTTTTCAAGACTAATGAGGACTACATTGCACTTGATTATCTAAAGGTAATTAATGAGGCCTTAGAGGTGGGATCCATTTTTATTGATATCAATAGTTGGGTCATTATTTTAATTCATAAATATGGTGATTCTACTCAGGTAAAAAACTGGAGATTGATTACTCTACTTAATATCTCTTACAAAATTCTTTCTAAAATGATTTCTTAAGGCTTGTTGCATTGCTTCTAGATATCATTTTTGATACCCAAACATGATTTGTGAAAGGTATATATATATAGTTGATAATCTAATCACAATTTTTCAAGGTATGCAATGGGCTCATAATTCTAACAAGAATGTTGGTATGATCATGCTTGACTTTGAAAAAACATATGGCATGATTGAATGGTCATTTATTGATATTATGCTTATGGTATTTGGGTTCGAAGATAGATTTTTTAGAATAGTTAGTATTATTTTTAAATATGCCTCTCTAGTATTTGAAATAAATGGTAATCTTATTGATCCCATGAAACTATAATGCTTCATTTGACAAGGTTTCCCTCTTGCCCCTTCTTCGTTTGTGCTTGTTGTTGAAGCTCTTCATTATTTATTAGGGTATGCTTCACTAAACCCCATATAAATGGAACAAATATTCCTAACAAGAGTAAACTTATGGATGGGCTCTTTGATGATGATACTACTCCTTTCCTTGTCCTATAAAAAGAAAACTTCCAATCGATTATCTATTATTTTGCTTCTAGTTCTAAGGTTGCCTGTCAGAAATCTCTTGTTATTGGTTGGCTTGAATCCCCTTTTGATTGGATTGATTATTTTGGATGATCTTGGAAAGGACCTAAGAAACTCGTTAGATATCTTGAGATCCCTTTTATTCTCTTCCCTTCATTCAAATAACTATGGGAATGGTTGTGTGTAAACATTAATAAAAACATATCTAACTAGTATGGGCACTTACTCTCCTTTCTTGAGAGAATCTAGGTTTGCCAAAAGGTTATTTCTTATTTTAGTATCTATTGCTCCCATTGTTGGATGTTTAAAAAATATTAGTTTGAAAATCTTCACAAAATTGTCAGAGATTTTATTTGGCTTGATTGTAAAGGAAACAAAAATGGCATGTTGCAACATGGGACACTTGTTGTAAACCAAAGATGATGGGTGGGATTGAATTTTAAAAAATGAGAATTCAAGGAATTACACTTGTAGGTAAGTGGATATTAAGAACTATAAGGGGGAATGTGCCTTGGAAAGTGCTTGTAAGACATTGTATTCTAAGAGGTTTTTCTAGAGGGAAATCTCAATGGAAGGGGTTGCATATCTCTGATCTTTTGACTGGTTCCTTCCTAGTTAGGGTTGCAGTCTCTCCTATTTTTCAATCCTTATGCAAAGTTTGGGAAATGGTTAAACATTTGGTAAATTTAAAACCAATTTTTAGTGGTTTTGGATATAGATGTTAGGGTTACAGGGTTTTGTGATGGAATATTAAGGTGAACAATTGTTCCTTCACCTTGACAGGGGGTTACTCTACATTTTACTGGTTTTACAAGGGTCTAAAAGCATTCAATGACCTCCACTTATATGGGTGTTGGGATTTTTGGGCTGAAGTTAGAACTAAATTCAATATATTTGCTTCCCATCTTAGAACTATCTCTTTTGAAGAAAGCTATATACAATACAACTTTTACATTGATAATGGAAGATGATGATGAATTATAGGATAAAATCAAATGGCTCAAAGGGCTTAAGTTAGAAGAGATTACTACTAGGATGTTCTATTTTAAGCTCTCATTTTTCATATATATATATATATATATATATATATATATATATATATATATATATATATATATATATATATATATGAAAATGATCACACAATAAAAGCTTATGATTAAAGCCAAGGTAGATACACACACACACACACACACACACACACACACACACACACACACACACATATATGTATGTATACATACATACATACATACATACATACATACATATACATATATATGTGTGTGTGTGTGTGTGTGTGTGTGTGTGTGTGTGTGTGTGTGTGTGTGTGTGTGTGTGTGTGTGTGTGTGTGTGTGTGTGTGTATCTACCTTGGCTTTAATCATAAGCTTTTATTGTGTGATCATTTTCATAGTTGGAGATTCAAGTTTGATATTATTTGGTCATCTTTTCTTGCCCAAAAAATCTTGCTTTAAATGGTTGTTAATTCATAATAAGTGTATTGTTGGGGAAGTACTTGTCAAGTTTGATTATGTCAAACCTTTTTGTACCATATGTGGTGGTCTTGAAATAACTGAAAATGTTTTATTTTTGTATCCATATGTTTTGGACGTGTGGATAATTTCCTAAGGATTGGTCTTTTTTTTTTTCTTGTGATATTGTGTTGGTTAATATTGCCTTTTTTATGTTTATCCTAAAAATAATTTCATGTTTTTTATCATAATTTATGGCTTGTATTATCTACTAAAATTTTATGGTTCCTACATAAACAAATAAATCTCGAGTTTTTCAATTCCAAAGCAGGTTTCTTACTAACTTCTCTAGAGAAGTTATTGTGTACATTGCATCTATACATATATAATTGCAACTCAAAGTTATTAAGAACTAGGATGATGAAGATTACTTATAGTTATCTTCAGGATATTGATGATTACTTGAGATATAGCCCCTAATTTGACTGGAGAACTCTCTATTCAAACATTTTAGTGTTGAAGATAACTAAATCTAAGTAGCATATTATGAAATATGCTTATCTTGAACAACCTTCCAACCCTTATCCCAACTTGGTTGGTGTTATCACTCAAACTATGTACTCACTGAATTGGAAGAGTTGGTTCAGTGAGATAATGGGATCATCCCCTAAGGTGTGGGACACTTGTGCTCCTTAGGACAAACCTTTGAATTAGGCCTACTTACTTCTATTTTAGATGCACCTGATTAAGGACTAATGTGTAGACCTACAAAGAGTAGAACGAAATCTATAGCTAGCACTAAACCTATGCTTGATAGGGGGCAAAAGAGGGAAAAGATAAGAGATTGATAGAATTTAAAAGGGTGATGCACCAAGAATAGAATGATCACCTCACCTGCATAACAACACAATAAAACTAATAGACTAAATACATAAACTTTAAACCAGATGCAATGCATAAGTATTTCGCATGGAGGTAAGGGAACACAACACAATACTAAAAGGGATGACAAAAGATCCATAAATAATACCTATGTAGACCCATGTATACAAGTAATACAACCTACAAAAAATTCTAGTTTTGCATAGAGGTGTGAAGGGAGGACAACAATGAGAGAGATGAACATCCACAGACAAATATCAACAACCAATAGTGCACATAGAATGTAAAGAATGAAGAAAAATAACTTAGTTCTTATTAATCTTAAGGTCTAAGGAAATATTACAAACTTGAATGGGTAGAGCTTCGTTATCCCAGGGGAGGGCTCTTGAAGGGTGAATTTTGGCAGCATTATAGTGCTCAAAATATGTCAATCACTTTATAATAAAAATCAGGGTTTATATAGCACCAGGTAAGGCCCTACGTGATCAATTTACCATCAGAGGTGATAGGTAGGAACTTGAATTTAAAAACAACATCTAGAGCTCATGGCTAGTTTAAGAGCATCAAGATCTTCATAATGACTATATAATCCATGTTTATCCAACTTGGATAAGATAATTTGATTATTAACGTAGCTGGAATGTCATTTGTGGATCCACATGTTTATTTGAGAATGGAGGGCATTTGGGTAGCCAAGGGTGGCATGTGTTCATATTATAACACTTTGACAACCACCCTACTTTCAATTCTATTTTGATTCAGTCCCATTGATGTCTAATCGAGCTCAATTACCATCCCCATTTATGACGGTAATATGCCTAGACTAGACTGTTGATGTGGGACTACATAGGTTCATCTTTGAGTTATGCCATGTTACCTTGTATGTTGTAGGGATTAGCATGCATGCCTGTATTTTGGCAACCAAGTGTGCATTGAACTAGGTGCACTAAGTTTTATGTAGATGGGAGTGTATATTAAAGGTTGTATAGTGAATTAGCTACGTAGTGAATTAGTTGCACAATGAGTATATGAGTTTATGAAGGTATTGGGAGTGATATTTTGAAAAAATGCACAAGGAACTAAATCCTTCTACATATAGTCTCTTCTAATGGTTTTCGTAGTCTAAACCTTCATCTATAACCTACATTAGTCTGCAAAGAGACCACTATGTGACTGAGGTTATGGATTGAATTTTTGAAAGGCACAATGGGAAACTCTATAATTTGGCATAAGACTTCATCATTTGAGTGTAAGGAAGTCTTTAAATGAGATCATGCAAGAAGATGAAAGATCTTAAGCATGCTCTTCATGATTTGGAACTGCTCTCTACGCACTTCTCTCTTTTGTTGATTTGAAGTCAGGGATACTTGCATATTATGACTTGTGTGTTGTGTTGGTGTAGTGAAGGATCTTTGCATGGGGTACACATTAGGAACTCATTATAGGTGTGGATCAACACTTAGCTAATATGTGAACCAAAGCTTATTGTCGAGTGCAGGTGCAGATATGAAGCATTTATATGTAGACCTACTTCTCTTTTTGCCTTACATAAACTTTAATATTTAAATGCACTCTACATAAAGGGTGCATACTGAAGGCTACACAGTAGGATGGGCACTGAATAGTAAAATCACAATGTCACTTGAAAGATATGGTTCTATGAAAGATGCGAAGACCATACCCCCTTAAAAAATTTCTAAGTCCAAAGACTTGGTCATTTTTTTCTAGACCCCGATTGAATGTTGAAGCCCTGAACTGTTGAACTCATGTGCTGATCTACGAAGACTGCCATATTGGGTGATCTAAGTAACATTCATACACAAGCCTATTTTCGAAGGACCTACTTTTACACAAGCATGAAAACCTTATACACAATGTCCTATGAACTCTATGCAAACTGGGGTGATTTGGAGGGTCAATAATTGGGCTCTCTAATTTTGAAATGAGTGCTAAATAAGGAATAAATGGTAAAAATGGTGTACTTATTAACATTTTTCATGCATATCTTGAGCACTATGAATAGGTTAAAGACAAAATTGACTCAACCAATAGTGATAAATTACCTATGGATATTTCATTTGATAATGATAACAGTCTACAAGTTCTTCTTAGACTTCTATTGTTGAATATGCATTACTTATTGATGGAAATAGTGGTGTTCTTTACCTTGACATGGAGTAGTTCATTAAGAGTAACCTTAGCGGTCTTTTTATTAAAATTTAAAAGTTTATTAACAAAGGATGCAAGGTTGGAAAAGAAAAAATATTGGAGTAGGTGCATGAGCTTAAAATGAGTCGTATTCTTACCCAATTGGCTCATAACAGTTACTTAAATTTAGAGGGTGTCCTAAGTTACATGCTTATGTGATGGATGGTGATAATAAAATTGATCAGTCGGGACCTAATGATGAGAATAATTAGAAGGGTACCTAGGGTTTATGATGCAAGTGCATTCAGATTCACATTTAATCTTACATCAACCAAAAATATGTTAGATTAGGAAATTTAAGCTATGTTTAACATTGGGAAAGTTTATGATTGCACATATGTATTATTTCTTTGTTTTGCCCAAGTCTTATTATGCATAGTGGCCTTCGTGTAGTTTTCCATAGCCTATAAGCTCGCATATGTTTATTGTATTTTCATATGTTTATAATGTCTTGTGCAAGCTTGTTGGAATGCTAAATTATTGCCTTTATTGGAATAAGCTTACGAATCTTTGTACAATAATGTTTTATTCCTTTGCATAAGTACAACCATGTGTAGACACTAAATATAAATTATATATCACCTTGGTCTTCTATACTTGGCAAGTAATTATCATCATTGCACCTTTTAGTCTTAAAACTTTCATGTTGTTGAAAGGCTCATATCTGTTATCTCTTATGCCTATTGCTTATCTCTTAGATTGGCCATATGTTATTTTGATGACTAGGCCTTCTATATTGATCAAAATGATATGAACCTACTTATTATCATCCTTTGCAAGTTTTGGACTTGTACCTATTTTCCAACTCTCTAGACACTTACATCCCAGCCAGACGACTATGTCGATGCTAGTGTCATGTGCCAAATTGAGTATCCACTGCCCTAAAGTCATCAAATTTTCACATGAAATGTATCCCTATGGTTGACCTAAATGATTTTACATGAGATATTTCCAAAAGGTATTGGTATATATACAAGATCAATCCTCATTCATTCCTCACCTAACACAAACCTAAAAACTCACAAGGCAAGTTACCAAAAGCACTAAATTGAGCATTCAAGTGAGAAAAGCTTCCTTATTCTTTCCTATTTCAATATTGGTCATAGGGACAACCCATCTACAAGTCTAAAATACTGAAGGAGCACTCCACGAGCAATATTTGCCAAATTACAAGCTAGGTCACTCTATGTACTTACTTATCACACATTGTATCTTGATACACACCAAGCCAGCATGTAGGGGATAACTACACAAGTCAGAGGCCCTCTTTAGAGTATTGGTTATGTAGGCAACACCCATTTACAAAAGGATCCTTAGGAAAACTAGACACTGTGTGCCCACTGACCCATTTTTCCCATAATCACTCCAAGGGTGAAAAGGCTAGGGTTTGATCATTTGACAAAGAGGCACATCCTATGCATGAGATATGAACTTGTTAGAGTAAGGTAACATAAAACCCAAAATATTTTAGGTGGTTGCACCTAGATGCAGTCGATATTGTGTACTAGATACCTATGTCCAAGTTAGATAATAACGTCGACACAACCATCTAGAGTTGATGCAAGAGTTCGAGGCAACAAATGCAAAAGTCTAGAATCAAACATTTGATCAAGAATCTAGATCCAATCTACTTCCAACTTATTTCAAACCATCCACAAGTGCATAGTAAACCAACTAAGTGCTCTTAGTTTGAATTCATTGCAATATCAATCAGTAATTTTACTTTTTATTTTTAGCATATCTCGGTATTATAAATTTAGAATACTTATTTATCTGAGTTTGTAAATTAATTAGCCTACTATAGATATGTTTATTATCCTTGTGCTTAGTCATTTATATATTCTTAACCCTATACTATATCGATACATCTTAATTAGGGCTAAACACTATGTGGAGATCTGTGAAGCTTTTTTAGAAGTTTGTTTTAGATCATTAGAGCATTCATTTGGTTCATTGTAGAGTCTAGTTATTTTCTACAGAGTAGGAAGAGTTGGTGTGTTTCAAGAGTTCTTGAGGAGATGTTTCCTTCATTGCACATATACTACATTAACCCACAATAAGTTTGGTAACTGAGATTATCTTCATCGATGAATCCAACACCAGTGAAGTTAATTTGAAACATTCAAACTTGGTATGACTTTATCACATATTTTGAGCCATTTGGGAAGCCTACGATAATGCATGGTACCTTTTTTATTTATTTATCAAATATGAGTTTTGTGGTAAGACAAAGTGTTTATTTTAGATTTGTAAGCCTATAAAAGTAACCACATAGCTTTGGAGTTGTCTAATGGTCGTGAAGATCTAACATGTGAGATTTGGGTTTATCTATCTTCTTTCTAATCATTTCTTTTAGGATTAATTGCATTGGAGATAGCTAAAGGGGATAACATGTTATATATGATGTGTTATGGTTTATTGAGTTGTGTTACTTTATAACATGCTCTTGTGTGATGTGTTGTCATCGAGACTATGTTAAACATTTAGTATATGTGGCACACTAAGTTATGTTAAATGATGTTAATGGGTTGTTGAGAATTATTTTAAGTAGGTGGGTTAGGCACCTTTATAAACGTGCCCCTACACTTAAACCAACTAGTTAGAAAATAATGAAGCTTGAGGATATCTAAGATAGACTTATACTTGCAAAGATCGAGAGTTAGCAAGCAAAGCTTTAAACATCTAGTGTTGTAACACGTCACTTTGAGATTGCAGTTTATTGTGGTCATTTGTTTCTATACATTATAACTTCCTAAAGTTGAAATCAATAAAGATCTGAGTTATTTTTGTTGCATTCATTTTCATATTCCACTGTGTATTCTAAGGAATGCTTGGTCTAAGGCATCTCTTAATTGAGACCCTAACCACCGCTGCATCATGGATTAATACTGCATTAGTAAGAACAACAAGATAAAAGGTGACTTGTAATACATTAGATACTCCAAAATCTTTATTAATGAGGAAAGAGGCTAGAGGCCCAGTGGATTAATTCACCATTATGTCCCTACTAAAAAATGCTTAATAACTATTTAAGAGTATCATCTCAAATAAACATGAATAACGTATAATGAAATTAAAATTTTGAAACATTCTCGTTGCTAACTAACACCAAGTTGTGATATGAAAATGATTTAAAAGTGACATCAAAAAACAAAAATCAAACACTTGTAGTGATGGTAGTGGCGACAACAATTGGAGCTAGCATTGAAGTAGGGTTTAAAAGTAGTCCATGAAAAAGGTTAATGTTGCAATTTTTTTTTGGGAGTAGTGGTCCCATATAATTGGTTTGAAAGGGTTCATAGTGTTGTTCCCAAAATCTGTCACTCCTTTTTGGGACAACACGTGAACTATTTTTGGTCTTACAAACCAAAAAATTCTCTCTTCCCTTCTCAAAAATTGTTATGAGCCTTCAAATTCTCTATTTTTCAAACTTTTTCAGCTAAGGGACCCTACAAGCAGGAAACTACGGACTCTGCAAGCTTAAATCTATGGACTTCACAGGAAGAAACCTACGGACTCATTTCTATGAACTCCCACAGTTCTACGGACTCAAACTACAGACTCTGTAGGTCGAACTATGAACTTCATAGATGGTTTCTACGGACTCTGCAAGCTAAATTTCTACGGATTGTTTCAAAGTTAGAGAAAACTACAAACTTGGCTTCTATGGACTCTACAAGCCAGTTTCTCACATCTACAGACTCCCCCAGAACTATGAACTCATTTTTACAGACTCTGCAGGTTGGTTTCTACAAATTATGTAGGAAAGAAATGGGTTCAACACATCCATTTTTCCAATCGAGAAGTTCAAAGGGGTCTTCCAAGAGCCCGAAGGACAAGTGCCCTTACGGAGGGCACTTTGGAGCCAAAATGGACCCTTGCAACTTTTTTGAAAGGCAACCTTGGAGGTCAAACAACCCTTGCAAAGGGCAGGTGGACCATTTCAAAGGCCGAGCGAGCAAAGGAACTCATTCGAAAGGAAATCCCGCGACAAAGTTGTTAAGGAAATTTCCTTTGGACAAAAAGTCTGAAAGAATTCCTTCAAACTTTTTTTCAAAGGAATTAACCCAACCGATGAAGCCCGGCAGAAGAAATGACTAAGGCAAGGGAAAGGAACATTTCCTTCAGACAAAATGTCTGAAGGAATTCCTTCAGACTTTTTGTCCGAAGGAAAAATCTGAAGAAAAGTTTGTTGAAGGAATAAAAGCCTGAAGGCCGCCCAGAAGATCTCGAAGGGTAGGTACCCTCGCGGGGGACACTCGACACTCAAAAAATGATCCATCTTTCAAAACCTCAAAGGGCGAGTTCCCTCTGAGAAAGATCAAACCTTAAAGTGCAGTGAAAGCTGCCAAGTGTCATCTGCCAGGACACATTTTCTAATAAGTTTCAAAGCTGGGAAACGTGCCACGTATTTCGTTATAACTCAGTAGAAGCCACCAAGTGTCAACATCCACAGTTTATTCCTTTTGTTTTGTTATTGAGTAAGGACTGTGGTGGGCCCCGGATGAGTTGCTCGAGCAGAGCACACCAAGTCTCATCATCCGTGTGAATCCAAATGAGTTCTGAATGTTTCTATTGTGTTTCTAAAGCTCATCGAAAGCCACCAAGTGTCATCTTCCACATGACTATCAAAAGGTATCTAAAGCTTTTATAAGTTAAGCAGATGCTACCATGTGTCCTCGCTGATTTCACAGTAGAAAATGCCACGCGTCACTTGTTAAGATCAGCGGAAAGCGGCCAAAGTAAATAAGAAAGCCGAAGGAATTGTCAAGGAAAGTGATGGGCCCACAGACGTCAAAATTCATGGCAACAAAATAACCGTTGATCTTTGAAGGCTTGAGCACGGGCTCGAATGCATTCAAAAGTCAAAGGGAAGAACCACTGATGGAAGAGCATAAAGAGCCAGCAAAGCCGAAAAAATAACCCGAGGGCTCAAATCGTAGCAGAAAGAGGGAAAGGCCAAAATATCTTCAAAGGAGTTATTTCCAATAGGTGAAACAGTGGATCAAGTGGATTTTTGAAGCACACCAAATCAATGATGCAACCTATTTTTATTCCTATAAGTAATGGCAAATTGGACAGCTGCGCATACATTGGAAAAAGGACCAGATGATCTAGACCCAAGAGAAGACATTTGAGATGAATCGACATGCCATGGTTAAGGCAGCCGCCCTGTTTCAGCCTGGTCAAAGAACAAAACTGAAGATGCATTCAAAGCATTAAAGGCAACATGGGTCGCTAGAAGGAAAAGTGTGCCAGTCTTTTTTGGGCTACTATATATTGTAAAATCCTATTTTATACAAAAGAGATCTTTTTTATTACAGAGGCAAAAGTCTGCCCAAATTGAAAGGTGAATATTGAGACTTTGAGCTCAGATTATTGTTCATATTATTTTATCTGAATGAGAAAGCAAGTTACTTGCAGACTTTGTGATGTTATAGCTTGTGCCATTTTAGGAGATTGTTCTTATGTCTGTCTTTTAGATGCAATCTTGTTTATTTAATATAACAAGCAGAACTAGTGGAAGTAATTAGGAAGGTGTCCTAAAACCAATTGTGGGGAAGACTTTGTGCTTTCACAATTGTTTTCAGTGTGTGTTTTTTATTTTTATCTGTGTTGAGGACTCTAACACGACTTTGTGCCCCCATTATCCTTTGTGTTTTACTCTTTGGGCAGTTGAGGTGGAAACTTTGTGTTATGTTTCATCTTGTTGTTTATTGTGCCCCTTTTTGTTACTAGTTTCTTGTCACTACCTGAAAGAACTCCTGTTGTTCCCTGCAAGATCATTTTTGGAAGAAGAGAAGTGCCTTCAGCGTCTTCACCAAGATTTTCTCCTCTGTTTGTGAGCATCATCAATGAAAAAAGAGAGATGGATGGTGTATCCTACCCCTAAGTGTTATTTTCTACTTATATATATAAGTGTATAGCCCCTTCATACTTATAGGTAACCTCCCCTTGATGAGAGGAGAGATTTGTCCCCTTTAGATGTGGTAAACCTGAAACTTTAGATGACCAATCTCCCTTGCTATGGATGATCAAACCTATTTTTCTCATTAGTACGCTGGTGACAAAATATTCACCGAATAGTTTTTTGGCGACTCCGCTGGGGATTTTGAACAAGTCTTTCCTATCCTTATACATTATATACTCTGGCGACTCTCATCTGGGTCTTACTTATTATCATTATAGCTTTATCCATTCCCATTATATAATCTGGTTTGCAAACTAGATCTGCTGAGGAAGAACAACAGTTTGAAGCCTCAAGCTTCAAGCTGAAGTAGGACTAGTTCTTTCTCATTTTTATCCTACAATCTGGCAGCTCCACACTATACAAGAAGCCAAAAATCTCAAGGTGTTGTTGACCCTATTTTTGAGTTGGTACAACAGAGCAATTTTGATTTGTTTCCTCCATAACCTCACCTTCAACAAACTAGGAGTCTTCCTCCTACCCATACTAGGTCACCAATACAAGGCAAAGCTTCTTTTTTTGTTGTTAGCAAAGCTTTGCCTATCCATACTCTATCCAGATTTGTGATCCCACTTATACATAATCAAATCATGGCTCAAGGCCCCTGGGGCAACTCTTTTGGTCCACCAAATTTGACTCCACCTCTATATGAGCTTCCACGTAGTTCAAAAAAGAATTTTCTCAAATTTTTTGGTGATGAAAAATTTCACCTTGATGAACATATTGCTTCTTTCAGCATAGCCTGTGGTGTAATAGGTGTGAAGTATGAAGACATAGCAGTCAGGCTATTTGTAGAGACACTACAAGGCGCTGCTACAGACTGGTTCTACCATCTACAACCTTGATTAGTGACTGATTGGGACACTCTTAAAGTTAAATTTGAAGCCAAGTTCAAGCCTACAGAAGATGAACATGCCTTGTTGGCCCAGCTCACACAGATGAAGAAAGAGCTCCATGAACCTATGAGGGATTTCATTGCCAAGTTTGACAAGCTAAGGAACAGGATTCCCATGATCGCCCAACCGATACCTGAGAATCTCAAGTGTTTCTTCATCAATTCACAGCTACCTAAAGTGAGTTTTTTGTTGAGACGGGCTAGACACATTGACCTTACTGCTGCTCAGGACTTGGCTATTGAGGTAGAAGATGACCTTATCTTGACAGGAAAGATAAGGAGAGATCTAAACAGAGGTAAACCCTCTTCATCTTTTGAATATCCATCTACATGTACCATGGATCAAATGGTGCAAAAGCTGGCAAATGAACTGCTAGCCTTGAAAAAATAAATGGCCCAAGGTATGTCTGCTCCTCTTAATCAGGATATGCCAAGGAGGACATTTCAGAACCAATCATATCAAGGTAATGTTGCCAGAAATCAAGGGCATCCAAGTCATCTTCCTCCCCCACAAAGGGACCTTGCCCTTGAAGCACCTCCAACCAACTCAGTAGTTGGATGTCTAAAAATTGAACATGATTTCTCTTTTTAACTTGAGTTTGATCAAGAAAATGATGTTAATATCTTCACGAAAGACCAAGAAGAATTAGCTGGCGACTCCAACATTAGTTTCCTGAATTACCAGAATGAACCCAGAAGTGAAGGTGAAGTAGTCGAGGGATCATACGCTGTGTTCACCTAGTCCAAGAATCAGTCAGCCCAGCAAGTTGATAAAGAGAAGACAGAGGAGCAACCTCAACCAGCAATTTCAATTGCTAAGCATGGAACAACTCTGCCTTTCCAACCAAAGGACCCGATGATTGCCAAAAAGGTAAGTACATCAAACATCTCTGCACCTTCTACTTCAACTTCATAGATCAGTCCTCCCCCTCCCAAAAACCAAAAGAATGAACTCCTATCCTCTCTTCCTAGTCTATTTCAGTCATTCGACATAATCAACTATGTCAAGAAGACCAAAATTTAAATGACTCAATTTGAATTCCTACAAGCCAACCCTGAGCAGTTGGACAAGTTGGTAGAGTGTGTGAAGAATAAAGCCATCCCTACAAGACAAGAGATTAGAAAGGTAACTCATGATCCCCCAAGGAACATGCCCATCCCAAACAATCTGGTCATTACTCCTCCTGCTGCCCCTAGGGAAGTAGATCCATTCTATGTCTCCTTGCTGATAAATGGACATCAGCTGAATAATTGCATCATAGACTCAAGTGCGTCAGACAATGTCATGCCTGTCAAAGTAGTTGAACCCTTTGGTCTCACACTGACCAAGACATTTGAGAGATGTTTCTCCATGGAGAACAAATAAGTGCCACTACTGAGATAAATCAAGGACACCCAATTTGCATTTGTAGCATTTTCGGACAAGAGAATCAAGATGACAGTCTTGGTGGCCGACGTCTCGGCCTCATACGGCATTCTGCTGGGACAAATTTTTTGCAAGAATGTTAGAGGAGACTTGAGCATGGACCTGTCTGAGGCAAGGATCCCTATCAAAGGCATCATGAAGAGATTGCTTCCTGAAAAGGAGGTAAAATATGTTGTCACTCAGACATCAACACTTGAAGCTCATATTTTATTTGGGTCTTCAGGTAGGGGTAATTACTTCTTGACCACAGAGGATGTTCATATTTCAGTAGATGAAAGTCCTGTAGGTGGGAATCTAAAAATTGATTCAAATGAAACATCGAAAGAATTGGTAGGGCACAGTACAGATGAAAAAAGATCTTCCATCTCTAATGAAGGAAAATCTGATAGAAGATCAGTTTTTGATGATGTTTGGATCTAAAAATTACATGGCAACAATTTCTCTACTGGTGCTTGAGTCGGGGTGGTGTTGATATCTCCTCAAGGAGATATTCTTCCTCCTTCACATGAATTGCAGTTCAGTAACACCAATAACACTACCAAGTATGAATCTTTGTTACTCGGGTTGAAAGCTGCTCAAGACAAAGGTGTAAAACTCCTTTACGCCAAAGGAGATGTCGAGTCGGTGGTTTGTCAGGTGTTTGATGATGACAATCAAATCATGTGCTAGACTGAACCAGAAGAACATCAAGCTATGGTAATGGGCCATACTGCTACGTGCCAAATTTAGGAAGAGGAACTCTTCACCAAGAGAGCAAAGATTTATGGTTTTCAGGTTGGAGACCATGCCTTTCCATGGGGCAAGAAGAGAGAATCAAAAGGAGTGCACAAAAAATGTGATTCCTAGTGGAGAGTACCATTCGCCCATCACTGATTCTGGGGAGAAAATGATTTCTTATTGGTTTATCAGGACAGAATGCTATTTTTACTATCTCACATTAGGCGGCATCTGAAGCGCTTCAAATCTTGAGGCATCAGATAAGATCATCTGTACATATGTATATTTGTATAGTCTTTAGTTCTATTTTGTACTTTTCATTTTCATTTTTAATGCCTTTCTTTTTTAGGTAGCATGACTCCATCGCCCAATGGCACACTTCAAGACACTAGAGATTCTGGTCTTTACTCCCCTAAGTTGTTCCAAAATTTCAACTGAAAAAAGTTCCCCAATTAGAGGCAGCTGTTGTTCCCAAAATCTATCACTCCTTTTTGGGACTACACATGAACTATTTTTGTTCTTGCAAACCAAAAAATTCTCTCTTCCCTTCTCAAAAATTGTTATGAGCCTTCAAATTCTCTATTTTTCAAATTTTTCCAGCTAAGGGACCCTATAGGCAGGAAACTACAGACTCTACAGGCTTAAATCTATGAACTTTGCAAGAAGAAACCTAATGACTCATTTCTATGGACTCCCCTAGTTCTACGAACTCTGCAGGTCGAACTATGAACTTCACAGATGGTTTCTACAGATTCCACAAGCTAGATTTCTACAGACTCTTTCAAAGTTAGAGAAAACTATGAACTTGGCTTCTACAGACTATGTAGGCCAGTTTCTCACATCTACGGATTCCCTTAGATCTACAAACTCATTTCTACGGACTCTGCAGGTTAGTTTCTACGGACTCTACAGGAAAGAAACGGGTTCAACACTTAGCCATTTTTTCAATCAAGAAGTTCAAAGGGGTCTTCCAAGAGCCCGAAGGATAAGTGCCCTTGCAGAGGGCACTCTGGAGCCAAAATGGACCCTTGCAACTTTTTTGAAAGGCAACCTTGGAGGTCAAACAACCCTTGCGAAGGGCAGGCAGGGAGCAGGTGGATCGTTTCAAAGGCTGAACGAGGAAAGGAATTCCTTCGAAAGGATCGTGACAAAGTTGTTAAGGACATTTCCTTCAGACAAAAAGTCCAAAGAAATTACTTCGGATAAAAAGTCCGAAGGAATTCCTTTGGATTTTTTTTGAAGGAATTAACACGACTGATGAAGCCCAGTGGAAGAAATGACTAAGGCAAGGGAAAGGAACATTTCATTCGGACAAAATGTCTGAAGGAATTCCTTCAAACTTTTTATCCAAAGGAAAAGTCTGAAGAAAAGTTCACCGAAGGAATAAAATTCTGAAGGCCGCCCGAAATATCCTGAAGGGTAGGTACCCTCACGGGGGACACTCGACACTCAAAAAATGAACAGTCTTTCAAGACCCCGAAGGGCAAGTTCCCTTCGTGAAAGATCAAACCTCAAAGTGCAATGGAAGCTACCAAGTGTCGTCTGTTGGGACACAGTTTCTAATAAGTTTCAAAGCTGCAGAACGTGCACGTGTTTCATTATAACTCAATGGAAGCCGCCAAGTGTCAACATTCGTAGTTTCTTCCTTTTGTCTTGTTATTGAGTAAGGACTATGGTGGGCCCTTTTGAGTGAATATTTTGTCGTCAACTAACCGATGACAAAATGGATATATCAACCACAACACAAAGAGATTTACGCCACAAAAAGTGTGGGTTTACCACATCTGGATGAGGTAAATATCTCCTCTCATCAAGGGGAGGTTCCCTATGAATATTTATATGCTATATGTATATATATATAAGTAAGCAAAAAATAATACTCAGGGTAGTATAACATCATCCACCTCTCTTTTTTCAGAGGTGATGTCCAAGGAACAAGAGAAAGAAGTCCTAGTCATTGGCTAATAACATTTCTCTTCTTTCAGGAATGATATCTAGCGTAGAGCAAAAAATCCCTTGAAACAAGTAACAAAGTCTACAAGGAAACCTACGTAAGCACAAAGTCTTCCGTTGTCTCCTTCACTGATCCGAAGTGAGCATAATCATAAAGTGAAATGAAGCACAAAGTCTTCACCTAAAACTACAAAAGATAAAAAGATCACCAAAATAAAAGTAGCTCAAAGTCTTTCTTCTATCTTTTATAAACGTCTTCAGATAATATCAACACACACACTTTGCTTATTAAATCAAATAGATAAGAGATTATTAGGAAAGAGGACATAAGAACCATTTCCTAAATAACACAAATTACTTCAACACAAAGTCAGAAATAAACATGTTTCTCATTCATTCGATGTAATATGATTTACAAGTTGAGCACAAAGTCTCAAGAAGTGTCAATTTCAGCAGAATTTTTGCTCTCAATTATCAGAGATCCATTTACAAAAGAGGTTCCCTCTATATATAGGGAGAAACCTTCAAAATTAAAAAGATTATAATATAAAAATATCTTAGTCAAAAATGAGTCATCTTTGACTTTTGAGATATTTTTCTAGATTTTTTACATATAATTACACATTACAAAATTGCATGCACTTTTACATGACAAAAGTGCATGAGAAGAGAGGAAGAAGAGAGAAGGGAAAAATAGTTCAGCTCTTGATGCCAGACTTTTTCAGATGAGCATCATACATAGCGATAGATGCCTGAATTCCTATACTGTCTAGCGTAATGGTGTTTTTGAAGATGACTCTGGCCCTGATTACAGCGTCCTTCAATGCTATGATTGCCTTGGCATGACTAGTTAACCTGGATCTTAGATTATCCAGAGTTAACTGAGTATCTAAAATATTGTTCACAAAAGTCATTGAGAACACTTTTTTTTTGAAATCCCTCTGAATCATACCTTTGAATCCTTAGATCATCTCTTTTGCTGAGAGAAATTGATTATCCCTGGAGGTGAGGTCACAAGGTAGTTCTTCCAGTCTATTCAATAGGCCTGTGTCACTTTTCTCGCTAGCATCCTTGGAAGACTCAAGATCTTCAATCAGCTCCTTGAGTACTTGAATCTTGTATATCAGTGATTCTTTAATCTCAACATAAGAATCTTTGTTGAAAATAACGCTAATGGATATCAAAGTGCTTTTCTTTAGATCTTTCATTTTCCTCCACTTGCTAAGATATTTCTCTGTACTATCAATGTCCTGAGAGATAAGAGAGACAAAGTCCTCTAAATCTGTCCTCACCTTCTTCATCTTGTCTGTCTTCTCAGCAACTTCTGTAAGTAAGAAAATTCCCTGAGTGTGCATCTTTTCAATGTAATCCTCTAGCACTTTCCCTTTCATATAGGTTTTTTCTGCCTTTTGAATGACAGGGTCATCTATGGAAAAGGCCTCTGGGGTTGTTGCTTCAAGGGCAAGGGTGAATTTCCTGACTACTGCGATCAATTGCTCTGCCTTGGCTTTATAGTAATCTTTCATCTCTTTTTTTCTGTCAAATTTATGGACCATGATGTCCATTACAGACTGTAGATCGCTCTTCGCACCTTTGTGAGTAACTTTTCCAAGTTCAACACGAGAAATGGAATAGCTGCTCATGTCAAAACCCTCAAGGGTTACATCATGCAGTGGTTTAGCTATTTCTAGAAATTTATGCCCCTTTTCCTCAACTAATTTTGAAAGGATCCTTGGTCTCTTAGGGGCCTTAGCTTTCACCGGCACTAACTTGCCAAAATCGAAGTCATCTGCAGAAATAACTAGCTTCTTTCTTTTGGGCGTGAAAGCTGACATCCAAGGAGGGAGAGAAGAAGTACCTATTGTGGCAATGGTTCTTGCAGCTGGTGTTATCGTGGTAACATTTGTACTACTAGTGGTAATAGTGGTCACAGTTGAAGTAACTGGTGGAACTGTACCAGCTATTGATTGATCAAGAGCAGAGCTTTCTCCTAGATTAAAGGAAAGAGATGCCAGACTAGAAATAGATCTAGAGGAGTGAAGAGTATCTCCAGAAGCACCTTGAGAATTGCCAAACATAACTCTGGAAGGAGAGGCGGCTCTAGAAGAAGGAACACTGATAGGAGAAAGAGGTGGTGAAGGAGAGACATCTGTAAGTGGCTATGCCCCTTCTTAGGAAGGTAGAGGCTCAGTTCCTTACTGCTCTAAGGGCCTGTCATCTACCTCCATTTGCTGAGCTACCTGGTCCTGGGAGCTTTGTTCTCCAACTCTCTTAGTCGTTGATTTTGGCTCCTCAACAACCTTCGATTTCTTGAAAACAAAGATGATTCTAGACTTGTGAGGCCTAGATGGAGAAAAAATATCACCTTTATTCTTGGTCTTATTTTCTACCTTCTTCTTCATTTTCGCTTAGAATTCAGCCTCCGATCCTGTAATAAACTCTTTCAACGTGATCCCTTTGGTTTTTAACCAATCATTGGTGTTAGCCAATATTGGTTCAAATCTCTTCCTCAAAGAAGTTAATTCTTTTTGGGACCATTGAATTGGAGAAAGAGGAGAGTCAACAATTTTCTCAGCCAAGTACCTATTGTTGATAATATTCTTATCATCGACCAAATTGGAGGGAATATCTGCAAGCCCCAAATATTCAATTTGCTCCAGAGTGAGCCTACTATAGTCCATCCTCCTGATTTCTTCAACTATCCTTAGGTCTACCCAGATGTCTTCGATCATAAGCTCATGAAATTGAGTCTTTCTTCTGATCATGTCTTTGACACCCTTGTAGTCAAAATTGTCCCTTCTCTTGAATTGTTTCATAGTAACCAGCTGCATCTCTGTTTCTATGACCTTTACTTTGGCTGCTGTGAAGATCGAGTATCTGCCAATTTTGATTGGAAATCTAAAACTTGGCTTCTTCAATTCCATCTGTCTAGTGTGTATGATAGCCATTTGTCTACACAGCTCCATTAGGACTAACTTATCAAAAGGAAGCTTGGGGAGCATATAGGGATAGCCTTAGAAAAAGCCAACCCAAAGATAGCAAAAAGAGGGAAATTGTAGAAACATACAGCCATAGTCATTGACGACCATCCAGGCTTCATCAGATATTCTTTTTTGTTCGAGCTGAGGGTCGAAGAGGCACAAAAATACCATGAAGAAGGTGTCATTTACCCTCCTAAAATGACAAATTGATCCTTGCAGCGTTAACTGAGGGTAATATGAGTAGACTGGGGTGGTCTTTTTGTCTTCTTCAGTTGTCAAACTTGGAAAAGTTCGCATGGAAGCAGTTATGTACACTAAGTATGAAGTCATATAGAACTTCGAAGTAGTTTGTACCTTAGTCAGTTGTTCATGAAGAGCGTTGCTGATCTGCTCACCCCAGAAGATGACATGCTTCCCTTAGAGAATGATCTTGATGAAGGGGTACATCCACTCATGGAATTATGAGAAAGATGAGAGGCCTCGCACTCTGCTAAGAAGGGTAATCAAGTCACCAACTTCTTCAATAAAATCACTCCTCAGAAAATTCTACGGCCATCTAGACAAGTTGGTCCTAGGGTCCTTGTCATACTCTTTTTGTGCCTCAACGAAGTCGATTTTCAGCACTTCAGTAGTAGGAAGGCACATGAAGACTTTATCAATAAATTCGGGGTCTAGTTGAATTATCACGTTGCCGCTGTCATCAAAGACTGATCCAGTCTCTTTGTTGTAGAATTGGGTGCACTAAAAGATGAAATCCGTATGATGTGCCGCTACCGAGAAAGAAGCAACCAGATGAATATTGCTCTCGATAATTTTTTTCATTTTAGAGCTCGGATTCGGTACTTTGGTTTTGGTCACGAACTCGGCCATATCTACGTGGCCAAATATTGTTAGGTGAATATCTTGTCGTCAACTAACTGATGATAAAATGAGTATATCAACCACAACACAAGGAGATTTATGCCACAAAAAGTGTAGATTTACCACATTTGGATGAAATAAATCTCTCATCTCATCAAGGGGAGGTTCCCTATGAATATTTATATGCTATATGTATATATATATATATATATATATAAGTAAGCAAAAAATAATACTCAAGGTAGTATAACAGCATCCACCTCTCTCTTTTCAGAGGTGATGTCCAAAGAATAAAAGAAAGAAGTCCTAGTCGTTGGCTAATAACATTCCTCTTCTTTTAGGAATGGTATCCAGCGTAGAGCAGAAAATCCCTTGAAATAAGTAACAAAGTCTACAAAGAAACTTACGTAAGCACAAAGTCTTCCATTGTCTCCTTCACTGATCCAAAGCGAGCGTAACCGTAGAGTGAAATGAAGCACAAAGTCTTTGCCTAAAACTATAAAAAATAAAAGGATCACCAAGATAAAAATAGCTCAAAGTCTTTCTTCTATCTTTTAGAAACATCCTCAGATAATATCAACACACACACTTTGCTTATTAAATCAAATAGATAAGAGATTATCAAGAAAGAGGACATAAGAACCATTTCTTAAATAACACAAATTACTTCAACACAAAGTTTGAAATAAACCTGTTTCTCATTCATTCGATGTAATATGATTTATAAGTTAAGCATAAAGTCTCAAGAAGTGTCTCAATTTCAGTAGAGTTTTTGCTCTCAATTATCAGAGATCCATTTACAAAAGAGGTTCCCTCTATATATAGGGAGAAACCTTCAAAATTAAAAATATTATAATATAAAAATATCTTAGTCAAAGATGAGTCATTTTTGACTTTTGAGATATTTTTCTAAATTTTTTACAGGTTATTACACATTATAAAACTGCATGCACTTTTACATGACAAAAGTGCATGAGAAGAGAGGAAGAAGAGAGAAGGGAAAAATGGTTCAGCTCTTGCCGCCAGACTTCTTCAGATGAGCATCATACATAGCGATAGATGCCTGAATTCCTATACTGTCTGGCGTAATAGTGTTCTTGAAGATGACCCTGGCCCTGATTATATCATCCTTCAATGCTGTCATTGCCTTGACATGACTAGTTAACCTAGATCTTAGATTATCCAGAGTTAACTGAGTATCTAAAATATTGTCCATAGAAGTCATTGAGAACACTTTTTCTTCAAAATCCCTCTGAATCATACCTTTGAATCTTCAAATCATCTCTTCTGCTGAGAGAAATTGATTATCTCTGGAGGTGAGGTCACAAGGCAGTTTTTCCAGTCTATTCAATAGGCCTATGTCTCATTTCTCACTAGCATCCTTGGAAGACTCAAGATCTTCAATCAGCGCCTTGAGTACCTGAATCTTGTATATCAGTGATTCCTTAATCTCAACATAGGAATCTTTGCTAGATATAATGCTAATGGATATCAATGTGCTTTTCTTCAGAGCTTTCATTTACCTCCACTTGCTAAGATATTTCTCTGTACTGTCAATGTCCTGAGAGATAAGAGAGAAAAAGTCCTCTACATTTGTCGTCACCTTCTTCATCTTGTCTATCTTCTCAGCAACTTTTGTAAGTAAGAAAATTTCTTGAGTGTGCATCTTTTCAATGTAATCCTCTAGCACTTTCCCTTTCATATAGGTTTTTTCTACCTTTTGAATGACAGGGTCGTCTATGGAAAAGGCCTCTGGGGTTGCTGCTTCAGGGGCAAGGGTGAATTTCCTGACTACTGCAGTCAATTGCTCTGCCTGGACTTTATAGTAATCTTTCATCTCTTAATTCTGTCAAATTTCTGGACCATGATGTCCATTGCAGACTGTAGATCGCTCTTCGCACCTTTGTGAGTAACTTTTCTAAGTTCAACACGAGAAATAGAATAACTGCTTATGTCAAAACCCTCAAGGGTTGCGTCTTGCAGTGGTCTAGCTATTTCCAGAAATTTATGACCCTTTTCTTCAACCAATTTTGAAAAAATTATTGGTCTCTTAGGGGCCTTAGCTTTCACCATCACTAACTTGCCAAAATTGAAGTCATCTGCAAAGATGGCTAGCTTCTTTCTTTTGAGCGTGAAAGCTGACATTCAAGGAGGGAGAGAAGAAGTACCTATTGTGGCAACGGTTCCTGTAGCTAGTTTTACTATGATAACTTCTGTACTGGTAATGGTAACAGTGGTCGTAATTGGAGTAACTGGTGAAATCGTATCGACTATTGATTGATCAAGAGCAGAGCTTTCTCCTAGATTGAAAGAAGGAGATGCCAGACTAGAAATAGATCTAGAGGAGTGAAGAGTATCTCTAGAAGTGCTTTGAGGATCGCCAAACATAACTCTGGAAGGAAGGCGGCTCTAGAAGAAGGAACACTAATAGGAGAAATAGGTGGTGAAGGAGAGACGTTTGTAAGTGGCTATGCCCCTTCTTGGGAAGGTAGAGGCTCAGTTCCTTACTGCTCTGAGGGCCTGTCATTTGCCTCCATTTGCGAAGCTGCCTGGTCTTGAGAGATTTGTTCTCCAACTCCCTTAGCCGTTGATTCTGGCTCCTCAACAACCTTCGATTTCTTGGAAACAAAGATGATTCTAGGCTTGTGAGGCCTAGATGGAGAAGGAACATCACTTTTATTCTTGGTCCTATTTTCTGCCTTCTTCCTCATTTTCGCTTGAAATTCAGCCTTCGATCCTGTAATAAACTCTTTCAACGTGATCCCTTTGGCTGTTAACCAATCATTGGTGTTAGCCAATATTGGTTCAAATCTCTTCCTCAAAGAAGTTAATTCTTTTTGGGACCACTGAATTGGAGGAAGAGGAGAGTCAACAACTTTCTCAGTCAGGTACCTGCTGTTGATAATATTCTTATCATCGACCAAATCAGAGGGAATATCCGCAAGCCCCAAATATTCGATTTGCTCCAGAGTGAGCTTGTTGTAGTCCATCTTCCTAATTTCTTCGGCTGTCCTTAGGTCTACCCAGATGTCTTCGATCATAGGCTCATAAAATTGAGTCTTTCATCTGATCATGTCCTTGAAACTCCTATAGTCAAAATTATCCCTTCTCTTGAATTGTTTCATAGTAACCAGCTGCATCTCTGTTTCCATGACCTTTGCTTTGGCTGCAGTCAAGATCGAGTATTTGCCAATTTCAATTGAAAATATGAAATCTGGCTTCTTCAATTTCATCTGTCTAGTGTGTACGACAACCATTTGTCTACACAACTCTATTAAGACTAACTTATCAGAAGGAAATCTGGGGAGCATATAGGGATAGCCTTAGAAAAAACCAACTCGAAGATAGCAAAAAAAGAGAAATTGCAGAAATATACAGCCATAGTCATTGACGACCGTCCAGACTTCATCTGATATTCTTTTTTGTTCGAGCTAAGGGTCGAAGAGGCACAAAAATACCATGAATAAGGTGTCATTTACCCTCTTGAAATGACAGATTGATCCTTGTAGCGTTAATTGGGGGTAATATGAGTAGACTGGGGTGGTCTTCCTATCTCCTTTAGTTGTCAAACTTGGAAAGGTTCGCATGGAAGCATCTATGTACACCAAGTATGAAGTCATATAGAACTTCGAAGTAGTTTGTACCTTGGTCAGTTGCTTGTGAAGAGCATTGTTGATTTGCTCACCCCAGAAGATGGCCTGCTTCCCTTGGAGGATGATCTTGATGAAGGGGTACATCCACTCGTAGAATTGTGAGGAAGATGGGAGGCCTCACACTCTGCTGAGAAGGGTAATCAAGTCACCAACTTCTTTAATGAAATCACTCCTTAAAAAATTTTGCGACCATCTAAACATGTTGGTAATGGGAGTCTTCAGCCACCTGTGATTCATCACTTTTTTTGCCCTCTTAGGGTCCTTGTCATACTCCTTCTGTGCCTCAACGAAGTCGATTCTCAGCACTTCAGTAGCAGGAGGGCACATGAAGACTTTATCAATAAATTTGAGGTCTAACTGAATTATCATGTTGCCGCTAGCATCAGAGACTGATCTAGTCTCTTTGTTGTAGAACTGGGCGCACTAGAGGATGAACTCTGTATAATGTGCCGCTATCGAGAAAGAAGCAACCAGATGAATGTTGCTCTCGATGATTTTTTTCATTTCAGAGCTTGGGTTCGTTGCTTTAGTTCTGGTCACGAACTCGACCATATCTACGTGGCTAATCTTTGTATCTCTAATGTCGTCAATATTAGAGGTGACCGAAGTGATCAAAAAAATACCCTGGTATTGGTACTTCATGGCCTTTGACTTCTTTAGAGAAGCCTCAATCATTGGAATTGGTCTTGGTTGAGTGGGTGCTGACAAACAAGAGTCTTCAGGGGGTAATGCAATCATGATCGTGTAATTAGAAAATAGTGGGCAAATTGGGGAATTCACACGTTGGGTGATCATGACCAAGGAAGGGCACTTAATAGGGCCCAGGTCAGAAATTGGGTCGAAAAATAAGGGAAAAAAGGGGAAGAGGAGAAAAAATGAAAAAGATAAAAATCTCTCCAGAGTTGGAAAAATTTGGAGGAAGAAATGCAAGGGCGGCAAAATTCGCCGCCCAAGCATGTGGAATAGACTGCATGCACAGGCGGCGAATTTCACCGCCCTTGCATGCAAGGGGGAGAAGAAAATGGCACGGGCGGCAAATTTTGTTGCCTGTGCATGTTTGATAGGAAAGTGCAGGGGTGGCAAAATTTGCCGCTCTTACATGTTTGACCTGCATCGACGGCAAATTTCACCGCCCCTGTAGGTCAAAGAGGTGAACATGTATCGGTGGTGAATTTTATCGCCAATGCAGGTGAAGGAAAACAGTAATGGAGAAAGGGAGCATGAGCGATGAATTCTACCGCCAATACAGGTGAAGAGAAAAAGATAAAACCCCATCAAAACATAAACTAAGAACAAAGCTCAAAAAGAGGAAAGGAAAAGAAATAAACACAAAAAACAAGATCCACCTAAAAAACCACGCGCGTCGCGAGCTTAAATATGTCAAAACACACTTTTACCCATTCGCTGGATCGTCCAAAGGCAGAGAGGGCAGGAGGAGGAGAGGAGGAATGAATCAAAATGAGGTTAAAATCAGATTAAATGGGGTGAAAATCAACCCCAACAACCCGGCGTGCGTGGCAATAAATGCCACATGCAAAAATCAAAGCAGTGCAGGGGCGGCAAAAATCGCCGCACTTGCACTGGAAATTAGAAGGGACATGCAGGGGTGGCAAATTTTGCCACTCGTGTATGTGAGAGATGAAAAAATGCAGGGGCAGCAAATTTTGCTGCTCCTACATGTTTAAAGAAGAAAAATGCACTAACGGTAGAAAATGTCGCTCGTGCATGAAAATAGAAGGAAAAAACACTAACTCTGAAAAAGCAAAATTTTGGTCCCCTATTTGTATTGAGACCATGACAACTTTCACGTTTTGGGGAAAACGTAATGAAAAGATGTTACGAGCTTCGAACGGTGGCAGTTGAGCCAATACGAGAATGAGAAAAACCCGTCTTGAAAACAGACTTAGAGAGACAAAGGGCGAAACGAACAAAGTTTCGCAAGGAGTTGTTTCAAAAATGAGCTGAGCTGATTTTGGAAACAACGGGCCCCAAATGAGTTGCTAAAGCCAGTGGAGCGCGCCAAGTGTCATCATCCGTGTGAATCCAAATGAGTCCCGAATATTTCTATTATGTTTCTAAAGCTCATCGGAAGCTGCCAAGTGTCATCTTCCGCATGACTCTCAAAAGATATCTAAAGCTTCTATAAGTTAAGCGGATGCTGCCAGGTGTCCTCACCGATTTCACAGCGGAAAATGCCACGCGTCACTTGTTAAGATCAACGAAAAGCGGCCAAAGTAAACAAGAAAGCCGAAGGAATTATCAAGGAAAGTGATGGGCTCGCATACGTCAAAATTCATGGCAACAAAATAGCCGTTGATCTTTGAAGGCTTGAGTGTGGGCTTGAATGCATTCAAAGGCCAAAATGCCAAAGGGAAGAACCGCTGATGGAATAGCATAAAGAGCTAGCAAGGTCGAAAAGATAGCTCGAGGGCTCAAATCGCAGCAGAAAGACGGAAAGGCTAAAATATCTTCAAGGGAGTTATTTTCAGTAGGTAAAACAGTGGATCAAGTGGATTTCTGAAGCACACCAAATCAAGGACGCAACTTGTTTTTCTTCCTGGAAGTAATGGCAAATTAGACAGCTGCGCAGACATCAGAAAAATGACCAGATGATCCAGACCTAGGAGAAGACATTTGAGATGAATCGACATGCCATAGTTAAGGCAACCGCCCTGTTCCAGCCTGGTCAAAGGATAAAACTGAAGACACATTCAAAGCATTAAAGGCAACATGGGTCGCTAGAAGGAAAATCGCGCCAGTCTTTTCTAGGCTGCTATATATTGTAAAACCCTGTTTTATACAAAAGAGATATTTTTGATCACAGAAGCAAAACTCTGCCCAAATTGAAAGGCGAATATTGAGACTTTGAGCTCAGATTGTTGTTCATATTATTTTATCTGAATGAGAAAGTAAGTTACTTATAAGCTTTGTGTTGTTATAGCTTGTGCCATTTTAGGAGATTGTTCCTATGTCTGTCTTCTAGATGCATTCTTATTTATTTAATCTAACAAGCAGAACTAGCGGAAGTAATCAGGAAGGTGCCCTGAAATCAATTGTGGGGAAGACTTTGTGCTTTCACAATTGTTTTCAGTGTGTGTTTTTAGTTTCTTTTTATGTTGAGGATTCTGGGACAATTTTGTGCCCCCATTATCCTTTGTGTTTTACTCTTTGGGCAGTTGAGGTGGAAACTTTGTGTTCTGTTTCATCTTGCTAGTTACTGCGCCCCTTTTTGTTACTAGTTTTTTGTCACTACCTGAAAAAACTCCTGCTGTTCCTTGCAAGATCACTTCTGAAAGAAGAGAAATGCCTTCAGCGTCTTCACCAAGATTTTCTCCTCTGTTTGTGAGCATCATCTCTGAAAAAAGAGAGATGAATGGTGTATCCTACCCCTGAGTGTTATTTTTTGCTTATATATATATATATATATATATATATATATATATATATATATATATATATATATATATATATAAGTGTATAGCCCCTTCATAATTATAGGGAACCTCCCCTTGATGAGAAGAGAGATTTGTCCCCTTTGGATGTGGTAAACTTGTAACTTTGGATGACCAATCTCCCTTGCTGTGGATGATCAGACCTATTTTGCTCATCAATACGCTGGTGACAAAATATTCACCCAACACATAAAAAACGTTAATGTTGCAATTTTTTGGAAAAAATAAAATGATCCCATATGATCAATTTGAAGGGGTCAATGGAAAAGGTAAATGGTGCAATTTAGTGAGAAAAGTGGTCCCTTATGATTGGTTTCTTCTTATAGAGGGGGAGCATATAATTATTTTCTCAATAACCCGCGATGAGAAAATTTAGCAAGGCCTCTCCATAAAACCATAACCTTAGGATCCAACACTAAATAAAAAGTCCTTTTCCATGGAATGGAAGATCACAGTTTAAACCAGGTAACAGTAACCCAACCAAATTTAAAATGTCGAGTTCTCAATAGCGGTGGTAACATAGAATATCAAAGAACAGCACCTACAATTCAATACAAAACGCAGAAGAGATGATAACAACGTCAGAGCATGCATTCGGAGAAGAGCACGATGCCCCACAATTTTCTGTTAAAATAAGCGAGGTGGGTGTCTTCATCTATTTCCCTTTTTTCTTCAAATAAACTGGTTTCTCTTTTTTTGGTCGAATCAGGAAGCCATTATCCCGTTTCTTTCCCTACTCAAAATTGTTTTGGTGTTCAATTGTGCTATGACAGCCTTCACACTTCCTGTGCACATATGGATATATATTTTACCTGTTCAGAATTTTGGTCATGGTTTACTTATGATGTTAATGAAACCTGTTTTTGACCTCTCTTTTCTTCTTATGTTTTCTTCATGCAAAGCATTTTCTTGGGTTTGAGACGTGTGATTGTCCTTGATATGCCTCAACACTTTCATAGCATTTCTGTTAGCCCAAATGACTTTATGATCTAAAGACTTAGCCTATTGTCTATAACCAGGCCATAGATTTAATAAATGTAAGAAGGCTTAAATTAGGCCTTAGGGTTGTGGCTCAACTGTAGGCGATATGCTTACTCTCAGTTGGGTTATAGATTCGAGTCATGTTGTGGCTCCTCATTAAATCTGGCACTCAGGGGATGGCCGTAACTATGCATTTACGAAACCAAAAAAACAAGGCTTAAATAAGCCTTAAGATCTAGATTAGATTTTGGAGTTGGTTACTGAGGTTATGGGCATTAACCACATCTTAATTGTGGACTGCCTGTGACAAATTGGTACACCACTTGGCGGAGGTCGATGGTTCCTAAGCCTCCTCTGCACATGTAATAGCTTTTTGAATTAATAAAATCACATGCAGACAGGGTATTTCTTTTATTAAGTTCTGCAATAAACAAAATTTATGACATCATTTGAAATTAATTTGGGGCCTACTCTACAGCTGGGAAAAACTCAATTCAATTTTGATCAAAAAATTCTTTAACAGATAGCAGTGCAGAAACCCAAAAATTTATGGAGATGTTACTGACTTAGTTTTGGCCTAGTTAATCTACTAGTGTGAAATGTGAATTACCATTGGTAAACCCCATCTACCTCACTATTAGATTCAGTCCTTTATGGGGCATTATTGTAGAAGTTTGATTCGTTAACCTGTTGAAGGGTGTTGGGCAAGGGGGGTGGAGATAAATCCAAGAACAAACACACCTGTTCTAATTCCACCCGTTAGGATCTTGCTCCTCAGAAAGAGCACAGTATGATTACCAAATATAAGCAATTGAATATGCGGAAATAACCAGAAACACAAGTAACTAGAATTCACCAATAGCACAGAATATGAGAGACAATACACTATCTTGTATTAACACTATACAGAAAAGAATACATCAAAGAGCCGCCACACTCTTTCACCTTACAGAGATTCGCCACACCTCAAGTGTACAGTAATTCTTCTCACACACACTCTCCTACACAAAAAACGGTCCCAACAACCAACTCACACACAGAATTGGTGTTCACCTCACCAACCAGTCAGTAATAACCCTGCCGGTACACCAAGCACTCTATAGCACTTCAAGCTGATCTCTCATGAACCTGCAACCTGCAATTCAAAGACCAAACTTACATGTAGATCCCCAATGAGCTTGCAACAACCTGCAACTCACAGATCTTACAACTAGAAGGAACTCTTCCTTTCTATCTCATGCCTTATACAATACATGCCAATGGGTCTATAAATAGATCCCTAACTCAAACAATAACTTAGACTCTTAATTTAGACAATTATCCTCGCAGCCCAAGACTCTGGGTGGTCTTAACATGCAAACTCATCGTTCACTTAACTAACTGTCCGTGAAACGAACACTTCTGGAACACACAGGCGACCGACGCCGGTCCCTGCTTGTCTGATTCTGTTGACGTCGGCCGACTTTCTGCCGTCGTCGGTGGCCTTCTGCACTGGTCTCTGCCGATGTCGGTCCTGCTGCCGACGCCGGTTCCTGTAGAACTCAGCAACCATCTGTTCCTCAGTTTGCAAAGGTTGAAGCTTTTAGCTCCACAACCTAACAATCTCCCACTTGGAGATAAACAGCTGCAACCTGTACCTGTACCTGTACACCGTCTAGTTTGTTCCCTTGGCTTTGTATCCCTCCTCAAGATCACTCTTGAAGACCAACCACCACAAAATCCGTGGTGCAAAATCTGTCATCCAAATTACTTGCCACATCCGCATCTACAACCATGTAGAAAAGGAACTTGACCCTGCATAGCATGTGCACCTGCTGCTGGTCCCACTGAACTGCCCTTCAGTATTACTCTCCCGGATTGACTCCAAACTTGTGACAACTCCCACTGCTTGTGAAAACTCAGGTTTAGTACATACCATGCACTCAACCTCATTATGTGAATCAAGACACCTGTTCTATGAACTGTCTAACCATCGGCGTGCTAACCGGCTTCACACAATCATCCTGAAACAAAGTCAACAAGACCTCCATGTCTGTAGATCACACTCATGCCAAAGAATCTTGCTGCTCCCAGATTCTCCATGACAAACCCCTGAACTAGCTTTACCTTTAGTTCAGCAATACCTGTATATGTAACCCTGCAACAAGCACATCATACAGAAAATAGGATAATGTAGCTAATATTATCCGACCTGGTAAAGAGAAACACAATGATCAAACCTCCATTGCCCTGCAGCTAATACAAGATCATATACCCTGATCTTCCATCTCACATATCCATTTTCGCTCTTCTTCATCCTCAACATCCATTCGTCTCTCAATGCTTACTTTCAGCTGGCAACACTACCCAAAACACCTGTTTGGTTCTCCTCCAAAGAATCACATCCTCATCCATGCCAAGCTCCCACTGTTTCCTGGATCTACCTGTTCTGCTTCTTCAACAACTTCCTGGTCTTATGCAATAAGTGAGCAACAAGTAGTGTAAAGAAGGGAAATGACGAATTTAAGAACTTACTTACACCTTCAGTCCTCCATATGGGCGCTTGAGACTCCATGACAACTCGCTGTCCACCCAAAATTCGTCTCAGTAACCGATGCCGGTCACATCTTAGTCTACATCCGACCGATGTCGGTTCCCTGCGACTGTCTCCTTGCCGACGTCGGTTTCCCCTGGCCGACGTCGGTCTCTGTCTGCCCCGAGTCACCGACGTCGGGCTGCACATAGCCGACGTCGGTCCCTGTCTGGACACCGACGCCGGTTTTCCTAACGACGTCGGTCTCTGTGTTTTTCTTGTGAGACCTGACTTTTTTCCGCGAGCTCTTTTTGGATCAAACCCTTGTTCAAATCACCCTTGCTCTGCTCAGAATTCCTCTGCACCTTGTGCTGAACTCTGTCCGTCACTTTCTCCTTGAAAACCAAGGCTTTTCTATTCTTGTCATTAACATCGGATTCCTCAAGAAACCTCACCTTATTCTTCTGCATACAGAAACCACGATCCATGCCTTCCAAATCCGAAAGCGTATTCTTTGACTCAAGAACCAGCATCTCCTTCTTATCTATGTGACCAAGCCTATTAAGCCACATCTCCGAATCTACATCTGAAGTAGATAACCCAGAAAGAGAATCAGTAAAACAAGTAGATAGATAAAGCGTACCTACTTTCTTACCTCTAGCTACAACAAGTGTACCCTTGGTAACCTTCCAAGAGTCCGCTGTGAGAGTTACTGTGCAACCCTCTTCACCCAAACTTCTGACAGAAATCAGATTTCGCTTCAGAACTAGGACATGTATGACCTCTTTTAACACCCATGTGTCACCTGTCTGCAATTTCAGCTTCACTTTGCCTTTGCCAACAATCTGACAAGGCTTACCATCCCCTACACAAATTTCTCCAAAGTCTCCCTGGACATACTCATGAAAAAATTCCCTATGTGGGGATGCATGAAAAGAGGCACATGAATCTAATACCCAAGATTCTACTTTATCCAAAGAACATACCAGAGCATCCTGTGCAACGTAACCCGCAACATCTGCTTCTTCTCCATGTCCTTCATGCTGATCTTCACCCGATCTGCAATCTCTCTTTAAGTGCCCTTGCTTTCCACATTTCCAGCAGGTTATTCTGCCATACTTGGACTTGGATCTTTTGCCCATCTTTGACCTTGATCTCCCACGCTCTGTCTTCTCTCTTGGTCTTCCTCTTCCTTCAACACTCAAAGCATCTCCAGATGATTCACCTGTGCTTTTCCTGCGTATCTCTTCATTCAAGATCACACTCACAACATCATCCACTTTTAAGACTTTTGAAGGAGACACAGAATTAGAAACTGCCATTACCAAACCTTCCCAACTTTCAGGTAATGAACACAAGATTAAGAGAGCTCTAATTTCATCATCAAATACAATATTGACGGAACTTAACTGGTTTACCAAACCATGGAAATCACTAAGATGGCTATGAACAGATCCACCTTCCAACATTTGCAAATTAAATAAACGCTTCATAAGAAATACCTTATTAGAAGCCGAGGGTTTTTCATACAAATTTGCCAAAGATTTCATCAACTCCACCGTTGTCTTACACTGTGATAAGCTGGAAATCACAGATGAATCAAGACTCAATCTAACAGATCCCAGAGCCTTCCGATCAAGAACCTCCCATTCTTCATCTTTCATATCCAAGGGTTTGCTAGCAACCCCACCCAACGGTAAGTACAAATCTTTCTGATACAGATAGTCCTCAATCTGCATCCTCTATAATTGGTAGTTCTTGCCATTAAACTTTTTCATTCGTAGTTGACTGTTTTCTGCCATTGCTCAACTCCCACTCAAACAGAAGCCCTGTGAGTAACCTGTAATCAAAACACACTACCCAGATCTACACCAATCTGTTAGTATCCCAACCAAAAGCTCTGATACCACTTGTTGGGCAAGGGGGGTGGAGATAAATCCAAGAACAAACACACCTGTTCTAATTCCACCCGTTAGGATCTTGCTCTTCAGAAAGAGCACAGTATGATTACCAAATATAAGCAATTGAATATGCGGAAATAACCAGAAACACAAGTAACTAGAATTCACCAATAGCACAGAATATGAGAGACAATACACTATCTTGTATTAACACTATACAGAAAAGAATACATCAAAGAGCCGCCACACTTTTTCACCTTACAGAGATTCGCCACACCTCAAGTGTACAGTAATTCTTCTCACACACACTCTCCTACACAAAAAACGGTCCCAACAACCAACTCACACACAGAATTGGTGTTCACCTCACCAACCAGTCAGTAATAACCCTGCCGGTACACCAAGCACTCTATAGCACTTCAAGCTGATCTCTCATGAACCTGCAACCTGCAATTCAAAGACCAAACTTACATGTAGATCCCCAATGAGCTTGCAACAACCTGCAACTCACAGATCTTACAACTAGAAGGAACTCTTCCTTTCTATCTCATGCTTTATACAATACATGCCAATGGGTCTATAAATAGATCCCTAACTCAAACAATAACTTAGACTCTTAATTTAGACAATTATCCTCGCAGCTCAAGACTCTGGGTGGTCTTAACATGCAAACTCATCGTTCACTTAACTAACTGTCTGTGAAACGAACACTTCTGGAACACACAGACGACCGACGTCGGTCCCTGCTTGTCTGGTTCTGCCGACGTCGGCCGACTTCCTACCGTCGCCGGTGGCCTTCTGCACTGGTATCTGCCGACGTCGGTCTTGCTGCCGACGCCGGTTCCTGTAGAACTCAGCAACCATCTGTTCCTCAGTTTGCAAAGGTTGAAGCTTTTAGCTCCACAACCTAACAAAGGGCTCACTATTTGAATGGAGGATTTGAATAATCTGTTCTTCTGGAATAAGTTCTACATAGTCATCTGGAGATGTGGGGTATGGCTATGGGGATGCCACTTCAAATCAGGGTACATGAGTAAATGGATAAGGGTATGTCTATATTACATAAATATGGCCGAAACTAGAGTTTCCTACATGCTATGAGTTTTTGCTATTCTCAATAGCACTAACAATGATTAGATATGCTCAAGCTTACAGGGTGCCATGTTGCATGGTTTTGTGATACTTAGTTGCACAGTATTTTTTGGGCTCCCTGACTGCTTCCCTGGCCTTGATTATTTTTGTGGGCTTAGTTTTTTTTAGTATATTTGTTCCCAGGGCCTTGGTCCTGGTGTTGCCATTTTAACAGTTGTCATTTTCTTCATGGATTTGGTATCTAACAATGGAAACATTGTGAAGATGGTTTCTAGTTATTATTTTAAGCACTATTTGGAGAATTCAGAACCTTTTGAAGGATTTACATGTAAAAGAGGATACACTCCCTGAGCTGCATTTTTCCTTCAAGATTTCTAACTTTCTTATCCTAAAAGGATGTTCTCCTAAGGGGTCCTTGCCTAGAATTTTCTACTTTCAATGCTTGCAAAGTAGCTTTATCCCAAGTTTAAAGACATCCAACAAATGCATCATCTTTAATGTGTTGCTGTAATCAACCACATAATGGATCACCAGCATAGTTACCATGTTCGGAAATACAGATCTGTTCAGGAGTTCAAAAAAATCCGAAAATCTGGAATCCTTAAAAAAGTTTGGAAAAATCCGATCCAAAATACACCCACACACACACAAACACACACACACATATCTGTGCACATAGTTTTATAAATATGCAAAATTGACAAATACAATGAAAAATATTAATAAAGTAATATAAAATGTTAATGTTATATAATATCTATGGTTTTTGGGCATTTTTTTCCGTAGAAAACCTAAAAAATAAAAAAAATCAAAATTATGAAAAAAAAACAGGGCTGACCTAGGCGAATTATCTGGGCTGGCCAAAAATTCCAGATCTGGTTGGATTTTGTGCAGATCCGGCTTGGTACTGTGCAGATCTGGCTGGATATTGTGTAGATCGGGCTGGATTTTGTGCAGATCCGGCCAAATTTAGTAACTATGATCACCAAACACTCTTTGGCATGTTAGAAATTCAAGCTAGCAGCATTTCCATTTTGTGAGTTTATGAGTGGTCCTTGTTGTTTGACATGTAATGATTGATGGAAGACTTAAGGTTTATCATGTTTACGGCAAGTCTTTTAATTAGATTTGTTTTTAATTATTTAATGAGTAATATGGGAGCATGTTTTGACCTCCATATTAGATTGTGCACTATTCAAAATTTGTCTTATCTGAATATCAAATAATGAATACACAAACAAACACATGTACATGCTATATGATCTACAAAGTACAAGATCATCTTTATGAGGGATTGTAAACAATATGGAGAATAAGAATGCTTTTCATTTCCAATGTACATGGTTTCCACACGTCGTCTGGCCTTTGCATAGTTGGAGAGTTGTTCATGTCATACAAAGTTTTATATATAGAATGCGATCACCACATGCTATTTTGTGGGGGCTAGTTGGAGTATTTGGGAAGGGAATGATTGCACGAATGAACATGTGAAACACAAGGGTCTGATGAGCTCGAAAAGGTTTGAGACTTAGCACATGAAGTGAGTGAGTCGAGAAAAGTGAGGAATGAAGGACCATGTGGATGAGCACATGAGACATAAAAGCCCGACGAGCCTGATAAGCCTGTTATACTCAACCATTTTTCCATTAGAGGCGGGACGATTAGGGATTAGTGGCAGTGAAGGAGGTACACAAGGTGCATGGAGATCTGCATACCTTGACAAACACATCGCTTAGTTGAATTTACTCTTTGTAATCGGGACTCAGGTGAATCGAGAGGCAATGGCCTTATGGAGGTGCACAACTACCCAAAAGTTTTGATAAGTTCGACAGACTATTACTTAGAAATTTTCTTGTAAATGAAATTGAGAGTATAGGAAATTAGTGACATTTTTGGAGTACATGAAGGACAAAAATGCCTGCTTGACAATGTTATCCTTAATACTTATAACACTCAGAAAATTTTGACAAAATGATTTTTACGAGGGAAAAGTCAGAGATAATTGGTCATACAGGAAATACACAAAGAACATAAATGTCCAAAAGTCCAACAAACACATACTTAGAGAATTCTTGCATTTCCGCAAATAAATATACATGGATTCTTATTTTAAGGCAACCAGATGAATACGAACCCAACTTATCAGAAAACAACTAGTGAAACCCAAATAGATTTAATGAATTTTTTTGATACAACACTGCCAGAATCTACCATGACCACAACCCTAGTCTTTTTGACACGGGAAAAAAATTGAAGGTATCTAGATGGTCTGACCTTAACATTGCAATTGTTTCTAGTGGAGGTATAGTTTGGCCTTTTGGTTCACACTCAAGTTCAGGTTGCTTAGGAGCATCATCATAATCAGGCTTTGAATCTAAATTGAATGGGCACACATTATTAGCCTCGTAGAACTTTTACGGATTACAGTCATGGCCTTTGCTCCACACTTGGGAACTCTTACGACAGGGATTTTGCAGTAAATGGATTAGGGTTGGGGTTGACTGATGGCTAGGGTTTTTAAGCTGTGAAAACTCATGATTTCCCACTTTCTGAACCTTCCTATCGAATGCATATCCCTTTTCCCCAAAACTTAGAATCTTTTTTCCAAATAGATTCTACATGGATCTTTGCCATCCTAACAATAGACAGATTTTTCTTGAGTTTTTGGGTCAAACAACCCTATTTTAATTTGAATTTCTAGCTAAATGTCGGAGGTGTAGATATCAAGCACTGTGTCTTTTTGAAGTTTGGCCTTCGTCTCTAAAGCTTGGAATTTCTTCATGTATGCTTCAATTGTCACATCTTTTTGGAACAGGTGCATGAGCTGGACACCATGCGGTTTGTCTCAATTTCTATCTCCACTTTGAGTTAATGCATCAGCAACTTGGCTAGCCAGGCCCCCTCTAAGATTTTGAGAGATCCATATGTCTCCCTAGGTATGGGCTATCCCATCCAACTATCACAAGGCAAAAACTAGCTTCTTTGAGGTTCATAAACGTGTTGCACCTTGAAGGTGAGCTTGATCTTTCTACCCCACATACACACTTCTACTTCTCTCTCAAAATTGTACTTCTGGATTTTCATTGGCAGATTAAAAGAGGGTCATAGAGCACCTTCTTCCACCTCCTCCTAATTTGGAGGGGCAAAGCCAGGGTCTTCCTCTTGGTTGGCTGAGTTGTAGTCATTCACCAAAAATCCATATGCAATTCTTGAAGCCTGTTATTCATGGTACAAGGAGTTGGATTGTCTGATTCAGCACTTGTGAACGCCAGCATTGTTCTTTTTCTTTAAATGCACAAGTCTTCAGCATGGGGCGTCCACATTATGGATGTCAAGGAGGGGTTAGCATCATAGTATCACATTTCCAGGATGCGTGTTGTGACATAAAACCACTTTCTTGATTAATATGCACCTATCGGGGCAGTACATCTTTACACATTGATCAGCCAACTTCCTTCTACAAAAGCCTCATTTTATTTAAGAGTAGTACAATAGACTGCAACTGAAGTATACCTGCAGCAATAACAAGCACAACTATGCCAAAATAAATATTAGGGGGAATTTGCAACCCAAAATATGGATTACACTTGCAAATCCAAAACAAATATAGAGGAACATGCTATAAAATATCTCCAAGAGAAGTTTGCATTAATATTTTAAGCAGATGATTATATAGAGAGGGTCTAAATCCTTATTTATAATAAAAGGTTTCTTCCTTCACAAGCTACTAATCTATGACTACATACATTGAACCTAATATCCACTAAAGGGGGTGCACTCATCACATATAATGACTAGATAGCTACAATTATAAGTCGTTGCTATAATGCAAAATATGAGCCTAGGACAAAATAGCTCATTATAAATGGTCATATTTTCCACTTTATTACATTTTAGTTAATAAATGGCTTATGAACAAAATAGCTCACAATATGTCGTGTTAGGCACACAACATGCCCTCCCCCTTAGAAGCTTCATCCACAAAGTATAAGGACCAAATGTAAGCTTTCCCATGCGTCTTTGTATTCTTTTGCTTGGAAGCATGCAAACACATACCTTCACGAAAAGAAGAAGACGCATTCCTTCAAGCAAAGATGACGATGTTGCATGCCTCCAAGCAATAAGAAGACACACGCCTCCAAGCAAATAAGAAGAGGACGCATGCCTCCAAACAAAGAAGATGAGGATGCATGCCAACAAGCAAAGAACAATGAGGAAGAAGATGCAAACGTCCAAAAAAAGAACAAAGAAGTGGAAGAAGAAGACGACACATGGGAGAGCTTCCATTTGATCCTTAGGCATTGGGGACAAAGCTTCTTAAGGGGGAGGCGTGTTGTGTGCCTAACATAACATTTTGTGGGCATTTTTTTTCTTAAGCCATTTATTTATTAAAATGCAGTAAAGTGGAAAATATGAGTTTTTATAATGAGCTATTTTGTTCGAGGCTTGTATTTTGTGAAAAGTTGTCTTTACATTGTAGCTATCTTGTCATTATATGTGGCCGGGACACCCCCCTTAGTGGATCAATGTATCTAGTCATAGATTAGTAGCTAGTACAGGAAGCAACCTTTTGTTAAAAATAAAGGTTTACGGCCTCTCTATGTGATCATCTATTTCAAATATCAATGCAAACTTCTTGCAGATATTTGGAGCATTTTTTTTTTTTTTTTTTGTTTTGGGTTTGCAAGTGCGATCCATCTTTTGGGTGGCAAGTTCCCTGTAATCTTTATTTTGGTGTAGTTGTGATTGATATTGTTGCTTCAACAACATGTTGGGTGGCTCTGCCAATGGTGTCTTCAACGGATATCTCTATTTCAAAAGATTCTTCAATTTTCACCATTTTTTTTGATTCCATTGTTACTCAAACATGTTAGCTGGCTTATGCTTTTTTGTATTAAAAAAATATCAATTTGCAGGATAAATAAAGAAGATTGAGTAAAGCACGGGTATATTGTTGACCAATAGTATTATTCCACTTGTGTGGATGCATATGCTCCTTATTGCTTGTTGGTATTGGGAACCATTTGCCATATAACCTATAATATGCATGTGCATGATGTCATTGATTTATAGGGAGGGTGACGTCATATAAAATAAAGCTTTTAGTTTTATTTCTTTATTTAGCCTCTATGCTTTTCAGATATTCTTTGATGATGAAAGGATGGTTTCTGGAAACATTTTTTGATTATGAGAGAATATTGGGTTTAACTGTCCGTCAACAGTAATTTTCCGTGTCCATCTGATTGAACTGCATAGCATTCAACCTTTTTCTTCTCTTTTCAACAATTGCATGGTGCTCCTATCATCACACCATGCAACCACCAGTCCTCGGGATTCTTTTATACATCTTTCCAAGACTAGGCTCCTTATATAAGTATTATATTTAAATTTCATCTTTATAAACAAACCCTTAGTATGCATAATGTCATCATCTTATAACAACTCTTAGATTTATTTGTCAATTATAGGTTTTGTGTTTTGTTAAAAAACAATATTGCATATGAAAATATATGATAGTTTGTTATGACAGGCATTAACATTTGATTGTGTTTTTCAGTCTCTGACAGATTTCATATGCAAATATGTGACTTCTGGCAATGTGGCGTTATCTTTCCCCTGGTGGTTGGCAATGGAAAAAGAAATATTCCCCACAATAGTCAACCGCTACCAACTTTCATCCCTGACATAACCTGTGTTACTGCAAGAAAATATGTTGCGTCTTCTTTGTCACGACGGGGGCTGAGATCTCTGCACATAAGCATTGTCTTCAATGGGGACTCGCTCTTCCTTCTCCTTTGTACTCAGCTTTTCCTAAGGTGGGGATTATTCTCCTTCACATTTTTTGGGGATTACATGCATTAATTTTGCTTCCCAAAACAGCACACACTTGCTGGAAACTAAAAATGCAGAGAAAATAAATATGCAGCCTTGGGTAAGCATTTGGAGGTGTGGTCTATGAATTGGTAGCTCCTGTCATCCTTTCCATATGCAATGCGAGAAATTGAAATGCAGCAACAAACCATTAGCAGAAAAATCACACCAATTGAAAGAAAAATTACCATGGGACTTGAGTCCCTATCCGAGCAGGTTTATGGACTTCATCACTGTGGTCCTGTGTTCTTTCCACAGCGTCCCAACCACCTTGCAACTGACACCTTGGTTGCCAAAAATGATGCCAAATTGATGAATGTTTTTTCAACAACATGAAAATATCAACCCACAAGTTTGTAAGAATGCTCACCATGAATAATCAAACAAGAAACCAAAGAATTTTAACCAATGCCATGCATTAAACTTCCCCTCTCAAGATACTTCTTCCACTGAACATGAAAATTTTATTGCATGCCCAATTGAAAAGTAAACTTCTGGTTTTCTAAAAAAAGAAAAAAAAGCAAATTGTTGGAAATTAAATTCACACCACTAATATAAAAAATGTAAGTAAACCCTATGCTAATGGGGTTGGTGACTTCCCTTGAACTATGTGTTGGCCATACACAATAGCAAGCTAGATCCAATGGTCCCTACCGAAGGGAGGGATCACTAATCCCTTACAAAACTCCATTAGCTGTAAACCTTCTGCATGTTGTATTAATTCAAAATAAGAAATGTACAGTCAGCTGAAATGAATGATTGATTATCCCTGAACTACGTTGCAGAGATACGCCCTCCCCCCCGACGCCTCCTGTTCGGAGATGCCTCCGGCATGGGGACGTCCCGGGTACTCCCGGAGGCGTCCGTGGCCGTGCTAGAAACGTTCGGCATGGCCACGGATGCCTCCGGGAGTACCTGGGACATCTCCAGGCGTACCCGAGGGATTCCGGCAGAAAAATGGCGAAAACATTAGAAAAAAAACTCAGAAAATCCTTTTAAAAAAACCCTAAAAACTAAGCAATCCTAAATGTAAATCTAGTCCGAACCCAACAGTATATAAATAAAATAAACATTTAAGTATAAGTTTACATTTAGATATGGACATTATCTAAATGTAAACTTCTACTTTAATTTATATTTTATTTATATACTTTCAGGGTGTTTGAGAGGGGTTTCGGACTGCTAGGAGCTATAATGCAAATTCTAGGTTTTGGAGGATCCTATCATATTTCAGAGTTAGTCAGATTCCAGGGTTTCAGACTTAGCCATATTTCAGGGTTTCAAGATTTCAAGGAGACATCATAGGAGGTATGAAGGCTGCATGAAGGGATGTATGCGTGATAGAATAGTATGAGAATATCTCTCGCAAAGTGCCACAAGCCGATCCCACCCCATTCCCTGTGCACCCCTTAAGGCATGCACTCGTGAGATTCAATGCATCAATGAGCCCTTGTGAGAGAAAGTGTCAGTAAATGATAAAGTTGAAAAATAATGGGAGTGGCATTCATGATTTTGTGGGCAATCGAGATGATTTATTCTAGATTTGAATGTACATCTTGTCTTTGAAGTAATGAATGAATGAATATCATATATTTTTAAGTGTTTTATCATTTATAGACAAATATTTTCATGCTATGTAGTTTCAAGTGTTTTAATAAAAAAATGAGTAATATACAATAAATATATATATACAAACGTACCCACGACGTATCCAAATCAAGGTTTTTGAAAAATGACGTACCTGCGTACCCGAGACGACCCCGTATCCGTACCCGTACCCATACCCAAACAACATAGTGGACCCTGAATGAATACGTCTTTCTTTATATAAAGAATGGGAATCACAACTACATATCAAGCACCTATACCTATTACACTATGAATTTAATTTATTTAAATTTATTAGGGCCTCAAGAAAAGCAACTTGAGAACTTTATTTATTTTATTATTAAAGTATTATCCCATCCTACTTTATGACTTAAGCCCACTGGCATAATATAATTACAACATTAATTGGTTTATGTATAGGGGGTCTACACATAAATGCTATAATTCAACTTGGTCCGATACTAATGCCTTCAATATTTGTCTTACTTGTGGGGAAGTGACATTGCTTATGTTTTCTTTGACTAAGTCTTTTGCCAATAGCATGTGCAGATGAGGATGGTCCTCTAACTTTTCTATCTTCCAAGTCCTTTCCATAGTGTGATGGATGTAAAGGATTTTTTAGATGTTCCTTACTATCTTCGTCCTTGAATTTAAGTGAATGTTCATCCAAACTGAGGAAGATGAGGCAAACAATATACCCATTCCATTAAGCACCTGATGTAGACCATTCTGCAACCTAAATATAACATACAGTCATCATACCAAATTTGCAAATAGAATTATCTTATTATTCTAGCATGCAGAAATGGTGCCAATTTGCACTTTTCAACAAGTATGGTACCGGTTTTGCTTTCATAAATGCATGCATAAAAATTATCATTGCATATCCATACACATTATACCATATAACATACTTGATCATTGTCCTAGGGTAAAGGTTTCTAGTGCAATTATATGTCATCACTATAACAGGATTTTCACAGTAAAAGATGTGCAATATAACAAATAGTTAAACCACAAAGTATGAGACCTAGAAGTTACAACAAAATGTTGAGACATAAAAGTTACAACAAAATGTAAGTACATGAATTAATCAAGAGAAGGTGGGGAGTCTCTATCTGTCCAAGATTTTCTGCATAAAAAAGGGAGGGGCAGTCTCTTTTCGGAGCTTAATTTTGCTGTAATTCATGACATCAAGTCCCTTGGGAGTATGGGATTGCAGAAACAATGAGAGTTGTTTCAGGAATGTCTAGGGCTCGCACCCCTTCTCCGGGAGATAAAACAAGAAATTAGAAGAATGAAAGCTTCTGGAAAACTTGTACGAATATTTTTGATGGATCAATGTTTCGGATTGCCCATGTGATTCGTCATTAGGAACATCATTTGCAATGTCGATCCACCAAAAATATTGACACAGGTTTTCTAGAAGCTTTCATTCTTCTAATCTGACATAGATTGTGGAAGCTTGAGAACTCTAAAACAAGAAATGCTCATACAAAAATAGATAATAGATGCATGTGAGAAATCACCTTGCAACAATTTATCACCTAACAACAATATAGAGGTCATAAATTCCAAACACACTTAACAATACTTTATTTTATGAACTGGAATTCGACACTAAGGAATCAGATTCCTTAGTTGTCTTGTGTGTACAAATCACATAAAAGCTTCAATTAGTTAGATCAACATGACCTACTGATGTCTAGTGACAAGTTAAAGCAAGAAGGTAAATGGTAGAATAAAAGGCTAAAAGTGCGTTAAACAGGCTAGCGGCAAGGAGGCAGCAAGAGAAAGGCTAACGAGTGACACAATTCAGAGGAGGTTAAATGGAACCAATAGTGGTATCTGGGAACATATACTGGATGTTAGGGACCTTCCGAGCCTTAGAAATGACCTCTAAGGATGAAAGGTGCTAGGAGAATGAGAGAAGAAGAGAGAGAGTGGATCTGATGTGAATCCTTGAATTGTATTTGATTTGACCTTGAATAGATGTCCTTGGCACAAACCTTACAAGAGAAAGGGTTGGCTTCAATCCTTAGGAATCCTGCATAAAAGCTGTGTCATCAGAAATAAAATATATAGATATGCAGTTAATGAAAGTGCTGAAAGCAAACCTAAGTTAGGGCCACCGAGTCCACACAGACATGTTTCAAAGGAAAGAACCAAAACTTGAGCCATGTAGCTGACATTGCCAAACATGGATGAAACAATGGACACAGTCCTCCACAGACATTTTCCAAAGGAAAGGGAAAAAACCTAAACTTGGGCCATGTAGCTGACATTACCGAATTTGGACGAAAGAACCTAAACTAGGGCCATGTAGCTAACATTGTTAACTTTGGTTTCACCCCAAGGGATCCATTTTTTTAAATATTGAAACGACAGTTTACAAAACTGGTATGTCCAATGAATCAGGCTAGCACATTATGAATATCTAAACATCCTGCCTAATTACATCTATATCATCCTATCAAAATCATACTGGTCACAGCCAGGCCGCCAACTTTAGCTATAAACTGTCTCATCAATTCAAAATCCTAAAATGCATGCATGTCACAGGCAGCTGAAAATCAGAAAAAGCAGTTAATGTCACTTAGATGAAGACACTTTTACTGTCTAAACCACTGGACACAGCCAGCCACTAAACAGAATATCAAACTAGTTTTCTGACTTTCTTAAAGAAGAAGCAATCTATCTTCATAAACTTGTAAGATCTATTTCTTCTTTCATCATGAAGGTTTTCAACTGGAGGAGCAGGAGGAGGAGGTACAGAAGCTACATTCCTGAGTGTTGATTCCTTGCACTGTTGACTGATCCATTCACAAGGTGCACTGCTATTTTTGGAGCGGTCATAAATCGGAAATGGAAATAAAAACATATTAGGAATGGAAATGGATCCAAACATGGAAACGCTGATTTTCCGAGAGCCCTTGGCAACGCAGCAACACAGAAAAGTTTGTACAATAAATATTAAAAAATAGAAATATGGGCAGGGATGCCAACATTCTATGTAATTCAGTGATTCGATGTAATGCCTTCAGGCATAAAAAAAAAATAGAAATATATATATATATATTTATATAAAATAAAAAACTTAAAAAATGTGGTATTTTTTTCTATTTTCTATAAGATTTGAAAAATGCCCAAAAAATGTTGGAAACGGCCTTTAAATGGCCGTGATGTTTCTGATACGTTTCCTGGAAATGCCCTATGCAAGGGGCATTTCCTGCAACTTAGGTTGATGGCATAACACAGGTCAGTTCTAGTGGCTGTAAGATAAATCAAGTTGTCAACTAGTTTCCTCTGGATTGATTCATTTATTGCTTTTAATTTTTTAAATCAGTTTGGGCTGAAAGTTTCAGCCCTGTTTCTTTAGGTGTAGATGAGATTTCACAATTAGTCAACCTGAAGTTGTAAAACAAACTTGTTTGAGAAGCAAAAATACACAACTTATACTATTAGAAATAGCACATCACCATTCTCACTTTTGTTGTAGAGATTGGCATCAGACGGACTTCTTTCGAACACCTGTTCTCCCAAATACATGTCAATTTAGATGTACCATGCCATGGGAGAGATTTGATTAAGGTCAACATATATATCGGATTTACCGACTTGTTCATCGAAAAATGGGTTCAAGATAAAGAAATTGAACAATTAAGAGACGAAGTGCAAAATATGCTTGGACAGAATATGGTCGATTCTGTGAACCGAAAACTTCTCATTTCTATAGAAAAAGTTGATAAATGCACTTTCTAATGATCTGCAAACAGGGTATTTCAGGTCCTTTATAGAAAGGAAATATACATTTTAAATGAGTACTCAAAACCTATCATTTTAAGCAATGATATATCATTGCCATGGGACTTGGATCCCATTTATCTGGGTTGCCTAGGACTTGAACCCGGAGCTCGTCGGATGGAGTGGATTATCTACTCCTTTTCTAAGAGTAAAAAATCTCTCCCCAAACCGTGCTTGCAATTTTCATTGCACATGACTTTCTCCATGTATAAATTTATTAATCATTTGGATTTCTGGGTGGAAAAATTCCATAGGATCATGAAGTGAGGTAAACCATGTATCAAATGATATTGATTTATCCTTTCCCTCAAATACTGTTTGATTAATTGGTTCTTTCCAATCTAAAAGATTTCAATAGGATAACAACATATTCAATTTCGGGATAAATTTCGCTCTAACTACTTTAGCCCGTAAAGAGTTTTCTTTAGTTTGCGTACCATATGTTCCTTCTTTGGACCCTGAAATCCCCATGGTTGGTACACAGATGCTTCTTCTTCTAGACCTCCATTGAGGAAGGCACTCGTCATGTCCATCTGATGTACTTTCCAGCGAAATTGTGCTGCCATGGCTAGAGCCAATCAGATTGTTTTCTTTTTTGCAGTAGGAGCAAATGTTTTGTCATAATCAACCCCTTTATTTTGTGCAAAGCGCTTTGTGACGAGTCTTGCTTTATGTTTGTCAAGTGTGCCATCTGTTTTATATTTGACCTTATATACCCATTTGCAGCCAATAGGTAGCTTCTCTAGAATTCATGTTCAGTTCTTCATCAAAGTTTCATGTTGACTAGCATAGCCTTCTCCCATTTTGTTTTCCTTTGGCCTCTTCATATACTTCAGTTTCAAAAGAATGTTGAAGGTTAGCCATCAAAGTATAACTCATTGCATCAGATGCCTTACCACTTTTTGGTCTTCCTTCCTTTCTCATATAAGGGAGCTCATCTTCCCGAACATCGCTATAGGTGTTGAACCACCATTTGGGTCTCTTCTTTTGTTTTTTACCCTTCAAATCAGCATTGTTGTTTTGCTGATTTGTGGAATTTGCAGCTGCATTGTGGCCGAATTTTTTGGTGGGATTCATACTCAGGGGCTTCCTTCTCATGCCAACTATCCCCAACCATCCAGCCTATAAACTCAGCTATATCACCTATATTTGCTGTAACTTTATGATATGATTTCTTTGCAGCCTTAATCGGGAAAGGCCCCACATTCTCATCAACTATGACCTCCCAACTAAAGCATCCTTTGTTTTTTCCAAATCAACTAACCTATATATGCTTTGTGGTGGTTGCTATACCTTGTGAACATCAACTTACATATTTTTATCTAGTTTGGCTCGTTTTTCATTGAAACACACACATACACAACTGAGCCAAAAACTTTGAGATAACTTACTTTAGGTTTTTGTTGAGACTATGCTTCTTTTGGAGATTTCTTGTTTACCGCTTTTGTTGGAGACCGATTGAGTAGATGCATTGATGTATGCACTGCTTTTGCCCAATATTTGTTCTCTAACATACACATCGCCATCTCCACAATGGTTCATTTCTGTCTCTTTACCGATCCATTTTTTTGTGGAGTGCAGTGTGTGGTTGCCTTTGGGTGCCCTCTTGAGTATATAAAAAAGAAATTTTCTAGATCACATTCACCTCCCTCATTTGATTCAAGGATTTTGATTCTCTTCTCTGATTGTTTCTCTACCACAACCTTTAATTTTTTAATTCATCAAATGCATCTGATTTTTGCTTTAAAAAATACACCCACAATTTTCTTGAAAAGTCATATAAAAATAACAACAAATACGTGACACCAGAGATTGATGCCATCTTCATATGGCCACAAATGTCAACACGGTTCAACTGAAGGACCTCCTTAGCTCTCTAATTCTACCTTTGCCTCTCTACTGCTCCATTTTGCTGTGGAGTGTAGGGTGTGGTGTATTGCCTTTGAATGCCCTCTTGAGTACAAAATTAAAGAGTTTTCTAGAGGAAAATTCACCTCTATTATCTAAAAAGGATTTTGATACTCTTCCCTGAATATTCTTCTACCATGACCTTGAATTTTTTAACTCATTAAATGCATTTGTTTTTTGCTTTAAAAAATACACCCACATTTTTCTTGAAATTATTCTACAAATAGAAAAAAACACTTGGCACTAGAGATTGATGTTGTCTTCGTATGCCCAAAAATGTTAGCATGGATCAATTAAAGGACCTCCTTAGCTCTCCAAGCTTGTCCTTCATTAAGAAGAACCCTGTGCTACTTCCTAGCCTTACATGCACCACAAACTCTTTGTTGAATCTGAACCTCTGAAAGGCCATCTGCCAAACTTTCTTTAGCTAGAAAAGAAAGATATTTCAAACCATACCTTCGATTCCAAAGTGTGTTGCTGTCTTGACCACTCTTGGCCATCAAATTAAGCTCTTCTTCCTCCATTGTATCAATCAATCTGAAATGCCCATGCTCCTGAATACCAAAACCAACAGTTTTCTTTTTGATCTTATAAAAAATATAACATTTATTATTGTTGAAAATCACATTCAAAATAGGATTGTGGTTCATAATCTCATTGACTGAAAGTAGATTCTTTTCCAAACTAGGAACAAAAAAGACATTTATGAATAGTATCTTTTAACCTCTCAGTGCTATTTGCACATTTCCTTCGTCTTCAACCTTATATTTATCTCTTACACAAAAAATCAGAGAGTTAAAAGTAGATGTATATACTACAAAATCAAGCCATCAATCTATCATGTTTGTGAAATGCATTAGAATCTATATACTAAGCAGTCTTGTTCACACAATCTCTATTATTTGTAGCCATAAAAACATAAAAATCATCACCTTTGTGTTCTACAATATTGACTTGCTTCTTAGGCCCTTGGTTATTATTTTCATCCCATAAACATTTTATACAAAATTTGCTCTTATGAACTAGTTTTCTACAGTAGAAGCACATTTGGGTTTTGGTTTTCTAATTAATTGAATCATCTATTTTGCTATTGCTATATATGTTTTTGCCATATTTTTGGCTTAGCAAACTTGCCTTTGCCATTGCCTTTGAAGTTTGCTGCCAAAGTCATCTCTGAACTCTTAGTCCCACTAACATTGCCAAATTGTTTTTTTCACTTGTCTTGTTGGAATGGTCTAGTGTTCAACACTTCAAACTTCAAGTCAATATTAGTAGCAATAATATCTAGGGTTTCAATAAAATGTTCAAATGAAGCTGGTAGACTCTTTAGAGCAATTACTGCCATATCTTCTTCTATCTTCCGCCCAATGGCATTCAAGTGTTCTATGATATCCTTTATCTTTACCAAATGATCTTGTAAAGACTCACTTTCATCCGTTTTAATCGAAAATGGTATATTCTTAAGGAAGAAGGCTCTACCTTTATTGGAAATTTCATGCAACTCCTTCAACTACTTCTAAATACATGATGTGTCATTGCCAATTTGTACTTCTGGTAGCATTTCATTGGGTAGGGATCACTTTATTAGCATCATTGTTTGTCTATTCCACTCATCGAACTTGTCTTGTTTCATGAATTAATACCTTGCCCTATTCAACTTTATTCTATTAGATTCACTTTATTAAAACTAAGGGGTGTGGTGTGGCACAGTCCCTTTACATAGGCTTCTTCCACAAATTGATTTCTAGTGGCTCCTTCATAATGATTTTTTCTCTTTTTTTGGTTGTGGGTGTGATGTAGGAGCATCCAGATCAACAAGCAATCTTGCATAACCGAAAAAAAGGGTCGATGATTGTGGGACTTGTCGACATCATTGTGTGCATCGAGAACGATAAGAACCAATCCTAGGAAAATCATCAAGACTCTAACATCTCAAGAATATCACGTAGAGAAAGTTTCACTCATCTGCCCATATGTGGTCATATTTTGATCCTATTTGGGTAGATGACAAAATCGCCACTTGATGAAGGTAGTAGTTTCGAAACTGTTGGTCTACATTAATAGACTACTACATTACCTTCTATTTGGATTGACCTACAGTTTTGCCCACGATGAAGGCAAAACTCCAGTAACTGGCCATCGCTTCATTTGTTGACATGTGGACTGCTTTTCAATACAGAGGGAACTTGAAGAGGCCTTGCAAAATGTTAGTGTCAGGCAAGTGAGATTTAGATCCGTTTTGTAAAGGAAAAAAGTTAGTTAGGAGAATAGGTAAATAGAGTTAGTTAAGATTCCAATAGCAAAGAGCAAGTGGGAGAGAAGAGAGAAGACTTGCAGAGCTTGCTAGGGTGATGTCTGTGTAGAACAAAGTGTAACCAATCCATGAGGGACTGAGTTTTGAGTCTTATTCATTTCATAGTTCAACAGTAAAACAACTGTGTATCAAAATTTTGTAATACTGTAGTGCTTATTCAATAAAGGGTGTGTGGTTGCTTGTAGTCCGAGTCTTTTGTATCTAAATTTGTGTGCATTTAGAGTTATTGTGTTTGGGTTGGGGAGTAAGGCAACCATTAATTTGACCTCCACAATATCATTTGAAGCAATCTTGTGTCTTGTTTGGTTGAGTGTGTGAGGCTTTATTGAGTCAAGATTGCAGGTTGTGAAAGAAAATTGCATTGTTATTGTTGAGAGTTGCGAGTGATAAAAATCGCACATAGAGGAGCACCTCGTGTAATAGGAGGAAGGGCACCTAGAGTTGCAAATTTGATAGAGATGTTGAGAGGAATTCGAGCAAGGTTATATGCTATGGACACTGTACAAGGAGATGAACTACAGTTGTGGATGCTTGTGATGATGAAGAAGAATGAGCACCAAAGACTCAAGTTGAAGCATTGGTTGATGAAGCATAAGATAGATTTTTGAAGGCCATTGCCAAGATGAGAAGAAAACCTAAGTTGGACACCCCTAGCTATGGATAAAGTTTATGCCCCAAGGATCTTATTGATTGGATCACAAATTTGAAAAAGTATTCTGACTATGAGTCAATGGAAGATCCCAAGTGAAGTTTTCCTGCTCCAAATTGAAGGGACATGCATCCTTGTGGTGGGATCATGTGCAGCTGGAAAGGGAAAGAAGAGGCAAAGATGATCAAAATTTGGGATAGGATGGTTATAATGCTGAAAGGTAAGTCTTAACCTTCGGATTATCAGTTGAGTTTGTTTAGAAAGTCGCAAAACTTGAGACAAAGAGAGATTGATGTAAAGGATTACATAGATGAGTTTTACAAGCTCACCATTATAGCTGATCATGTCAAAGATGATCAAGAGAAGATCTCAAGGTATGTGAATGGTCTTCATATTCCCATACAAGATGAGTTTGGAATGTTTAAGTTAAAGTCGGTAGAAGCCTACCAATGTGCATTGAAGGTGGAAGAGAAGTTGTTAAGAAGGAAACAAAACACATCAAGAGGTAGAGGAAGGTTTTTAAGAGGAAGAGAACACAAAAACTTTGGTAGTGGACAACATACTCATGAAGGAGAAGCTAACACTTCTCAAAATCAGAATCATGTCCCATGAGGAAGAGGATATTATTCAAGAGGAGGAGGATATTGTGGTAGGGGAAGAGGGTATTCTTCAGGTGGAAGAAAATACTATGGTAGAGGAAAAGGTAGAGGACTGATGGGTAAATGCTTTGAGTGTGGAGATATCAGGCATAAAGTTTTTGAATACCCAAAAGCATTTCAAGACAACGGTAGAAGGAATGAGGTTAACAATCATATTGCATAAGCGGGTGAAGAAAGTGTTGCATCACCAAATCACATGGAAGAACTGGAACATGAAGAAGCTCTCACGATGAAGAGAGTGATGCTAAAACTAGCCAAGGAGGAGAACGGACCGATGCAAAGAAAGCATATTTACCAGATCATATGCAAATTGAGAGGTAACTGTTGTAAGGTTATTGTTGATAGTTGTAGTATAGACAACGTGGTATCTAATGAGATGGTAGAGAAACTTGGGCTGAAAATAATAGTATACCCCAATCCATATAAAGTGTCTTCGTTGCAAAAGGGACATTATTTTTTAGTGAATTAGCATTGTATGGTTAGTTTTCAAATTGTGTTGTACAAATATGAAGTTTTGTGTGACATTATGCCCATGGATGTTTGTCTTGTGTTGTTTCGGTAGATCATGGCAGCTTGACAAAAAGGTCGTGCATGATGTTAGAGCTAATACCTACACACTTGTGAAGGATGTTTTGTTTTTCGTTCTCAAACTTGTGCAAGTTGGGACCGTGAATGAGTTAAGTGAAATTCCATTTCAATTACATAAATTTTAAAATGAGTTAGCTTAAATTGTTTCAAAATATTTCCCAGATCGATTTCCTCCTTTGAGGAGCATTAGCCATAAGATGGATTTGATCCTTGGATCTAGTTTGTCAAACAAGTTAGCATATAGGTTGACACCTATGGAGATTGAGGAAGTGAAGGACAAGTTCAAGACTTGTTAAAGAAGGGGTTGATAAGAGAGAGTTTCAACCCGTCTCAGTTCTAATGATGTTAGCACCTAAGAAAGTCGGGAATGGTGTATATGTACTAATTCAAGAACCATTAACAAGATCACATACAAGTTTTCAAGAACCATTAACAAGATCACATAAAAGTTTCCGTTGCCACAGGTGGATGACTTAATGGATTGTTTGAGTGGAGCAAGGTACTTTACCAAGATTGATTTGAAGAGTGGATATTAACAAATCAGAATTAGAGAAGGTAATGAGTGGAAGACCGTGATCAAGCCAAATAACAGTTTGTATGAGTGGTTGGTTATGACATTCGGGTAGTCAAATGCACCAAGCACATTCATAAGGCTTATGAATTGAGTGTTGAAATTTTTATTTAGGTAAGTTTGTCTTTGTGCATTTAGACAACATTCTGATTTTTAGTACAAGAGAAGAGCACTTGTTGCATTTGAGACAAGTATTGCAAAAGTTGAAAGAGGAGAAGCTGCGGGTCAACTTAAATAAATCCAATTTATGAAGGAAGAGTTGGTCTATTTGGGATTTATCATCTCACAAAATGGGTTAAGAATGGACCCAGATAAAGTAAGAGTCATTGTCGAGTGGCCATCACCTAGGAGCATGTTTGAAACAAGAAGCTTTCATGGGTTAGCTATTTTCTATAAAAAAATCATTAGAAACATTAGCAATATATGTGCACCCATTGTGGAAACAATGAATGGTGATAGAAAATAGTTCAAATGGACAATTTCAACTGAGAATAGCTATCCAATTTTGAAGAGTAAGGTGATGGGATAACCGTTGTTAGCATTTCCAGATTTCAACAAAGTGTTTCAGGGTGATTGTGATGCTAGTGGGACAACAATAGGAATAGTTTTGAGGCAAAAAGGTAAGGCCATTGCTTACTTTAAACGAAGCAAAGCGGCAGCATTCTGTTTATGTTTATGCAATGGTACAAACTATGAAGAATGGAGGCATTATTTATTGCCCAAGGAATTCATTTTGTACACGGATTATCAAGCACTGGAGTTCATAAACAACTAACAAATTAAATTGAATCAAAAACACATAAAATGTGTTGAATTCCTTCAAAGTTTTTCATTTGTTTTAAAGCATAGAAGTGGCAAGTCCAATAGGGTTGCAAATGCATTGAATAGAAGATGCGTTGTGTTGAATGAGATGAGACTGAAAGTTGTTGGGTTTGACTCCATGAGAGCATTGTATAAGGAAGATTTGGATTTTTGAGATGCGTGGGAAGCATGCAAGAACCCAACCGACATGGATAGAACTCCATGATTGAAATAGTGTTTGTACGATGGTTTGTTATTCAAAGGACAACAATTATGTATACCTCAAGGGTCAATTTAGGAAAACTTGATAAGGGACAAGCATAGTGGAGGATTTGTTGGTTATTTCAGCATGGATAAAACATTGGCACAGCTATGTGAGAGTTACTATTGGCCAAGGATGAGTGAAATGCTCCTTTTAGGGCAGAATTTAGCAATTCTGGAATTTGGGATAAACCCTTAAAATAAAAATACAAATATGTTTTTTAATCAAATCCTAACCAGATAAAATTTTAGAATTCTGGAAACACTTTTTTAGATCAAAATACAATATTTAATTATCACAAACCCTTGCAAAATATGGACATTCAAATATTAATTTTTTGGGTGAAACCTTTGAACATCAAATCTGATTTTCAGCGCAAATGCAAACTCTGAAAATTAGAGTTAAACACAACTGATAGTATGAGTGAAAAACAATAATATTCTAACCCTCAAACAATATCAAGGCCAATGTTTGACCCCTCTAGTGAAGTCGCCCCACTCTCAGAGGCTTCTTTGAGCTGCGGCCACCTCCCAAACACTGCCCTATGGCTGTGTCCACCTCAATGAACCCCTCCAAACAGCTGCGCCCACCCTCAATTGGGTCCCAAACAACTGTCGCACCCTTCAATTAGGCCTTAGCCATCAACAAAGGTGATATTCTTCCCAACTGCGACCCCTAAATGAAGTCACCAAGATGAATTTGAGGGTTTTTGTCACCAAATCAAAAAGCTAATGAGGGATTTCAATCTCAATGGTTGAACGTGCAAGCAAGCATTCTTAGCTTCAAAAGAATTGATTGTTAGATGATAGATAGATCTCAAAAATAGACCTCTCCACCTTTTATACCTTTTCCACTCAAACTTAATTTATTTTAATAATAAAACATAAGTTGCCGACATTAGTTTTTGTCCACGTAGTCATATTATTAAGTTTACTTTAAAGTATTTAAGAGTACTTTTTATTTTAATGATAATAATATTATTAAGTTGCCCAAAATATTTGAAATGACCGGACTCAATTTAAATAATATTATTAAGTATTTTAATCTAGAAAAGGGGACATGACAGTCCACCATTCCCAAAATTGTTTGCCCTCAAGAAATTACAACCTCTTATGCTCAAGTATCACCATGCCAAAGTGATAGGTCAAGTGGGATAACTCCTGCCAAAAAAAAGTGTGATATATCTCTGATATCCCAGATTGATAATGAATGCAATTCATCCACAAGGTGATCCTCCAAAATTTGGTGATGTCTCAAGGCACCCACAAACTCTCACAAGACTGAAAGTCGCCATATGCTTTCCCCATTGTGTTGCTGTTGTCCCATAGTTGCCAAGTGGTACAACCTCTACCAACAATTATTACGGGGTCTACTCCATCCATTACCCACATCTATATGCTCCCCTTCGATGAAGTCTTCTATACTTGGTATGAGAACATCTTCCATACATTCCCTTAAGGCCAAAGGCTGCCCCAAGGTCTCACCATTGTGTTTCTGTTGTATCTATCTGCTCTTCTCATATGATGAAGGATTCCAAACACTTACTTCATGACTATAGCCTTGAGCTTCAGTGGGTCCCATAATGTTCTTGTGGACTGATCCTTCCAATTACACAGCTTGCATGTAAGCTAGAAACAAGGCATAACAGCCACAAGTTGCTTGGAATTCCATTTAAATCAGCACTAGGATGATTGGGATGATTGTCTTCCATAATAGGACCCCTCCACTAACATTACCATGCAAAGAAACCCACTCAAATTGCACAAATGTACAGCTGTTCATGACTATAAATATTAAGACCAACAATATAGAAATGATGTAACAGCTATAAAAATGACAAACCCATGCAAAATTCAGTAATGTGATTGATGTAGAAGCAGTAGGTAGCCATACAAGGACTGAAAGCTCTCCATTAGTTGTAAACAATTGGAAAATACTCTTTTCCGTGACTGGAAACCCTCGCAAAATCACTTGTGTGAGTGCCCATGCAGTGATGTGATTGCTGATAACACTGATGACAGCAGCATTAGTGCTGGAAATTAGGCCCATAGCTCTCTCTTGGGTATGCTTTCGCTGTCATATGATGATATCACCTTATCATTGTTTCCATATTCGTCACCATATGCCTCTAATACTTGGAGAAGCATATCCTCCATCCCATCAGCATCAACTGCAATGCCATACTCTTCATCATTAGCTTGAGCTGATAACAAACTCAGTTACTCTATCTCATCCTTATATTCGTCACCATGTGCCTCTAGTACTTGGAGAAGCATCTCCTCCATCCCATCAGTGCCAATTGCAACCCCATACTCTTCATCATTAGCTTGAGCTGATAACAAACTCAACTGCTCTATCTCATCCTTGTCTTCTCTCTCCTTCATACTCTCGACCTCCCTTCTAGGCTGATTACACTTTTCTTTTTTTACACTTGATATTGAATTCTCCAAAGTTGTATGAACTGCCATAACCTCATATACCTGATCTACCAAGAATTGGAGATAGTTGTGGTCAAGAAACAACCACTTCTCAAATGGAGGCAATGGCTTTGCCTGAACAACCTTTATGTCTCCCAGTTGCTGCAATTGGACTTCCTCTTGCATGTCTTTTTGAGAACATCCTTGTACAATCACTTTCCCACTCTCTTTTGTCTTTATGATGAATTGAAGACTACTCTCTACTGTTGTCATATTGTTATCAACTATCTCTTCCGCTGTCACTGCCATACTATCATCTTGTTTTATTTCTTCACTTCGTTTCTCATATCTATGAGCATGCTAGACTGAACCACGCTCATCCCTTTTCTTTTCTATCTTCTCCATTGTTGGACTTGCACATATAACACACACATTAGGGAAATCAAAAGCTTCCAACATCACTCCTTCAACTGCTTCATCATGCCTCATAGACATGTTGCCCAACTTTCTTCCATTGCTTGCCATTTTCTCATATCTTCCATTCATATGATGAACTTTCATAGGTCCATTCATGCTGCTCCAAGCATGGCTGTAGCGTTGCATATTCTTCCTCAGAATCAAACTTGTAGTCGCTGAAAACCAATTTGCACTCGTTGTACATGCCTCAACATTGACAGTAGGTTGGAAATTCTTCCACCATGTGACTGAAAGATCTTTTATGGCTGTCATAAAAGGGTAAAGGGGCTTAGAATGGTACAACAGATGCCATACTGAAAATTCTTCGTAAAATATATCAATGGCAGTAATCTAGAGATTGGAAACACCACACTCTGACTCGAAGTACTTCAACAATAGCGACAAGCTGAAAAACTATCAACTTTCTGCTAGGAACCATTGGTATGGTTGCCAACAAAATGTTGGGCAAGCTAGAAACATGGATAATAGTAGGTCTATAATCTAGAATGGTGAAGCCATTTTGTAGACTCTCATCCTTCTTGACTTCTCCTTCACACATTCGAGGGTGGAAAATCCATATGTAGCTTGACTCTAACAAACCATGCATTGTTGAGTCATCAGACCTTGAAGAACACCAAATAACATCTATTGTACTTACCACCTTTTCACATCCAGTATCTTGCTGCCCCAACAATGGTGACTTTCTTTAGATCCTTGTCTTGAAGTGTAGGACTTGGTCCCAAGGAGTGATCATACTTGTAGCTCAAATGATCACCCGAATCCCACTCTTTTATGCATACACCATTTGAAATTTGTATGAAAGGATCTATGTGCCTCTTGCTATTCAATGTGTTCTTTATCTTATCACCATTTTTTAACATGCTGTCCATGATGACAAATTTCATGCAATGACATAGTAAAAAACAATAAATCTGAAATTGCTTACCTCCTTTTTCTGATTTAGAAGTAGGAGCTTTTGAGAGATTTGTCTTGACACAACCATCCTTTTAATTCAGAATTTCAGAATTAGTGGCATCAACTAACACATTCTCCTTGCTTGCTTGCTCATCCCTATAGTTATTCTTACTCTCATACGGCAATGACTCAATTTTTGCAATGCTTGGAAGATCTATAGGAACTTCTAGGGTTGTTTCTATTGAAAAACCTTCACTTTCCACTTGCACGGTGGATTCTTTTATGCGCTGCTAAATAACTTCTTTCAAATTTGAATTCTCTTGCTTCCTGATTTCTTCCTTGAGACCCCTTTGAAGTTTTGGCTTTCCATCTTTCTTCTTCAAACTTCTATTTCTATTTTCTATATATACCTCCAAGAATTCTTCAAAGGTATTATAAAATGTGTATATATCAACGTTCTTATCATATTCATGAAAAGCAAAAAGTTTGAACTCATCTCTATCACACTGCTCTTCCAACCATGCCTCCTGAATAAGATCATTCTTTTGCATTCTTCTAAATGAATCTAGGGCTTTATAGCTGATAGAAAACTACTTCACAAGCTGATTCTTAATATCTTGGCATTTCGTTTGTACTTTTTGTCATGCTTTTTTGTTGATTTCTTCAAAATGATGCTTAGCTTTTTGCTGCTCTTTCTGTATTCGCATCCACACCTCTTGGATAGGATCTATGTATTCTTCCTTTGGTAAGAACTTAGGTCGCTAATCCATTGTAGACAACTCAAATCCCACAACTGGCCAAGAGAGGACTTTGATACCATTGAAATGTCCTTTTGAAGGTAGAATTTAACAATTCTGGAATTTGGGATAAACCCTTAAAATGAAAATACAAATTCTGATTTTTTTATCAAACTTTAACCACATAAAATTTCAGAATTTTGGAAACACTTATTTTAAATCAAAATACAATATTTAATTGCTACAAACCCTTGCGAAATATGGACATTCAAATATTAATTTTTGGGGTGAAACCCTTGAACATCAAATTTAATTTTCAGCTCAAATGCAAGCTTGAAAATTAGAGTTAAACACAGCTGATAGTATAAGTGAAAAACAATAATATTCTAACCCAAATCATAAAGTTAATGAGGGTTCTGGTCCTCAATGGTTGAACGTGCAAGCAAGCATGCTTAGTTTCAAAATAATCGATTGTTAAATGATAGATGCCAAAAATAGATCTCTCCACTCTCCACCTTCTTTTATACATTTTCCATTCAAATCCAAATTTTCTTTATTTTAATAATAAAACATAAGTTGACGACATTACTTTTTGGCTACTTAGATTATTAAGTTTAAAGTATTTAAGAATACTTTTTATTTTAGTAATAATAATATTATTAAGTTGTCCAAAATATTAGAAATGACTGGGCCCAACTTAAATAATATTACAGACATTACAATGAGTGTGGATATGAAGAATTTTGTGCAAGGAGATAGAGTTTGCCAACATGCTAAAGGTAAAACTCAGAATGTAGGTTTGTATTAGCCTTTACCAAACCAGAGAGGCCATGGAAGGACATAAGTATGGATTTTGATCTTGGGTTGCCAAGAACACAAAGGTAATGTCTATATTTTTTGTTGTTGATAGAATTTTGAAGATGGCACACTTCGTTGCATGTAAGAAGACAAGGGATGCCACAAACACTGCCAATTTGTTTTTCAAAGTAGTGGGATTGCATAGTTTGCCAAAGAGCTTAGTTTCGGATAGGGATGCAATTACAGAGTTTATTGGACACTTTTGGAGAACTTTGTGGAGAAAGTTTGGCACTAGGTTGAATTTTAGTTAAGCATAACATCCACAAATGGATGGGAAAACATAGGTAGTAAATAGAAGCCTCAAAAACTTGTCGAGATGCTTGGTAGGAGACAAGTCTAAATAGTGGCATATGACTTTGGCAAAAGCTGAATTTTCTTACAACTCATTCAATTGAAGTGTATCCAAGATTCCTTTTCAGATTGTGTATGGTTGTAGTTCCAAAGGCTTTAGTAAGTTCAGAGATATACTTGGAGTGAGTAGAAGAAGTTTTGAATTAGAGGACTATGCAATATATATGCATGAGATGCATAGTGAAAAAAATGAAAGATTGGAGAAGAGCTTCATGGATTACAAACAACGTGTAGATCAAAAATAAGGGAACAAGAATTCCAAGTGGATGACTTGATTTTGGTTCATTTGCGTAAAGAATGGTTCTCGAAAGGAATGTATAAAAAGTTCAACTGGAAGAAGACAAGGCCTTGTAGAATTCATAGAAAGTTTTCAGCAATCACTTAGGAGATAGAGTTGTCGAATGTGGTGGATATCTTCTTTGTCTTCAATGTAGCAGACTTGTACCCTTACTACAAGGGAAAAACAAATGAAGAGGATGTAAGTTCAGATTCTTCAATGGTAGATTGGAGACAATAGTTGCTAGAGAAGGCAAGGGAGCAGATTGAGATGGTGATAGATTCTAGAATCGCCATGAGAACAAGAAACATGGAGTAGAAAGAATATTTGGTCAAGTGGAAGAACAAAGCAGCTGAAGTTGCAACTTGAATGTGCGTGTTTGAGGTTTCTGATTACGGAAGGTTAGTGGAAGATCTCACACAAGGTTCATGAGCAAGAGCTCATGGATCATTTCAATTTCCCAAGGTGTCTGCGGCAGGAGTGTCTGGGTCAATAAGAAATATTGCATCAAACAAAAACATGGGTCGATGTTTGTGCATCTTTGTGCAAGTTGTCGACAATGTCGAGATCATTGTGCACATCGAGGAGGATTAGAACCAATCTAAGGAACATCATCAAGACTCTTAACAGTTCCATGAATAACGAGTGGAGCAGGTTTCAGTCACTCCCAAAGGTCAAATTGGCTCCTTTTGAGTAGATGATAAAACCTGTTTAATGCAAGTGGTGGTTTCAAAATTGTCGGTCTCTATTAACCAATAGTAATGTAACCGTTGGTTTGTAGTAACCTATGGTGAAGGCAAAACTCAAGTGATTGCCAAGAACTTTGTTTTTTGATGTGGACCGTTTTCCAAGACAAAAGGAACTTGAAGAGGCCTTTTAGGATGTTAGTGTTAGGCATGTGATTGAAATTCCTTTTGCAAAGGCATAGAGTCAGTTTGGGGAAGAGGTAAGTTGAGCTAGTTCAGTTTCAAAAAGCAGAGAGCAAGTGGAAGAGAAGAGAGAAGACTTGCAGAGCTTGCTAGGATGATGTATGTTCAAAACAAAGAGTGTAACTAGTCCATGAGATATTGAGATTGCATCATCTTTTTCATTTCTTAGTTCAGCAGGAAAGCAAGTGTGCGTATGCATATCAAAATTTTGTAATATTGTAATGCTCATTCAATAAAGGTTGTGGTTTCTTCTAGTTTGAATCTTTTGTGTCTTAAATGTGTCCCGAGAGTGTGTTTGGGTTGGGGAGTAAGGTAGCCATTAATTTGGCCCCCTCAATCCTCCCTGCATCATGGTGCCTTGCATGGCGACATCTTAGTTGGCTTTCTCTATCCCGCTAATGGGTTTTAGCAGCATTATTTGGTCTCCCCTGTCCTTCTTAGTTCAGCAGAAAAGCAAGTGTGATGCATATCAAAATTTTGTAATATTGTAATGCTCATTCAATAAAGGTTGTGGTTTCTTCTAGTTTGAATCTTTTGTGTCTTAAATGTTTCCCGAGAGTGTGTTTGGGTTGGGGAGTAAGGCAGCCATTAATTTGGCCCCCTCAATCCTCCCTGCATCAATGTGCCTTGCATGGCGACATCTTAGTTGGCTTTCTCTATCCCGCTAATGGGTTTGAGCAGCATTATTTGGTCTCTCCTGTCCAATTCTATGCTGTCATGCATTATGTAGAACATCATTTTTGCTATATGCGGGTTCCCCAGGTATCTTAGGCCATATTGGAGGTTTTAACAAAAGTGGTCTTGTTGTACAGGAAAAATTGCATTTTGTACATCACATATCTGTAGTGTTTGAGTATGCTTGCATTCATATTAACCCTAGTGTTATTTCTTATTTTCATGCTTCATGCACACGGAAAGCGAACCTTCTAGAGCTCTAGTCTTTACATTTTTTGGTTATTTTGAGTAAATGAGAATATATTAAATGCATTTAAGCATTTCATTTGTTTGGAGAAATCTTCATTTATTAGATTCCGTTGCAGAACTTTACATAGTTAGCTTTAAGTTTGTAAAGGTTAGTTTATACTCTATATTACTTAGCCATGGAGTTTGAATAATTGCTTAGAGTTTTCGTGATCATTTATTTAATTAAAAATATCTGACTTAGATCTTTCTCAATTTAGGTGATGCAGGAAGATTATGGACTATTTGTGTGGCCTTGCAGCATCGTTTTGGCCGAGTATGTATGGCAACAAAGAGCTCGTATTTCTGGCTTAAATGTGGTTGAAGTGAGTAACCTATCTGCAGGATTGAATTATCATCCACTTGACTATTAGCAACAATGAATTTGAGGCAATACTATTATTAGAAGATTATAACTAGTTGGTAAATATTTATAATTTAAGAACTAAATAACTGCTGTTTCATAGGCAAATCCTTAAGAAGCTTGTAGTCTACTGTATAATTTTGGGGATTGGGTTTGAATGTTCAAATATATAACATTTTGTTAATAAAATTTAGGAGATTGTATTAAGTCTGATTTTACGATTACAAATATTTAAAGTTTGCAAAAATATAACCAATTCGCATTAATATCCCCTGAAGTTTCCCTGTGATCTGATATGGATCACCAACAAGTGTACAACATCATCTAGAACTGTTCCACTCAGTTTGGAACCATAAGATGGAACGGCAACAAGACCAATATGGGGAGATTTAATATTTTTTGTGGAAAAACAGTGGAACAGTCTACAAGAACTTTAAAATCCATTGACCAGTTTGTAGACTATGGGATATAACCTCAGGAAGACATTTGGAAAGAAAAATGAGATAGTGGGAAGGTGAAATGACCTCCAGGAGTTGAGGTTACACTCATATGAGTTTTGATGGTGAGGTGGGTTGTGGGTTGAATGAACGACTAACAACTCATGGTTGGATCAGAGTACACAACTCTCAATGGAAACACAAGATTGGCACACACCATTCATTCTTCAAAATACAACATGGAGACATTACATTCGTAAAATCTCACTCGGCTGTGCATAACGCAGAAACATATTTCTACACCACCTGCTGGTTTGGGCTTTCTTTTCTATGTACTCCTAAGTCACTTACAACATTCCCCTATTATTTATGAGCTACTATGCTCGACTCTAACTACCCCAAACATATTCTACCCTACTGGAACCCACAAAACACTATTAGAAGATTCTCCTAGAAAAAAACCTCATTTTGGAACCCCTTATATAATCTTACACATGCCATATAAAGTCAAAGATGTGTTACAAAAAGTTGCTGATGTCAAGGAGTTCAGATGGCCACTTGAATGTGGATTACACACGTTACAGTGGTAGTTTGGAAGCACTCGATTAACTACTGCGAATCTCGTTGCACGGCATTTGATCTCTACCGCTTTTGTTGTAGGACCAATGTATCTCTGATGAGCCATTGATCATATCTTCTTGTGAAGGGATGCCTCCAAGAAGAAGTGGATTGTGTTAATTCAATCATTGCCTTATTCTTTGTCCTTATTCAGCTTCTACACTTGGCAATGATGATAGCTAAATACTTGCGCAACGATATTTGCTACCAATTCGGCTAGCAAGGTAGAACAATTTCTAAAATATTTTTGCTAGGCAAGGCATCATAATGTTGCAAAAGAGGTAGATTTGCATTGAGACAATGAGGATTGACTATGTTGATGTTGAATCATCACTTTCCACACCTCCTCAATGCCTTTGATATGGAATACACACATCTGAAGAAATTGTCTTGCTGGACTAGCACGACATAAGCAATGAATTTGACCTTCGCAACATGGCAAAATAGGCTTGTGAAGTAGAGCTGGGATTGCAAAGCAAGTCTGAGTCTTTTGGGCCTATGAAGCAAGTTTTTTCTTCTTTTTTTTGACGAAGTTAACCCAAAGCTCACATAGGCTTGCAAAGCTTCCTAGGTTTGTGAAGCTCACCTAGACTTGCGAAGCTTCCTTGGTTTGTGAAGCTCACATAGACTTGCAAAGCTTCCTTGGTTTGTGAAGCTCACATAGACTTGCGAAGCTTCCTTGGCTTGTGAAGATTACATAGACTTGCAAAGCTCCTCTAGTTTTTGTGTAACTCCGAAATGAACTACAAAGCTTGCTGAGTTCATAATTCCTTTGAGAAGAGTGAATTCTTGCATCTTGCTACTGAAATAATCTCCTAGTGAAGCTTAACCCTTTTGAAAGATGTTTAGTTCAATCTCAAGTGCATGATAGCTTGGAGATCCAATGATGCTCCTACATTAGAGTCTAGAAATTTGTTCGTGATCAGGGCGCTCACAAAAAGATTTGGAACTATTGGTCTTGGCCAACCCACGTGGCCAAGCTCCACCCTTCAAGAATTTGAGTTATCCAATTTGTGAGTTCTTCCTCTTCTTCCACACTATCATTCTTCTAATAATGATACATGTCTGCAACCGTGAAAATGGGTGAAATATCTAACCCTTATGGCAGTTCTATCTTATACGCATTATGTGAAAACTTGTGATCTTACAAGGATCGATCTGCTTGTACTTCAACATGTCATACGCTCCTCTTGGGAACCTCTCCTTCCTTAGGTGCACTAGCATAAACTTACCTTCAACAAATGACTCCACTCTTGTTTTTTTATGTGCTTTCTCCTTGTACCTTAGGCTACTCTACTGTAGCTTCTTATATCACTTCTTCATGCAAATTGTGCATATACTTTGTGAAATTCTCTGCACCTATACTCTTATGTTTTCACTCTTATTAAGTCCGTCACTCACTTGGGTGATCTTTCTTACATAATTGGGAATGGTGTCATTCCCATTGACCCATTCACTAAATTTTCATAGGCAAATTCTTCTTGAGTCAACATCATATTGCATTGTGTTGGCTTGTTTCCAACTAAACATATAAGTAGATTCTCTAAGCTTTTATTCTCTAGGGGTCCAATTCTCTAGCCCATCTTTAAGCTTGAAGCTTGCTTCTCTATCATGCCTTTGTAAGGGGTATGCCCCTCGTTGTCTTGGAATGCCAGTGTTTCCAGATCCACTTCTAGGACATCCCTTCCAAGTTATGCCTTTTTTATACAAACATCAAACCTATAGTTTTATATGGTTCAAAGGTTTGGGGGCCAGCTTGGTGGTCGTTGACTGGGCCAGTATTGAGAAGGTCCATACTCATGCTACAACGCATGATCCGTTGCAAGCAAACAGTTTCACATTGGATTATCCAAGCTGAATTTTCCACCCAGTCACTACACCTTGAGATCATCTTCAAGCTTACTTTATACATCCATAGACTTAGATCCTTGGGTGACTAGCTCTAGTTGTGAGAGATATCCATACTTAGCATTTTGCTCTTCAGAGAAGATTGCTTCACTGGTCCTTACTAGACTCCAACATTGTTGGTATTTTGAGAACAGGTTGCTCCTTTCTATTAACATAGCTATTGAAAGGTTACCCCCTTTCATGTACTCCTTGAATGCCCCCCCATGTCTCCTCCTTGCAAAGGATGTCATCACTAGAGTTGCCAAAGAGGACATCTACAAACAGTATATCCAGGCCACTTGGATCAGCCCCAAGCGTGCTTTTTATGCTAAGTATTTCTTACAAATAGTAGATAGTATTATTCGTCACCCTTACTATCTCTAGCACCATCGGTCCCATGGCTTGAGGTTTTCCCTTGGTCAGATGAGAGTGTGTTCTCACTAGTTATGGGTTGAAATTGATCACCGCATCCTTTGCCAAGATCGGATTTGCTGTCTTTGCTCCCTTAAGGATGTGGAGACCGAGGAGCACTTAATTTTCAGATGCCCCATTTACTATGAGATCTGGGGAAGTTATCATTGCTTCTACAGGGACTCAGGTAACATTCTATCTAATTTATCTAGATATCCAAACTAGCAATAACTGGCTCTTTATTTTCATGAGGTCATCACCCTCCGATGCAGATCCGTACAGGGAGAGCCTAGAGGCTCTAGAGTCCCCACATTGATTACCTTTTTCTTCTAGCCCATCTAGGGGATTGGCAACACTAAGCACCCTTTGGACACCAACACCTCACACATCAAAGCTGATAGATCAGTTAGGCGACACTTCTCTCAGTACACCATTACTACTCAAACTACATAGACCCCCCTGCTTTCTCTCCCTCAGTATCGTGGCTCTGCTCCTTCCCTTCAGTGTGGCTCCACCCCTTTTCGATGATATGGATCTCTTGATGGTTATCCCCAGACCATAGGGGTAGACTCATCACGAGTTTATTTTCTACTACGGAAGGTACACCAACCTTGGATGTTAGGGGAGATTCTATAGGAAGTGCTTTGCTTCCCCGTAGGATCTCCCAGCCTGGACCCTTCGACATTGCGTACTCCTTGATGAGCACTATTAGATCTTTTGACAGTGATCAATGATGGCTTAGCTAACTCCTCCACTTTAGGCACATACAAAGATATTCGATGTGGTTTCCTTCTAGTCTTCATTGACACAAGCTTTTAGGGGCTAGCGTTCACCCTTCATTGCTATTTTTATTGGTTTCATTACCACCTATGTCAGTGGAATAGTGATTTAGTTTATCTTATGTACTTTTATTCTTTTATTTGGCTTCTAGGATTCTCTCTTCCTAGAACTTTCTATTGTTAGCTGCTGGATCCTTGAGTCCCATTGACCTACTTTTGGTCATTTGTGGATATTAATATAATTTCTTTCTTTCTATTCACAACTTTTGTTTGTCCATCCATTTGTGGAATCTATGCTGAACTATAATGCAGTTTGGCACCTAAAATCTTCCACAATGTTCTCCAAAAGTGACCTAAGAATTTGGTGACTCATAAAGTAGTACTTCTAGTTAATCAATGCAATCTAACAACTTATTTGAAAAACAAGTGTGCGACATTCAAAGTATCACTGGTCTTCTAGCATAGAATAAAATGTTCCATTTTTGAAAATCTATCAACCAAAGCAAATATAGTCATTACCTTTGTGTCCTTCACAATTCAAGAACAAAATCCCACTGTTAGTTCTTTCCATGGTCCAATTTGAACTGGTAACAACTTATAAAATAAAGTGCTCCTACTTGTCCCTTTTGCCAATGGCATGCTTTGCATCTTTCAACATACCTACTGAAATTCTTAGCCATACCTGACCAATAGTATTTCTCCTCTAGCAATTCTATGGTCTTATCTCTTCCAAAGAGACCTAATCTGCTACTATGTAACTCCTTGATGAGGTTCTCTCTCATTGATTCTCTTGGGATACACAATTGTTGTTTCTTGAAGACAAATCCTTTTTGGACTACATAATCCACATATGGGCTTCTATGTTGTACCCATGGCTCTATGCAAGCTTTCCATGCTTTTGTGAAGTTTGTATCTACATACAATTCTTTTAGACTCTCAAATCTGATCATTTCTACAAACATAGTGTTTAGCAACACAACCCTCCTACTTAATGCATCAACTGCCTTGTTTGACTGGCCCAATATATGCTTGAGCACAAATGATTAACTTTGAGAGTACTGAACCTACTTCATGTGCCTTTTGTTTAATTTAATTTGGCTGTTTATGAACTTCAGGGCTCGGTGGTCTGTATGTAATACAAACTCCTTAGGCAATAAATAGTGCTTTGACTCATTCAAAATTTCACTAAAATATGTAATTGGTCTTCCCTCTTGACTTAGCAATGTGCGAATTTTTGTTCCACTTGCATCACAATCAACTTGGATCACTTTATCAAAATCTGTAAAGGCTAACATAGGTTTCTATGTGACTTTCAATAGCTTAAAACTATTCTCAGCTTGGGTTGTCCACTTGAACAATTTTTTCTTCGTGCACATAGTCAATGGTGTACACATTTACCTAAATTTTCTATCAAACTTTCTATAAAAACTTACTAAACCATGAAAACTTTTTACCTCAGTAAAATTTCTTGGTGTAGGCCATTCCAATAGTGCTTTGACCTTCTCTAGGTCCATTTTCAATTCTTCTTGTGAAACCACAAAGCCTAGCCATACTAGCTCTTCCTTCATGAATGCACACTTCTTCAAATTTATCTGCAGCTTCTCTTGCTTCAGCTTCTGTAAGACCTGTTTTAGGTGTACCAAATGTGTCTTCATTGTTCTAGTGAAAATTAGTATGTCATCCAAGTACGCTACAAATATTTCAAGAAATAACTCCAAAGCATCATTCATCAGCCTCATAAATGTACGAGGAGAATTGGCTAACCCAAATGGCATTACTAACCATTCATATTGAGAAATCACAAAGCTTGGATATACTATCTCTTCCTTCATAATTGAACACCTGCTCAAATTTATCAGCAACTTCTCCTGCTTCAGCTTCTCTAAGACATTTTTTAGGTGCATCAAATTTTCCTCCATTCTTCTAATGAAAATTAATATGCCATCCAAGTACATTAAAACAACTTTTCCAAGAAGCGTTCCTCATATCCTTTTACCAAATCTACTACTTTTGTTGGCATATCTTGGTCTCTCACTTGTTCCGTCTTTGGAAATAAAACAAAACAAAACAAACCTTTGTTTTCTTCACCACTTTCAGAAATTCTTTGGCTGAAAGCAACATCACTGAACTACTTACTACCTCTTCTTCCTTCATAGGCAACAATTCAATTTTTTTAGCATCCTTGATAACCTAGAAATTATTCTTCCTCCCATTGTGTATTGCACTTCTATCATACTGCCATGGTCTACACACTAAGACATTACAAGAGTTCATTGGTATTACATCACACCATACTTCATCTTCATAGCATCCAATGTAGAAGTTAACCTTACACTGTTCTGTCACCATCTCTGGATGACCTCTTTGCAACAAAGAAACCTTATATGGACTGGGCTGAGCAACATGCTTCAATCCCATCTTTTGCACCATCTCAGTGGAAACCAGATTATTGGTTCTATCAATATCTATGATCAACTTACAACACTTACCTCCAGCTTTATCCTCTGTTAGGGCTCATTCTCTTGATTTTTTGGATTCAACATAACTCTATGCGACGCAAAATTTTCTCCATGCTTAGGTTCTACAGGAGCAGTCTCTTCTACTTCGTCTTTTCTTCTTGTGTTACATGCACTTTCTTCTCACTTATCTTGTTCCCTTTGTCTGCTTCAGGGCATTCATATGCTCTATGCCCATGCTGACCACATTTGAAACAAGTGCCATTGAATCCTTTGCCTCGTCCTTTGTTTCCATATCCTCTTCCTCTATTGGAGTTGTAACCACTTCGCTGGTTTTGCTGCAAGGAACTAGCTTCTTCCTCCTCCATGTAATTTTTGGCCTCTTCCATAGGATTGTCTTCCACATCCTCTACCTCTTCCTGGCCCCCTTTGTTGTTTCCTGGACAACTTCTCTCCAGCCTTCAAAGCACATTGATAGGATTTTTCTACAAAACGTAACGTTATCATTCCACACTCATCTTGTATGGAAAGGGGGAGACCATTTACATACCTTGAGATATTTTCTTCATCATCTTCTACATGACTTGCTCGGATGGTCAGCTTGTAGAACTTAGTGTAATCTTTCATACTCATATATTTCTGCTTCAAATTGTGCACCTTCTTGAACAAGCTTAGCTGATAATCAAAAGGCAAAAACTTATTTTTCAACTTAGCAGCCATTCCATCCCAAGACTTAATCTTATCTTTACCTCTTCTTGCTCTTTCTAGTTGCATGTGATCCCACCACAAGGATGCATGTTCTTTCAACTTTGTGCAGGGAAACTTCACTTTCTTGGAGTCCTTAACTTGCTCATAATCAAAGTCTTTATCCAACTTTGTTATCTAATCTATTAGTTCTTCGGGGTTCAAACTTCTTGAGTAACCAGGGGAGTCCAACTTTGGTATACCTCCCATCTTTGCAATAGCTTTAAAAAATTTATCCTCTAGTTCTTCATCCAAATCTTGTAGATGAACTTCTGAAGCTTCTTCTTCTTCATGTTCGCTTTTGTCAACAACACATCTTCGTTATGCAGTCTCCATAGCATCTAGTCAGGCATGCATTGCTCTCAGCACATCTGCCCATTTGGCAACTCTTAGTGCTTGTCCTCCTCTTTCAATAGGCATTCGTTTGTGTGCCATTTTGCACTTTCAACAACTTACACTACATGATTCAACCTGCAATTGACTCCACATGAGCCTTCCCACACTCAACTATGTAGGATAACTCTCAACTTGCTCTCATCTCTCAACTAGGCAGGATACAACCTGCTCTGATACTAAATGACGGCAAGGTGGGTTGTGGGTCAAATGAATGATTAACAACTGATGGTGAGATCAAAGTAAGCATCTCTCAATGGCAACACAAGCTTGGCACAACACTCATTCGTTCTTTAAAATACAACAGGAAAACATTACATTCATAGACTCACACTTGATTCTGCCTAGTGTGCAGCTGGACTTTTACACCACTTGGACGGCTTGGGCCTTCTTGTCTATGCACTCCTAGCACACTTACAACCTTCCCCTATTCACTACGAGCTACAATGCTCGGCTATAACTAGCCCAAACACACTCTACCCTATTGGAATCCACAAAATACTATTGGAAGACTCTTTCAACCAATACCTTGTTCTGGAACCCCTTACCTGATCTTATGCATGCCTTACATAGGCAAAGACTTATTGCAAGAATTTGCTGATGTCAAGGAGCTCAGATGGCCATCCGAACATGAAACACAAGTTACAGTGGTAGTTTGGAAGCACTTGATCAAATGCTGCAAATAGTGTTTGATCTCTGCCACTCTTTTGAGATTCTTGACATATTTTGCAGTTGTAGGACCAATGTTTCTCTAACGAGGCGTTGATCACATCTTGTGGAGGAACACCTCCAAAAAGTGGTGTATTGCATTACTTCAATCATTTCCTGTTCTTTGTCTCGATTCAGCTTCTGCACCAGGAAATGATGATAGCTGCAAGCTTGCGCAATGATTTTTTCTATGGATGCAGCTTGCACACTATTCTGAGTTCCAAAAGGATTGTACTGAGCAAGGTGTCAAAATGTTGCAAAACAGGTAGATTTGCCTTGAGATAATGAGGATTGGCCATGTTGATGCTGAATCATCACTTTCCACACCTCTTTAATGCCTTTGATGCTGATTATGCACGTCTAAAGATATTGGCACATTGGACGAACATGGAATGAACTGTGAATTCGATCTTCGCAAGTTGGCAAAATAGGCTTGCGAAGTAGAGTTGGGATTGCAAATCAAGTCTAGGTGTTTTGGGCTTGCGAATAATTTTTTTTTTTTTGCAAAGTTAATCCAAGCTTGTGAAGGATGCATAGGCTTGCAAAGCTCGCATAGACTTGCGAAGCTTCCTAGGCCTACGAAAATCACATGGACTTACGAAGCTTCTTTTACTTGCAAAGCTTCTTTAGTTTTTGTGCAGCTCCAAAAGGAACTACAAAGCTTTTAGAGCTCCTCTAGTTTTTGTCAGCTCCAAAATGAACTACAAAGCTTGCGAAGCTCGAATTAGGCCCTGCAGAGAGTGAATTCTTGCATCTTGCTACTGAATTCTTTGCCCAATGAGGCTCAACCCTTCTGAAAGATGTTTAGTTCCATCTCAAGTGCAAGATAGCTTGGAGATCCAAGGATACTCCTGCATCAAGTTTGGAACGCACAGGAGATTAAGTGAAAGTATTGAATCAGCATACAAAATATTAAACACATCTTTTCCAAAGTGATAGGCCATTCTATTGCATTCGATTAGGGTGTTTTGGTCACTTCCAATGATGGAATATATGAAGAGCAGAGTTCTCTAAGAAGACCAGAAGCACAAAGGTTTCAAGCTCCATAAGACAACAAAATCACTTTGTACATACTGTAAAGGACTTTTTGGCACAAGAATAAAGTGTAGCCTTTTCTTGCTGAAGTTTTTAATATCCGACGAGTGTTTTTGTCTAGGTTAAAATTGGTGTTTCTTCTGTGGGTGCCATTGCTTGTAATGTCCTTGCATTTTCTTACGATTTCCATTGCCGCGCAATGATGGCATGTGGGATTTGAACATTCTAACATTGGTACAAGATATATATATTCTGTTTACAGCAGCACAGGCCATTAACACGGTTTTATCCGGGAGATTTTTACAAAAGAAAAGGACACTGTTTCATCATACTTCATTGTAGCTACAAGCATCTTAGCCTTGTTCTGAATAGATATTAGCATTAACAACTATGGCTACATGTATCTCTGATAAAGGAGCATTTGCATCAACATATAATTGTAAGTACATCTGATTTTTAGCAGTCCAGTCATTCTTTTAGACACCTTGGAGTCTGTGATGCGGATGTCAGGGCAGCATATAGATATAGCCAATATCAATTTTCAGTCAATTGTATGTTGAACTCCAGTAACTTGTTCATTGAATCAGCAATGTAATCATGTGAGCATCCATGTGAAGAGTTACAGCTGTTATATGTTGTGCTATTACAAATCCCCCTGATTGTTACTAAACCTATTTCATGTTTAAGTGGACATGCGAATAACATCTATTTCTATGAAATGTAATACACACGTATCTAATGAAGTGTAAAACAAAGACCTACTGAAGTGATTGCAAAGTTAGGTTGTGGCAAATTTTCAATGGATCATGAAATGATATTGTGCAAGATTATTGATGACACACTTTAAGCTTTTGTTTTTGGTTCATTCGATAACATGAACTTCAACTAAATGTAAAATGAATTAACAAGTTTACATGGTATGTCCGACCCTAATTTAAGTATGATGGTACTTCCGGCCCTAATTTAAGTATGACAGTACTTCTGGCCCTAATCCGAGTACAAGAAAACTGGGTCATGTGACATTTGGTCACCCACCGAACATTAAGGCATGTAAATAAATGATAGAAAATGCCTGGGTTGTATTGTTGCCTCAGATGAATATTTGCCATTAGATCACTAAAGAGAAGATGCTGGCCAAGTTTGCAATCATCATAGGACCCTTTGAGCCTAAGGCTATGGTAGAGCAAGTACAGCAATAGATACTAGTAGTGGCAGGATGGTTAGAGCTGCAGACTTTCTAAAATATGTGCTTTCTTTGCAGTGGTGCCCATTATTACCACACGGAGTCAAATTGCATTAGTTACATGCCATGGAGTTCAAACTAACTTTGGAGTTCCAAACTTTATTATAATTCCTAAATGAGGTGCATGGGTGCAAAAGAGAGACCAAAGAAAGAGATGATTGTATGAATACCTTTATTATAAATTCTGTGTGCAAGGTCTTAAATTTAAGTTATAAGCATTATGAGCTATCAATATTTGAAGAGGAATAATGAATTGTACTCTAACCCCTTCGTTGTGTAGGGCAAAACAGGGACTGGCATTAGTGACATAAATCCATTGTACAATGTGAATAATATGCATGTTCTTGTTAGTGTGGGAGAATGGACAACTTTAGTTTTTTCTATATATACATTAGATTATATAACTATAAACAAATGCTTTCATGATTCCAATGATTGAACCATTTCTTTTAGATTCTTATTTAACTGTTAATCTGTGCTATTTACAGGGATGATTATTTTAAGTTATTTTTGGATTGATAATCCAAAAGGAAAGAGAGCACTGATTTTCACATTGATGGCCATGTGTTTTTTATAGCTCGGATCAGGAACTGCATTGCCAGGAGTAGTAGCAGCCAAATTGGGTGCTGATGTTACATTAACAGATGACTGCAATAAACCTCAGGTATACCAATAAAATATTCGTGTTTCGTTAAGCTTTAGATTGAGTTGTGGAGATCAATTGATGAATCGATTTGTATTTCTGCTAAGAGGATCATTGCCTATTTCAATATAGTTCGTTTTATCATGCATATTGTTCTTTGAAATGTAAAAAGCATTTGTTTTCAAACAGTTGACCCGTGACATTAGTTACAAACTATTTGTGAAGCAATACCATGGGCATTTTGGAAATTTGTAGAATTATAGCTGTAATAAAGAACCACAAGGCTATGAATATCATGCTTCTTATTTCAATAAAAAAGTTTAAAATACTCGACATTTTTTTTATATATGTTAGTGCATATTTGCACATTTGGTGTAAACCCATCTTATCCGGCCCCTTGGTTGCCGATTATGGGTGTACCTTGGGTTGCGCGAGGTTAAAGTTCATTTATCCCCTTGCACTGATTTTCGGTATTCCTTGGAATTTTTCCTTATGGGATTCTACTCATTACAATTTTGTGGTACCTTGGGATCCGGATTTATTTGGGCCTACCTTTTTATGGTAGACTCACCATGACTTACCTTTGTGTATAATGATAATCTGATGCATGTAATAATCATCCAAGGTTAGGTGACTTCAAATGTATAAATATTTGAGGGTTGCATTTCATATTGATCATCTTGATCTAACGTGCTATAGTGATAATGTGGTACATTTTGTGTACCATCCATATCTTGTGTTCTCTTTTGTATCCTTTCTTACTGTTGCATCTTTAATACAGTGCTTCATGGAATTAATTGATCTTGAACAAATAAAATAACCCATTCTCACCCGATACCAAAGTTGAGGGGAAACTCCCCAAGGCTTGACCTTGGGTCTCATAAGGGTTATTGAGGTGTTGAATACACTCAAAGCTATGGAGGAGCTTCAATCTTTCAATGTGTGCTTGTTTGAGCTTAAATCTAGGGTTGGGAGAAAATAGTTTCCTCTTCACAATCCGTGAGACTTCTGCCAAAGTTGTTTGTGGTGTTTGAAGGTGAAGTGTGAAGAGATTGTGGTGCAAATTTCAAGGCCTAACGCTTGTGTGGTATGCGGTTTGGAGCCAAATCAGGGTTTTTTAACAAAACCTTAAAATCTTCATATGGTGGAGTTTTGAGAACTGTTGATAGAGCAACACTTAGGCTATAACCAAGATGTACAAAAGGAGTGGCAATCACGGGGTCACGATGTTTATGTGATAGTGCCAAGGCAGGAGTAAAATACTAGTGACTCATGGTGAGCGAAGCAGGGGAGCGTTGGAGGGCTCAGTGTGATTGAGTAGTAGGAACATGAGGCAACGCCACTAGGGAGGAGGTTTTGCTGGCAATGAAGGAGCCTCACTAGTGAAGGGATGGGAAAAGAAAGAAGGAAGCAGTGCTCAAGGAAGTCGACATCGGTGGCTTGTTGCTTCATAACCAAGTAGAGGAAGAGGAGAAGGGATCCCAACTGAGCAGAGGTGTCAAGGGTTCCAAGTATGGTGGAGCATGAAGATAAAGACTATGGACAATGTGAGGGGTGCTCTTATAGAATAGCAGAGGACCTGATGCATAGGAGTTCTAATGCCAAGGCCACTGATGAGTGACATTTGTGGAAGCTAGGTTTAGAGGAGGTGGTGATATTTAACGAGGGTGACCAAAGGCTACTTGCAAGTGGTAGTGGCGACATCAAAGGTGGTGGCATGATGTGGATGTTGATGGTGGTAATCAATCAAACCATTGCCCATGTGACTGAGGAGCAGTTGTGGTGCATCGATGGGGTCCTTGTGCAAACATGAAGTCAAGGGTTCAAAACCCATGACACTCATCCACTTATAATGTGACACATAGTTTTATGGTGACCAGGGAAAAAATGATTTTATTCATTTGTCTTGATTCTCGACCTATCTATAAAATAGAAGTGGTGCATTGCTAGCATCTAAAACTCAACAAATTAGGAGGTAACAAGTGTTAGATTGTTGAGATGAGCAAAGTATGGTTCCTTTTCTTATACTTGATGTGAACAGGTATTTGGAAGTGAACAATGGAATGGGAATTGAAAAGTTAGGATTCTTGGGGCTTTATCTCTGACAATTAAGAGGAACCCGAGTTTGGGTGGGAAATGGAGTGGGAACATAATTGAGTGGTGTTGGCGTGAAAATTTGTCAGGAGAACAAATCGTCGAATTTGCGTCAACAACATAGGGAACGAAGTTCCTCTCCTATTAAAAGGTGGAGCTACCTTTATTGAAAACCAAAAAGTTTACCAAAAAGTGATGTAGGAGCATCCTACAAGCATGTATAAATGGTCTTGTCAAGCAATAAATGTCTTGTTTGAGGGCAAAGAAGTCAGTTTATCGGCTAGGTATAGTCTTTGGCTTGTTTCCCGCCAAAAGTCAAATTTGAAATTTGAAATGACTTTCTTGTAAATGCATAAATAATTGTAATTGTTTATGAGTCAAGCTCAGTTGTAATGGTCTTAGGATGTATTTAGAGTGTCCTCTAAAGTTTAGTCAGTCTAAATCTATCATAAAGCCAAATGAGGCTAAATGTAGCCAAAAGATAAAGCAAATGAAGTCATTTACTAAGCTTGGTACAAGAGGTTGAGGAAAATCTCAAGCCAAATACAGGCATTCTAAGCTTGGATATATCTTCAACAACCTGATGACCTCCGAACCTATAGTGGAGGAGCAGATTTAGACCCTCAACAAGTATAAAAATGTCAAAACAACACATGTTTAGAGTGAGTTTATAGTCTGCCTGTAGGTGGCAGTCAGTCCAGGGATTTGTAAAGAAAAAGTGTGATTCTTTTGATAAATAAAAGTTTTATACTTGTTTGAATCCTTGTCTCTGTATTGTTATTGTGTGAATGAGTAAGATTCATTGCAAGTTACAGTGGTCGTATATTCATTTTGAAGCTCTTGTTGCTTAAGTACTTCTCAAACCCCTGTTTCTATACACATACTTATAGAGGTTTTATTTCATGAAGAAGTCTTTATATGAGCCATAATTGGCAATTGGAAGAGTTTTAAGGATGTTGTCTAGGTCCTAATAGAAGTGTTAGATTGATCAAGGAGTTCATTTCCTTTATGAATGATCAATTTGAAGCTCTCGACTTCTTCATGCACAGTTAAACCCTAGTACAGGGGTTTTAGTACAAAAAGACCTGTAGCTCGAGATTTAACCAGTCAAATCTTCTTAAACTTTAATGGAAGTTGCTAAATAGGTTTTAGAAGGTATTCCAAGTAGTTGCATGCGTAAACTAGCTTTGTGGTTCCTTCAATAACCAATCGTGTTCTGAGTTTTCTGTAGATGACTGTTGAGAAAGATCTTTGAGAGAAGAAGGTTTGATTGATTGAAGTTGTTGTTGGGTCAAATGTTCTTGTCAGGTTTTGTTAACATTATGTGATCATTTGGAGATGTATTAACCAATGAACCAAGTTCTTTGTTCATTTGATATGAGTTTAAATCCTCCTCAAGAATGCAGACAGTCCGAGACAGGGTCAAGAAGTCAAAAATTGGTTTTTAGTGATCCACTGATCCAAATCACTCAAAAATTGGAATACATGATTTAGAGGTCATTTTGTACATGATCCAATGATTTATACTGTCCAAAAGCAAGTTGATTACAAGGATTCTTTGACTGAGTACTGACAGACCTAGTATATTAGGTCTGAAAGAGGGTTAGTTTGAAAGAGTGATCTTATGACTTCTTATGGACTATGCCTTCTGATAGTTGGTAGTTGGAAAGCAAATCATATCCTTCACAAGATTCAAATGGCATTTTGGATAAAGAAAGAACTAAACAAAGGTCATTATGTACGTTGTGTCAAGAGTTTATACAGTCCTCAAGAGGCAGAATTTGGTTTAACAGGACAAAACAGGACTGAGTTAGTTTTTGTGGTCATTTGGTGATGTTTGGAACTTGTAAAGAACCTATATAAACTCTGTATCATTACCTGAGTCTCTCATAAGGTTTGTGAAGTGCTTGAGTAAAGAGATTCTACAAATCCTATCTAATTGTTGTTATAAATCTTGGAGGATCGAATTAGATGTAACAGGCCTATTTGCAAGTTTGAGACATTATTTGAGTTTGGGGTGTTTGAAATCACTTATGACATGAAGGATATAAATTAGATTGAGTTAAATCTTTGATAAACTCTTTATATTTATGTTCAAAGGTGCACTTGGGTGTTTTAGGAGATCAAGAAGGTTCTTGTTCAACGTAGATCATTGTACTAAAGATAGTACCCTGTTTTGGCAGCAGAGTGAAGTTGTCTTTTTGTCAAGTTCAGACATACAAGTATTTGAGTCACTTAAGTATTTAAGAATAGATTATTGGTCTTTCAAGACCAATATTGAAAAATGATATTCTTATGAAACATCAAGGAGATTGTCAAGTTGTAAGAAAGGTCTAATTTTGCAAGCATAATAGAGGAAGAGTAAGTGGACCACTTTCTGTTACACCAAAAAGAAATTATTTACAAACAAAATTTGTAAATCATGGAGTAGTACTTTTAACCTGAAAGTATGAGGAGTTTTTAGAAATGAATGTATAGAGAGAGAAGGGAAAAGAAATGAATGTTTTTAGATGACAGATTTTTCAAGTTAAATATTGAAGCTCGACGAATACATCAGAGGGAAAATTAACATTCATGAGGAAATCTCTTTCATTTAATAGGTTGAAATGACATATTCGTATTCTTAAGAACACGAAACATACACCAAAAAAACTACTTGGCCTAGATAACAAAGACGAGCAACTCTTTGTATTTTCTAATAGAAACAAAAAGATATTGTTCCTATTCCAACCGAGTTTCCTTTAATATATCCAAAATATAAATCACAATTCTAAATGAGATTTGCAACTTAATTTCTTGGTCCTAACGGTTTAGAAATGATAGCAATAGCAATAAAGATCAGTTGCGTTGAATTAAGTGAAAAAGACATAATCCAAAGGAGTTGCTAATATAAAATTCAAAAATACTTCTTTGTATTGATCTTCTCGAAGTGGAATATTCTATCTTTCTTTACAAAGCTTTGCCAAAATCCATTTGTTTCAAACTCTGATTATGAGAACCTAACTTGTATTTATAGGCAAAAATGGGTGGTTATGGTGCAAAACCACCTATTTTGCCTTTTTACAGAGTTGCAAAAACACCAATGAGAAGTTACAACTTGAAATAGTGCAAAAATATTTTGAGCATTTAGCACCACTTGAGAAAAACATTTGGAGGTTTTACATTGCTTGCAAAAGCACATTATCGATTTGCACAACTTGAAAAAGCAAGTTGGCAAATTTACAAAAGACAATTTGTAAAGTGACAACATACATTCGCAAGGGGGAATATAGTGTGACAATACAAGTCAGGTGTAAAAGAAACATGAGAAAAAAATACTAGAACGCTGAGAACAATTTTCAATCTTCTTGTTGCTTCATTGACAACTCTTTCTCTTTTAGGGAAATCGTCGAATCTTTGAAGAAAAACCCTCTTCAAATCTTCATCCAATCCATCTGTATATCTGTAAGCAATATCCGTCGAGTAGTCTAATTCTCTCATTTCTTGAAACTTGCTTTGAAGACTGTTTGTCTTCTTGTTAATATTATCAGCATCTACTTGGTATTTGGTTAACTGGTGAAGTTTCTCATAATCAAATGCAGATATGGGACTGACAATTTCTTGAATTTGCTCTCTGAATTCTTCAATCACAAATTTTCATCTTGATCTTTGTCATTGACAAAAGGACATTTCAACCTTTTGACCTCAGTGTCAATCTCCATCATCACGTCACTTCCAAGTGACTTTGCACTGTTGAATTTTTTAAGGCATTCTTGAAGCGATTGGACCCTGAATTTCGAAGCCTAGAGGAATTCAATTTGATAGACAACTTTTTCCTTATTGATGACTCCTTTTTCAATAAGGTCAATAGAGAGAAATTTTGAGAATTCAATTAACTTAGGAATGAACTCTTCCCAGTTCTGTTTTTTTTCTGCATACCCACTTTCTTTTGGCGTTCGCTGTTCACATTGTGACCGAACTTCAGAGATCATTGTTGCTGCAATGATAATTGCTGAGGTTCCTTGATCAGTAATCCTTTCAATCCAATCTTTCACTGCATTGCCCATTTGGCCTACCTCTTTCACTTTCTCCAATGTCTCAGCATGAAGACTTGATGAAGCAATTGCTAGTTGGAATGGTCCGATCAATCTCTGTATCACTAAATTCAACTATTCTACTTTTCCCTTTTAACTCATTTTTCGTTATTTTGTCCTTATCCATTTTCTAAAAAATGGTATCAATCGTCAATTTTATGTCTCCCTTCATTCTTTCTTTGGTAGACTTTCTTAAATGAACCCTGGATACCTGATAGTCTTCAATTATGATTTCCGATTTATCCTTTTCGACTGCAGGAAGTGCCACTTCTGCATATTTCTCTCTTTTTTCATCTGTTACCATCGGCGAAACTGTTGTCATTTTCTTTGATCTTTTTGAAAAAGGGATTGTCAAAGTTCTAACGTCAATCTCCTCATGTTCAAAAATTTTTCTTGTTTTCTTCACCATCGTAGTCAACCAATCTGACGTTGTCGTGCTCGAAGGAGGTGGGGTAGAAGCGAAGACTTGTGGGACTAGCATACCTAGAGTGGACAAGTGTTTTCTCAGTTGTGGCACCTCGAAAAAATGTTTCTACTTGTTCTTGTTTGCCAATTGTGTCAATTGGAGTTCTTGGAGAGGAGACAATAGGCAATTTAGGATTTGAGGGAGAAGATGAAGAAACATGAGTGATCTCTTGGAGTGGGAAAGTAGACGACATAGAAAACAACATATCATTTGAAGCAAGAAATTGTTGGGTTGTATTCTCTACAAGTTATTGAGAATGCGGGAAACTATCAACGGGAATCTCTTGAGAAATTGAAAGACTAGGATAAGAGGAGATATTTTCACTTAACGTCTTTATTTTGAGCTTGAGAACCTTCCGTGGTGGAATGTCTTGTTGAATAGATTTTGGTTCTTGTGCTTCTTCTATCATTAGGGGTTCTTCATTTGGGCCTACTTCATCTGCTTTTTCCGATTCATCATGTTGTTTATAGAAGCTACCAAATTCATCCTCCCTAGGGGGTGTAGGGAAATTAATGTTTCCAACATTTAATTCTTTGCTTCTCAACCACTTGAGAGTTTTTTCGAGTACCGCTCTTGTTCTACTTTTGAAAGAAGTAGATTCCCTCTTATCCCAATGGACTACAGGTAGTGGCTTCGTTGCGATGTTTTTTTTTTCAAAGTTAGGATCCAATGTGACCTCATCCACCAACTGCTTTGGCACTTTTACTATACGAAATTTAACTATTTGCTTCATGGTAAATCGTGAAAAGTCTCTGATCCTTACTATTTTCTAATCATCACAATCTATCCAATAATCCTCAAAATGTTTGAGATGTTGGTATGAAGGTCCAAGGTTATGTTGAATCAAGCCCCTAATGTCAAATGCAAACCTGCTCTCAAAAGTCCTGAGATTATTATGAGACATATATTATTCAACAGTTCAACTGACTTGGTTTTTATCAGTGATGGACAAGTATAGTTGTCAATTGAAATCGGATATTTAACTTTTGTCTTATGTCGACCTGTTAAAAAATTGTGTGTTTCAACAAGTTGTCTCACCATTTCCATCAACGCCCACTTACCACTGACATATTGCGGAAGCATATAAGGAGCAATCTCGCAACCACTGATTCTCAAATAAATAAAAGTTGAAAACTATATGAACCAAGTTCTCCATCTAGCTATCTCTGTGGTGGCCACTACTGATATCCTCATGTTGAAAAGCTCTTTTTCAAACAACTGAATGACAAAATGAACAAAACAATCATTTATGCTTTTGAAATGACGGGCGTTTTCCTTCAATGTCAGTTGGAGATAGAAGTCATATACCATTGTCTTCCCCAAATCACCTACTGTATACAATCCGTCAAAATATCTTTGGTTTGCCACAACGTAAACGAGATACGAAGTCATATAAAACCTTGACGCGACTTTCACTTTCATTAGCTGTTTGTGAATTGCATCGTTGATCAACTGTCCCCAATTGAGATATTGCTTGTACCTGAGAATGATTCAAATAAATCTGTACATCCATATCTAAAAATTCTTTGCTATTTGGCTTCCTACTATTCTGTGCAATAGTGTTATTATGTCATTTATTTCATTTTTGAAATCAGACCTCGCAAGATTTTTCGGGAGTCGTGTGGAATAATGTTTTGGTTTAGTCAACCATTCATTGTTGACTTGCTTAGCACATGAAATACTATTATCATCCCAACAGTTTTGAGAAGATTCAGGAGTCAGATTTACAAAAGATTCTCGGTGCGGAAGGTAAAAAATATTGTGTTCAGAAACGAAACTCACCACCAATTCACCTTGTGAATCTCTCACTTCTCGTCTCTGAGTTATAGTGATTAGCCATGACTGAGACCAATTCATGAGACTATATTGAAATCAAGAATGCTACTGCTTCCAACAATCCGCTATTGAAAATGCTCTGACCGAAATTGGTTTTATGCACTACGTTCATCTTCTCCCAAAGCTCGTCTATGTCAATGTGACTTAGATCAATATGTGTGAAATTTTCTACATTGGATTCCAATGGCGAGAGAGTTGTCACACCCTGAAAATGATATTTCATGATTCCTTTGTCTTTGCTCAGAATTACCTTTTTCGGAGCAGAGGACGAAGACATTAACTTTTATGGGAAAACCGATAATTGGAAGATGTTTTGCACAATATTTCTTTATTTGCCAAAATTTTAAAAATTAAATAACTTAAAGCTAAAACAATTTATTTAAATGCACCAAAAGGCTGTACTCACAAGTTAGTTCGTGCAAATTGCTCCAGTGTTTTTCAATGCCACCCATATAAATTTCAATTTTCACTTGACCAACCTTCCTGATTGCAACCGTCCCTGTTTAATCACCTTATATTGCTATTTGATAAACTTTCTTGACAAATGAAAATGAATCGAAAAGAAATTTTGCAAATTTCATTTTCAATTTTAAAATTTTATCCCCTGTTCTTGATTTGGGCCAAAACATCAAAAATCAATTACCAATTGATTTTGCAAAACTTCAAACCCCTTGAGCTCACCGAAAGAAATACGTTTTTTATAAAATTTTCAGGGTGAAGACAAATTAAACCCTGATTTTTATTTTTTAGAATTCAAAACCCCATAAAAATATTGTTTTTGATTTTAGCAACTCTAATTCTCCTTCCTGGAGTTATATGGCTTTTTAATATCAAATGAGCAATAAAAAATTGTTATTTCCTCTTTTTCACTTTAAAAATCTGTTTTCACCTTGTTATATGGCCATACAATTTGAGCTTGGACCGCAAACAATAATAAAAAATGGCTTTTTGCAAATTAAAATTACCTTCTTCTGCGCTTACTTGACCGTACGACACCTCATGCAGGCCAAAAAAACACCAAAACTCTTCAAAATTTTTATTTTAAAAATCTGTATGCAATCTTTGCATTGTACGATGATCGTATGGTTAGATTTTCAGCAAAAATATTAAAAAATTATCCTTTTGCCTTTTATTGACACTTTTTTGCTCATTCACTCGGCCATACGATTTGGTGCAAGTCAAAAGAAACCTCAAAAACAAATTTTTAAAAATCTGCCTCCTTTCTTGAGATGTACGGTGATCGTATGAGGACCGTACAATTTATCTCCTGCTAAAAAACAATTAAAAAATATTTTATTGTCACTTTTTACTCTTTAATGTAGGTCGTACGATTGACTATGTGGAAGAAATGGACCAGAAAATAAAAACTTTCCTAAGAATTTGCTTTTTCAATCTTTCCATTGGGGTCGTACGGCTGGGTTTGGGTGAATAAAAACAAAAATTTGATATTTGTTCACTTTAGCTTCTCATAGTTTTCATCTCTCCCTCTTTGCTGTTCCGTATGGGTCTTGGTTCGAGCAGCGAAATACACATAAAAATTCAATTGGATTTTCTCTGTAGCTCCACTTTGCCAAATATTTGCTAGAGCTTTGATATGCAAGTTGAAGAAGCTTTGGGAAAGAGAAAAAGTTTTTGATTTTACATGACTCGAGAAAATAACAGAACTTGCATGATCCAAGAAAGAAGTAAAGGCGATTGCATACAAATTGAAGAAGGATTCTTAAATTTACGACAACAATTTGCATGGAGTGGAAAAAGTAATTGCAACGTGGAGGTTTGTCTTTACACCACTCGGGGAAGTGCAAAAACAAAATTGCATGACTTGGGGAAATGTGATTTCAATTTGCATGACTTATAAAATAAGGATTTGTTTTTGCATTTTGCAAGAATAACTAATGGCTTTTTACATAGGGAGCTTGAAAGTGTTTTTGCATTGTTCAAGGAAAATAAAATTCTGGTCCACAATTCAATTTTTAGTTAATCAATTAATATTAATAATTGATTAATTTTTCATTATTTTCAATTTTTAGAATTTTTTAAATTCGAATTTCAAAATTAGCAACTTAAAACAGATCTTTCGCAAATTTTGATTTTTTCTGAAAACCATGACAACAACTGGCTCCATTGAGATTTTGAATTGAAAGGAATGAAAAGAACTTAGATTCTCTGGTTTCGTAGACCGACATTTTATGTATTGGGTAACGGGGGCTTGAATTCAATAACAACTTTTTATCAACTGAGAAATCACCGATCTTCAATAAAATGATGGGTCCTCAAGCCATCAAAATGTTGTCACATGTCAAAAGATAGTGTATGCGAGGGTATCAGGAACTCAGCTTGATAGGTGTTATCACATGTCGAAAGCTAGTGTATGCGAGTATCAAGTACTCAACTTGATAGGTGCTATCACATATCCAAAGAGAGTGGATGCGAGTATTAGGTACTCAGCTTGATAGGTGCTATCACATATCTAAAACGATGGTGTATGCGAGGGCATTTTCGTTGTGTTTTCACACAAACTAAAATGTAAAGAGAGATTTTTTTTTAAATTCTTATGATTGACTTTTGAATACAAACTTTACCAAAGGTTGGCTAAGTGATCATGGCATTCTATTTATGCAAGCCTGACATCGTGGAATAATTTAATTCAAGATGGATCATCATCGGAAATAATGAGAAAAGCTCAGGGGTGAACAAGGATATACGTGAAAAAGTCAAAGATTGGCTCGAATAGGTGAATTGGCAAGAATTATTTAAGATAGAAACTCACAACAGGACGAACCAACAAAGATGGACAAAACGAAAAAGGAATGAACAAAGCAATGCAAGCCAAAAAGAATGACTAGGAAGGAAACACAACTAAAACTGTATTTACATATATACAAAAGAAGACTACTTGCTTCTCACTTGAAATAGTGTTGAGATATTGCCCACTGAAGGGCAACGATAGATGAGTTCCATCTCGATACGCAAGATAGAAAGTGTTATTGTTGCAGAAGTGCCTAATCTTAAATGGATCCATCCAAAGTGAATCAAACTTCGCATGACTTCCTTTTGGTTCTCTATGACTATCCCAGAGTAGGACCAAATCCTCTACTTGGAATTCTCTTTTCTTTGCCTTCTTGTCAAAGAGAACTTTAATGCAAGCCTGATGTTCTGTAATCCTATCAACCACTTGTGTCCTTTCTTCTTCCAATTGTTGTAGGTAGAAAATTCTTTTATCTAGTGGGCTTTCAAAATTTGGATTCTCAATGGCCATAGACAATTGTAGGGCAGACAACTCAAGAGTTATGGGAATCATAGCATCTATTCCGTATAGCAACTAGAATGGAGACATCCCAATAGCCTTTTTAGGTGTTATGCGATCTGCCCAAAGAGCATCATATATCTTTTTATGCTAATTTTTCTGATTCTCATCAACTACATTGCACATGATTGTAATCAGGTTGTTTCTTGACTCAGCCTGACCATCACTTCGCAGATGATAGTTTGATGAATGAGACAATGAAATACCATACTCGTAACAAAATGCAATCATCTTTGAAGAAGAAAAGTTAGAGGCATTATTTGTAACAATTTTATGTGGGATTCAATATCATACCAATATATATTTTCTGATACCACTTACAAACGACCTCTGATACCACTTGTTGGGAGAGGGGGGTGGAGGTAAATCCAAGAACAAACACACCTGTTTGGTTCTCCTCCAAGGAATCACATCCTCATCCATGCCAAGCTCCCACTGTTTCCTGGATCTACCTGTTCTGCTTCTTCAACAACTTCCTGGTTCTATGCCATAAGTGAGCAACAAGTAGTGTAAAGAAGGGAAATGACGAATTTAAGAACTTACTTACACCTTCAGTCCTCTATATGGGTGCTTGAGACTCCATGACAACTCGCTGTCCACCCAAAATTCGTCTCAGTAACCGATGCCGGTCACATCTCAGTCTACAGCCGACCGATGTCGGTTCTCTGCGACTGCCTCCTTGCCGACGTCGGTTTCCCATGGCCGACGCCGGTCTCTGTCTGCCCCGAGTCACCGACGTCGGGCTGCACATAGCCGACGTCGGTCCCTGTCTGGACACCGACGCCGGTTTTCCTGCCGACGTCGGTCTCTGTGTTTTTTTTGTGAGACCTGACTTTTTCCTGCGAGTTCTTTTTGGATCAAACCCTTGTCCAAATCACCCTTGCTCTGCTCAGAATTCCTCTGCACTTTGTGCTGAACTCTGTCCGTCACTTTCTCCTTGAAAACCAAGGCTTTCTTGTTCTTGTCATTAACATCGGATTCCTCAAGAAACCTCACCTTCTTCTTCTGCATACAGAAACCACGATCCATGCCTTCCAAATCCGAAAGCATATTCTTTGACTCAAGAACCAGCATTTCCTTCTTATCTAGGTGACCAAGCCTATTAAGCCACATCTCTGAATCTACAGCTGAAGTAGATAACCCAGAAAGAGAATCAGTAAAACAAGTAGATAGATAAAGCGTACCTACTTTCTTACCTCTAGCTACAACAAGTGTACCCTTGGTAACCTTCCAAGAGTCCGCTGTGAGAGTTACTGTGCAACCCTCTTCACCCAAACTTCTGACAGAAATCAGATTCCGCTTCAGAACTGGGACATGCATGACCTCTTTTAACACCCATGTGTCACCTGTCTGCAATTTCAGCTTCACTTTGCCTTTGCCAACAATCTGACAAGGCTTACCATCCCCTACACAAATTTCTCCAAAGTCTCCCTGGACATACTCATGAAAAAATTCCCTATGTGGGGATGCATGAAAAGAGGCACCTGAATCTAATACCCAAGATTCTACTTTATCCAAAGAACATACCAGAGCATCCTGTGCAACGTAACCCGCAACATCTGCTTCTTCTACATGTCCTTCATGCTGATCTTCACCCGATCTGCAATCTCTCTTTAAGTGCCCTTGCTTTCCACATTTCCAGCAGGTTATTCTGCCATACTTGGACTTGGATCTTTTGCCTATCTTCGACCTTGATCTCCCACGCTCTGTCTTCTCTCTTGGCCTTCCTCTTCCTTCACCACTCAAAGCATCTCCAGAGGATTCACCTGTGCTTTTCCTGCGTATCTCTTCATTCAAGATCACGCTCACAACATCCTCCACTTTTAAGACTTTTGAAGGAGACACAGTATTAGAAACTGCCATTACCAAACCTTCCCAACTTTCAGGCAATGAACACAAGATTAAGAGAGCTCTAAGTTCATCATCAAATACAATATTCATTGAACTTAACTGGTTTACCAAACCATGGAAATCACTAAGATGGCTATGAACAGATCCACCTTCCAACATTTGCAAATTAAATAAACGCTTCATAAGAAATACCTTATTAGAAGCCGAGGGTTTTTCATACAAATTTGCCAAAGATTTCATCAACTCCACCGTTGTCTTACACTGTGATAAGCTGGAAATCACAGATGAATCAAGACTCAATTTAACAGATCCCAGAGCCTTCCGATCAAGAACCTCCCATTCTTCATCTTTCATATCCAAGGGTTTGCTAGCAACCCCACCCAACGGTAAGTACAAATCTTTCTGATACAGATAGTCCTCAATCTGCATCCTCCATAATTGGTAGTTCTTGCCATTAAACTTTTTCATTCGTAGTTGACTGTTTTCTGCCATTGCTCAACTCCCACTCAAACAGAAGCCCTGTGAGTAACTTGTAATCAAAACACACTACCCAGATCTACACCAATCTGTTAGTATCCCAACCAAAAGCTCTGATACCACTTGTTGGGAGGGGGGGTGGAGGTAGATCCAAGAACAAACACACCTGTTCTAATTCCACCCGTTAGGATCTTGCTCCTCAGAAAGAGCACAGTATGATTACCAAATATAAGCAATTGAATATGCGGAAATAACCAGAAACACAAGTAACTAGAATTCACTAATAGCACAGAATATGAGAGACAATACACTATCTTGTATTAACACTATACAGAAAAGAATACATCAAAGAGCCGCCACACTCTTTCACCTTACAGAGATTCGCCACACCTCAAGTGTACAGTAATTCTTCTCACACACACTCTCCTACACAAAAAACGGTCCCAACAACCAACTCACACACAGAATTGGTGTTCACCTCACCAACCAGTCAGTAATAACCCTGCCGGTACACCAAGCACTCTATTGCACTTCAAGCTGATCTCTCATGAACCTGCAACCTGCAATTCAAAGACCAAACTTACATGTAGATCCCCAATGAGCTTGCAACAACCTGCAATTCACAGATCTTACAACTAGAAGGAACTCTTCCTTTCTATCTCATGCCTTAAACAATACATGCCAATGGGTCTATAAATAGATCTCTAACTCAAACAATAACTTAGACTCTTAATTTAGACAATTATCCTCGCAGCCCAAGACTCTAACTGGTCTCAACATGCAAACTCATCGTTCACTTAACTAACTGTCCGTGAAACGAACACTTCTGGAACACACAGGCGACCGACGTCGGTCCCTGCTTGTCTGGTTCTGCCGACGTCGGCCGACTTCCTACCGTCGCCGGTGGCCTTCTGCACTGGTATCTGCCGACGTTGGTCTTGCTGCCGACGCCGGTTCCTGTAGAACTCAGCAACCATCTGTTCCTCAGTTTTGCAAAGGTTGAAGCTTTTAGCTCCACAACCTAACAATCCCAATAGCCTTTTTAGGTGTTATGCGATCTGCCCAAAGAGCATCATATATCTTTTTATGCTAATTTTTCTGATTCTCATCAACTACATTGCACATGATTGTAATCAGGTTGTTTCTTGACTCAGCCTGACCATCACTTCGCAGATGATAGTTTGATGAATGAGACAATGAAATACCATACTCGTAACAAAATGCAATCATCTTTGAAGAAGAAAAGTTAGAGGCATTATTTGTAACAATTTTATGTGGGATTCCATATCATACCAATATATATTTTTTGATTAAGTTACAAACGACTTCTAAAGTCATCTGCTTAACAGGGAATTGCTTTTACCTCCTTAGTGAAGTAATATGTTGCTGTGAGAACTTGAGTGTGACCTACGCTCGAATGAGGATTCAATGTCTCGACGAAATCCAGTCCCCATTGCTGAAAAGGTTCTTCAACTATCACCAGTTGAAGAGGAAGTGCTGCCAATCTAGGTTTGCTTATAAATTGTTGACATGCCTCACACTTTCTCACCCATTCATACGAATCTTTGAAAAGAGTTGGCCAATAGTAATGGGCTCTGAGTATTTTATAGGTTGTTACCCTGGTAGAAAAATGCCCTCCATAGGCTTGGTCATGAAAAGCTTGCAATAGCTTTTTCTGCTGTTCTTTATCAACACACCTTAAGAAGAAGCCATCAATGCTTTCCTAAAAAATAGTGCCATCCCATATGACATACTTGTTGGCTTGTAGCTTGACCGTTCTGCATTGCTTAGCATTCAAGTGTGAAGGACGTCCTCAATATGTCAGGAAAAAGACAATGTGGAAAAACATTCATTAGTAGAGTCAACAAACAATACCAGAGGAAGTTCATGATCATCTTGCTCATCTGAAATTGTCAAAGAACCTAATTGAAGATTTCCCTGCTTTGCCATGAGTTGACATAGTTCTTTTCTTCGATACTCTTGAACTTTGATTATCCAATTTTTTCATTTAGAATCGGGTTCCTATTGGGTCAGACTGGATTTGACTGCTGTACTTGGCACCATTACCACAAAATGCGAATGCAATATGTAATACCTGAATTGTTTGACTGCTTTCACTACTGCATAGGCATGCTTTTCTTTAGGAGAATATTTCAACTCATAATCTTTGAGATTACAACTCATAAAGGCAATTGGAAACTCAATACCTTCATTGTTTTTCTGAATCAATATTGCTGAGAGTATGATCTAAAACATAGCAATAAATAATGAATTCTTTCTTAAAATCAGGACAAACCAATGTCGGGGCGCGAGCAATAATAACTTTTATCTTTTCAAATGCCTCTTTGCCTTTATTGTTCTGCTTGCAAGAAGGTTTTCCTTTCATCATGTCTGCAATATGTCTTGTGAGCTTAGCAAAATTGGGGACGAATCTCCTTAAAAAGTTCACTTTCCCAAAGAAGGAATGTACTCCTGGTTTACTTGTAGGTAGGGAAAGTTTCTGAATCGCCTCAACCCTTTATAGATCAATCCTTATTCCTTGTTTTGAAATGATATGGCTTAGGAGCTTACCTTCAGTCACTCCAACGATAGATTTCTTAGGGTTAAGAGAAATCCCTTGTAAATGACACTTTTTTAAAACTCTCTCTAAATGCGCGTAGTGGTCTTCTCGCTTTTTTGAAAATACTATCAGGTCATCGAGATACACCACAATGATTTCGTTCTTCAATTATTTGAATGCTAAATCCATCACCCTCTGAAAAGTGGCTCTTGCATTGATTAATCTGAATGGCATCTGCCTATATGCAAAAGTGCCCTAAGGTGTTGTGAAAGCTGTTTTGTGTTGGTCTTCCTTGTCAACCTTGATTTGTTTGTACACTAAAAAACCATCAAGCAATGAAAGTATCTCAACACCAATTAATGCCTGGAGAACCTGATCCATGACCAACAATGGATAATTGTCTTTGAGGGATGCTTGATTGTGATTCCTGAAATCGACATAGATTATGATCTCATCGTTCTTCTTATGGACTGGTACTATGTTAGCTACCCAAGTTGAATGGTGGATAGGAAAGATAATGAGAGCATCAAGCATCTTTTGCACTTCGACGAGGATTGTTCCTGCGATTTTAGGATTGTATTGCCTCAGTTTTTGTCAGAGAGGTTTTGCGTCAGGTTTTAGAGGAACCGTATGTTGCATTTCTCTAGGACGGAAAGACTTAAGGTCTGCGTAAGAATACGTGAGTATATCAATATACTTACGGAGAAGGCTAACAAATCTTTGTTTTTATTTAGGTGAGCAACATTTTCCAATATTGACGAACCTAGGATGTTCCTTTGAGCCAGTGCCCACTTTTTCATAGTCAGCAGAATCAAGACTTCCTTTTTGCATTTTACTTTTTACAAATCTATTATGTTTATCAAACAATTCTTCTAAGGAGACTAAACCTTTAGGAATTTTGTTTCCTTTCAACTTGATAACACCTTCCTCATCGTGTTCATCGGCGATTCCTTCTTTTGACGTATGAACTGAAAATTCCCTATATGAAGGATCTCTACCCTCAAAATACAAATTTATGAAGATATCTGCTTTCTCAAGAAATGAAATAGTTTGTTGATTAAAAACTTGCCAATTCTATGCATTGTCTGGGACACTTGGCCTATATATTAGCTCATTCATATATTTTTTTGTACCAATATCTGCATGAGGAATCATCAGAGAAGTTGATACTGCCAAAGCGTCAGCAATAGAGTTGTGTTCACGAGGAATCGTATTGATAGAGAAAGCATCAAAGATTTCCATACTATCCCAAACTTTATTCCCATAATGTCTTAGACGATCATTCTTCACTTGGTATTGACCTTTGCCCTGTTTTACAACGAGCTCATCATCACCCAAAACTTTTAAATTCCTAATTCCCATCTCTTCTGCCACTTGCAGTCCTTGTAAAAGTGTTTCATATTCAGTTGTGTTGTTGGTACACTCAAACTACAACTTGTAAGAAAAATGAAAAATTTCCGTAGATGGAGATATCAATATCACTCCTGCACCTGAACTTGTTGATGAACTATCATCAAACTCCATCGTCTAATCATCATTCAGATTTGGTTGCATGATTTATGGTAATTCTATATCTTTCTTTGTCATCAGAAGATAATTACCAATTCCTGCATCTTCATACAAAATATCCGCCCTCGAATCGTCAACTTTTTGCACTGTATACTTTGTTTTCAATTTAGGCTCCAGATGTTGTTTGACTCCTTTGACTGGAATCATAGCATGTGACAAATCCAATTGGATTTTGCCTCCCAATTCTTTGCAAAAATTTCTACCCAAACGAATGCTATAAGCTGCTGGAATGTCTGCGACCAAAATATTGATTTTATTCCGTTTTTGGGGAAAAGATGCCAAAGCCACTTGTGCGTCTTTGATTTGTCCAATAAGCAAAACTTGTTTCATTTCCATGGAATAACAACACTCAAAGGTTTTAGTATAGGTTAGGCCAAGGCATGAGCAACTTTGGCAGGCATGACATTGCCTGAGGCTCCTGTGTCGATGATACAATTGCTGACTTTGCATCCCTTGAGGAATAAGGAAATATAGAATGGGTTGACTTTATTGGATTTGGAAGTGGTTGCGGCCATTGAGTTGACTTCGTTTGAAGCAATAGGTTTAGTTAGGATTCCTTTGGAATTGACTTTTCTAGCATTGGGATTTTTGCCTTTGATAAAATCAACTAACCAATCCAATTGCTCTGGGTATGCTTTTAAGTATTTGGCTTGTGACATCTAGATTTTGGTTTTGTTAACATGGTCAACCATGTTGAAGGAAGGCAAATAGCTAGGATTTTTAACAGGTTGAGAAATATTGAGATTGGATGAACTATTTATTAGTGGTTGCTTTCCTTTTGTTTGCATTGGTGGGGCAGTTCCTTGTGGGAGGATAACATTTGGAGTTTCCTCATGTGGGTCATTAGATTGCTTTTTCTGATTTTGAGCTCTAGTGAAAACTGCGAAGGATTGACTTTTCATATCCCTAAATCTTTCTTCATAGTCATCTTCGTCTGAATTGTATTCCAAAAACGTGTTTATAGAATTGACACCAGGTTCTTCAATTTCACATTCTAGAAGATCTGGATTTTACGATTCATTTCCTTCAACTTCTTCATTTCCAAATATCTCTTTTGTTTCTAGGACTGCGTTCACAGGTGCATTGGTGTTTTGTTGAAGAGGAGCCTCAAGTGCAAGTTTTGGTTGAGGAGCTTGCAATCTAGGGTGATCTCTTTGAAAGGGAACGCAGTTCCTCTTTGGAATGTCTTGGCAAGGAGCGGAAATGTTCTTTTAAGGTATTTGTTTTTTCAGGGCTGTTATATCATTAGCCATCTTTTGTAAAAGTTGTTCTGTTGAACATTGTCTTGAACTCTAAGCTTTACTCTTTGATAGTTCTTTTTTTAGTTTTCTAAACATTATCTTGTCGTCCTTGACATCAATAGTCAATTCTTGAGTTGCTTCCAAATCTGCTACTCTAGCTCTCCTCAATTGATAACTTACCTCAACCAGCTAAGAGTTGATAAAAAAATATTTTTTATTTTCATTTGTTGGTCGCATAGTAGCTGGTATTTTATTTAGCAACTTATTGAATTTGGCAACAAAGTCTTTCATAGGTTCATAAACCTCCTTTTTCATTTGTGTACGCTAAGCGAGCAATGCATGGGCATCTTCGGCTGGCTTAAATCTATTTTCAAATTTAGTTTTTATAGTATTCCAATTAGTAATAGATCCTGAAGTGAGGTGATGAAACCAATCTGCAACCCCATCATGAAGTGTTTCGATGAACAACCTGATGGCAACATCTTCATGCTCAATGCCCAAAATGCCACATGCAACATTGAAGGCTGCAAGGTGTTCGTTTGGATGTTTTCCATCTCCATAGAACTTTTGGAAAGTTCTTTCTCGACCCTTTTGGAAGATCATGTAATTGTCTTAGAGCTAATGGACCTATCACATTTCCCCATGGTAATGTCTCATAGTTTGAAAGATTGCTTGTAGGGGAATAACAATACGTGATAGGACAAGAGCTTGACTTGTCAAAGTTTCTCCTTTAGGTTTGTTTTTCTTAGGAGTCGAGGGAAGACTAGTTCTTTTAACTTTTCTTTGACGTTTAGGGCTCAATCTGAAACTAGAATGTTCTTGTAACTGATAAAAATGGTCAACTTCACCTTTTGACTTACTAGCTCTAGTGAATCTCTTTTCTGCCAGTTTCGAAGAAAGTTATTGGCGTTGAGGAGCAAGTTGAAGTTGAAGAGCTCTTTGAGTTGGCCTTCTTTGTTGTACTCTTCACGTAGTTATTGCTTCTGCTCTCTATGCTAAAATGACCCGATCTTCCTCTTTTTCTAGAATTTCAACAACTCTATGAAAATGTGCTGAATTGGTCCTATTACCACAAGCAAACATTCTCAAATTTGACGAAATATCTCCCTGAGTCTGAGTTATCCAGTCGATATTAGGTTGAAGAACTGGGGCCTGCACTCCCAGAATTATCATGAGATGAATCTTCTCTTATGCATTTATTCCTTGCGACTATACGAGCAATTTTCCTAGCTTATCTCCTAGCTTGAATTCTTGATCTTATTTCGAATTTTTTTCAGGCAATGGCAACACGTGTTTCCTCTATATCTAGTTTGCTCTAACGGCATCAAACTAAGCGTTATTTGTTTAACTTTCATAGGCAAATGATCGAAGACTTAAGGCTAAATCTTCTTCTAAGGCTTCATCCCAATTCAGACCAGGTTGACAGTTAGGATTATGAGAGCTTGAGATGGTCATGTGATAAGTCACTGGTTATGAGTATCTCGATGGTTTCTACGGGCTCTTTTACGTTCTTGACTCCTTTATATTCTCTTTGCATGATCAATTTCTTGATTCAAAACAGCTAGCACAATTTGGAATTGGAGCACAAAAACACTATTAGAGTCCTAGAAAATTTGTCTAATATTTGACACAATATCACTTTGGGTTGATTGTTCCCATTTTAAGTTATGTTGGTGAAGTGGTCCTTGAAATGATGGCAGAGTCATGTGGACCAAAAAGACAATGTGGGTAGCACGAAAGTTGCAAAAACATGTCCCATGATGGGTGCCAAAAATTGTTGGCGTGAAAATTTGTCCGGAGAACAAATCATCGAATTCGTGTCAACAACGTAGGGAACGAAGTTCCTCTCCTATTAGAAGGTGGAGCTACCTTTATTGAAAACCAAAAATTTTACTGAAAAGGAAATATTTGCAAACAAAATTTATAAATAATGGGGTGGTACTTTTAACTTGAAAGTATGAGAAAGAGTTTTTAGAAATGAATGTATAGAGAAAGAAGGTAAAAGAAAGGAATGTTTTTAGACGATAGATCTGTTGAGTTAAACACTGAAGCTCGATGAATACATCAGAAGGAAATTAACATTGAAGAGAAAATATCTCTCATTTAATGGGTTGAAAAGACATTCGTATTTTTAAGAACACGAAACATACTCCAAAAATACTACTTGGCGTATATAACAAAGACGAACAACTCTGTATTTTCTAATAGAAACAACAAAGATATCATTCCTATTCCCACCGAGATTCCTTTAATATATTTGAAATATAAATCACAATTCTAAATGAAAATTGCAACCTAATTTCTTGGTCTTAACAGTTTAGAAATGATAGCAATGGAAATAAAGATTAGTTACGTTGAATTAAGCGAAAAAGACATAATACAAAGGAGTTACTAATACAAAGTTCATAAACTCTTCTTTGTATTGATCTTCTCGAACTGGAATATTCTATCTTCTTTTCAAAGTTTTACCAAAATCTTTCTGTTTCGAACCTTGATTATGAGAGCCAAACTTGTATTTATAGGCTAAAATGGGTGGTTATGGTGCAAAACCACCTATTTTACCTTTTTACAGAGTTACACAAACATCAATGAGAAATTACAACTTGAAATAGTGCAAAAATGTTTTGAGCATTTAGCACCACTTGAGAAAAACATTTGAAAGTTTTACGCTGCTTGCAAAAGCACATTATCGATTTGTACAGCTTGAAAAAGCAAGTTGGCAAAATTACAAAAGACAATTTGCAAAGTGACAACATACATTTGCAAGGGGAAATACAATGCGACAATACAAGTGAGGTGTAAAAGAAACATGAGAAGAAAATACTGGAATGTTGAGAACAATTTTCAATCTTCTTATCGCTTCGTTGACAATTCTCTCTCTTTCAAAAAATCGTCGAATCTTTGGAGAAACACCCTTATCAAATCTTCATCCAGTCCATATGTATATCTGTAAGCAATGTCCGTCGAGCAGTCTGATTCTCTCATTTACTGAAACTTGCTTTGAAGATTGTTTGTCTTCTTGTTAATATTATCAGCATCTACTTGGTATGTCGCTAACTGGTGAAGTTTCTCATGATCAAATGCAGATATGGGATTGACAATTTCTTGAATTTGCTCTCTGAATTCTTCAATCATATTTTCAACTCAAATCAGATTTCCATCCTGATCTTTGTCATTGACAAAAGGACATTTCAATCTTTTGACCTTAGTGTCAATCTCCATCATCGCGTCACTTCCAAGTGACTTTGCACTGTTGAATTTTTGAAAGCATTCTTGAAGCGATTGGATCTTGAATTTCGTAGTCCAAAGGAATTCAATTTGATAGACGACTTCTTCCTTATTGATGATCCCTGTTTCAATAAGATCAATAGAGGGAAATTTTGAGAATTCAATAAACTTGGGAATGAACTCTTCCCAGTTTTGTTTTTCTTTTGCATACCCACTTTCTTTTGCCGTTCGTTGTTCACATTGTGACCGAACTTCAGAGATCATTGTTGCCATAGCGAGAATTGCTGAGGTTCCTTGATCAGTAATCCTTTCAATCCAATCTTTCACTACATTGCCCATTTGGCCTACCTCTTTCACTTTTTCCAACGTCTCAACATGAAGACTTGATGAAGCAATTGCTAGTTGAATTGGTCCGATCAATCTCTGTATCACAGAATTCAACTGTTCTATTTTTTTCTTTAACTAATCTTTTGTTGCTTTGTCCTTATCCATTTTCTAAAAAATGGTACCAATTGCCAACTGTACGTCTCCCTTCATCCTTCTTTGGTAGACTTTCTCAAATGAACCTTGGATACCTGATAGTCTTTAATTCTGATTTCTGATTTATCCTTTTTGACTATAGGAATTGCCACTTCTACATATTTCTTTCCTTTTTTCATCTGTTACCATCTGTAAAACTGTTTTTGCTTTCTTTGATCTTTTTGAAAAAAGGATTGCCAAAGTTCCAAAGTCAATCTCCTCAGGTTCAACAACTTTTCTTGTTTTCTTCACCACCGTGGACAACCAATCTGATGTTGTTGTGCTCAAAGAAAGAGGTGGGGCAGACGCTGAGACTTGTGGGACCAACATAACTAGAGTGGACGAAGGTGGTTTCTCAGTTGTGGCACCTCGAAAAGATGTTTCTACTTGTTCTTGTTTGTCAATTGTGTCAATTGGAGTTCTCAGAGAGGAGACAATAGGCAATTTAGGATTTGAGGGAGAAGATGAAGAAACATGAGTGATCTTTTGGAGTGGGAAAGTAGACGACATAGAAAACAACATATCATTGGAAGCAAAAAATTGTTGTGTTGTATTCTCTACAAGTTCTTGAGAATGTGGGAAACTATCAACATGATTCTCTTGAGGAATTGAAATACTAGGAGAAGAGGAGATATTTTCACCTAACCTCTTTATTTTGAGCTTGAGAACCTTCCGTAGTGGAATGTCTTGTTGAATAGCTTTCGGTTCTTGTGCTTCTTTTATCATTAGGGGTTCTTCATTTGGATATGCTTAATCTGCTTTCTTTGATTCATCATATTGTTTGTAGAAGCTACCAAATGCATCTTCTCCAAGGGATGTAGCGAAATCAATGTTTCCAAAATCCAATCCTTTGCTCCTCAATCACTTGAGAGTTCTTTCGAGTATTGCTCTTGTTCTACTTTTGAGAGAAATATATTTCCTCTTATCCCAATTGACTATAGGTAGTGGCTTTGTTGTGATGTTTTCTTTTTCAAAGATAGGATCCAATGTGACTTCATCATCCATCAACTACTCTGGCACTTTCATTATATCAAATTTGACTATTTGCTTCATGGTAAATCGTGAATAGTCTTTGATCCTTACTATCTTTTCATCGTCACAATCTATCCAATAATCCTCAAAATGCGAGAGATGTTGGTGTGAAGGCCCAAGGTTATGTTCAATTAAGACCCTAATGTCTAAGACAAACCTGCTTTCAAAAGTCCTGAGATTATTACGAGAAATATTGTTCAACTGACTTTACTTTTATTAGCGATGGACAAATAAACCTGTCAATTGAAATCGGAAATTTGACTTTTTTCTTATGTCGACCTATTAAAAACTTGTGTGTTTCAACAACTTGTCTCACCATTTCCATCAACGCCCACTTATCACTGACATATTGAGAAAGCATATAAAGAGCAATCTCGCAACCACTGACTCTCAAATAACTGAAAGTTGGGAACTATGTGAACCAAGTTCTCCATCTAGCTATCTTCGTGGTGGCCGCTACTGATATCCTCTTGTCGAAAAGCTCCTTTTAAAACAACTGAATAACAAAATGAACAAAACAATCATTTACCCTTTTGAAATGACGGGTGTTTTCCTTCAGTGCCAGTTGGGGATAGAAGTCATATACCATTGTCTTCCCGAAATCATCTATTGTATGCAATCTGTCAAAATATCTTCAGCTCGTCAAAGCGCAAACGAGATACGAAGTCATATAAAACCTTGACATGACTTTCACTTTCATTAGTTGTTTGTGAATTGCATCGCTGATCAACTGTCTCCAATTGAGATATTGCTTGTTCTTGATAATGATTGAAATAAATATGTACATCCATGTTTGAAAATTCTTTGCTATTTGGCATTCCACTATTCTGTGCAATAGTGTTATTATGTCATTTTTTTCATTCTTAAAATTAGACCTCGCAAGGTTTTTTGGGAGTTGCGTGGAAGAATTTTTTGGTTTAGTCAACCATTCATTGTTGACTTGCTTAGCACATGAAATACTATTGTCATCCCAAAAGCATTGAGAAGGCTCAGGAGTCAGATGTACAAAAGATTGTGTAATATTCCCTAAATCGCCAAAGGAATCACAACAGCATCCAAGACAAAAATCTTCATTCATTGAAGGAAGAATCATTGCGGTCTTCATCTACATCGTAACACTTCAATGAAATCATAAAAATTTCTAACATTCAAGGAAATCGTAGCATTCAAGGAAAGTGCAACAGTTAATAAGGCAATCGTAACATTTCCATTATTATGGTAGATTGTAGCCTTATATTAACTAGAAGGAAGTCAATGTTGTTTAGTTAATTAACATCATTTATTAAATGAAAAGATGCTACCTTTGAGGAGACATATTCTTTGATGAAAGGTCATCATCGTTAGAAGAGTTGCGTCTTTTGATTGAGGACAATGAAGTATGAATATTCATTCGATGGTTGAGGAGAAGGTATGCAATTATGAATTCAAACATTTAATCATGTATAGCAGCAGTTTTACAAAAGCATCTAAGGATGAAATCCCTTATTTGTGAAACCAATTTCAAAGACGGAAACCCTTAAATCGTGTAACCCAAGGACGAAACCCCTTGTGGAAGTCTATTGTATTATTCGAGATCTAAAACTCTATATTAAATTCAACATAATTATTTAGATTATTATTACAATTATAAAATATATATTTTATTTAAACAGATTTATGAGAAATCCAAATTAATGTAAAATATTTTGATTTGGAATATTACAGATTCTCGATGCGGAAGGTGAAAAACATTGTCTCTGTGTTCAGGAATGAAACTTGCCACCAATTCACCCTGTGCATTTCTCACTTCCCTTGTCTTTGAGTTATAGTGATTTGTCATGATCAAGACCAATTCGTGAGATTGTACCGAAATCATGAATGTTGCTATTTGCACCAATCCACTATCGAAAATGTTCTGATCGAAATCGATTTTATGCACTGTGTTCATCCTCTCCCAAAACTTGTCTAAGTTAATGTGACCTAGATCAATATGTGTGATATTTTCTACACTGGATTCCAATGGCGAGAGAGGTGTCATGTCTTGAAATCGATATTTTATGATTCCATTGTCCTTGCTTGGAATTATCTTTTTTGGAGTAGAGGATGAAGATATTAATTTTTACGGGAAAACCGACGATTGGAAGATGTTTGCATAATAATTCTTTATTTGCAAAAATTGACAAATTAAATAACTTAAAGCTAAAACAAGTTATTTAAATGCACCAAAAAGCCGTACTCAACGGTTAGTTTGTGCAAATTGCTCCAGTGTTTTTCAATGTTACTCGTACAAATTTCAACTTTTACTTGACCAACCTTCCTGATTGCAACCGTTCCTGTTTAATCACCTTATATTGTTATTTGATAAACTTTCCCGGCAAATGAAAATGAATCGAAAAGAAATTTTGCAAATTTCATTTTCAATTTTAAAATTTTATCACTTGTTCCGGATTTGGGCTAAAACACCAAAAATCAATTACCAATTGATTTTGCAAAACTTTAACCCCTTTGAGCTTATCGAAAGAAATACGGTTTTTTTTTAAAATTTTCTGGGCAAAGACAATTTAAACCCGATTTTTATTTTCTGGAATTCAAAACCCCATAAAAATATTGTTTTTTATTTTAGCAACTCTAATTCTCTTTCCTTGAGGTATATGGCTTTTTGATATCAAATAAACAATTAAAAATTGCTATTTCATTTTTTTCACTTTCAAAATTTGTTTTCACCTTGTTATATGGCTGTACAATTTGAGTTTGGACCGCAAACAATAATTAAAAATGGCTTTTTGCAAATTAAAACTACCTTTTGCTCTTACTTGACCATACGATGCCCCATGCAGGTCAAAGAAACACCAAAACTCTTCAAAACTGTTCTTTTAAAATTTTGTATGCATTCTTTGCATTGCACGACAACCACAAGACTAGATTTTCAGCAAAAACATTCAAAAATTATCCTTTTGCCTTTTATTGACACTTTTCTGCTCATTCACTTGGCTGTACGATTTGGTGTAGGTCAAAAGAAACCTCAAAAACATTTTTAAAAAAATCTGCCTCCTTTCTTGTGATGTACGGCTACCGTACAATTCATCTTCTACTAAAAAACAATTAAAAAGTATTTTATTGTCACTTTTTCCTCTTTAGTGTAGGTTGTACGATTGACTATGTGGAAGAAATGGACCAGAAAATAAAAACTTTCCTCAGAATTAGCTTTTTCAAACCTCCCATTGGGGCCGTACGGTTGGGCTTGGGTGAATAAAAACAAAAAATTGATCTTTGTTCACTTTAGCTTCTCACAGATTTTCTCTCTGCCTCTTTGTTGGGGTGTACGATTCTTGGTTCAAGCAACTAAAAACACATAAAAATTCAATTGGATTTTCTCTACAACTCTACTTCGCTAAAAATTTGCCAGAGCTTTGGTATGCAAGTTGAAGAAGCTTTGGGAAAGGGATTTTTTTTAAAATTTTACATGACCCAAGAAAATAATAGAACTTGCACGATCTGAGGAAGAAGTAAAGGCATTTCTTAAATTTGAAAAAGGATTCTTGAATTTGCAAGGGCAATTTGCATGAAGTGGAAAAAATAATTACAATGTGGAGGTTTGCATTTACATGACTTGGGGAAGTGCAAAAACAAAATTGCACGACTTGGAGAAATGTGTTTACAATTTGCACGACTTATAAAAGGAGTTGTTTTTGAAAATTTTGGGAAAAGCTGATTTTTTACATGAGGAGCTTGAAAGTGTTTTTGCATTGTTCAGGAAAAACAAAAGTTTGGTCCACAATTCAATTTTTAGCTAATTAATCAATTAATATTAATAATTGATTAATTTTCATATTTTTCAATTTTTCAAAAGTTTTTAACCCCGAACTTCAAAATTAGTGACTTGAAACAGAGCTTTCGCAAATTTTTATTTTTTCTGAAAACCATGACAACAAGTGGGAACATAAGATGGACAACTATGCTTTTATACCTTTAGAAAGTTGACATCCTATATTGAGCATTTACATTATTCTAAAGATATATGTGATACCCTTGGATAGCTCGGTAGACGATCAAAGAGAAAATTCCAGCCAAATAATAATAAATACAAAGGGGAAGATAATGTCAAGTGTAGGAAATAGGTGGTTGAGATGGACATTACACCTATTGATGGCACTTTTAATAATTTTGTATCATCTCACGAGTTTCACAAGTTTCATTTAAATTTTTTATGCATGAATAAGAAAAGGGAAATACTCCTTTAGGTGATGGTTGTCATAATTGTGAAATCAATCTACTTTGTCACAAATTAATTACTAAGTTGCTAGGAAACAGAGACAAAATGGAACGGGTCCAAAACGTGGATTTTTAAAAAACCATTGGAAGCAAAATGGCATGAAAACGTATGTACAGTATATTATAAAAATATAAATATATATGAAAATTCATTATGCTCATTTTTAATCCATAAACGATAAAAAACTTGAAAATCATAGCATTCATGAAAGTTTTAAACTTTAAACATGCTTAAAATTTCACATGTTCATGAATTTTGTGACATATCATGTGTTATAGCCTAGGTTCAAAATTCAAAGACAATTTAAATGCGGATGATTATAATCTAGAATAAATCATCTAGATTCTTCACAAAATCAGGAGCTCCACTAGCTCCACTTCCACTAGCTCCATTGTCCACCCTTTGTATAAAACTCCCTTGATTATAATCACCAACAAAAAGTAATGAAAGCTGAGCGAGAGTAGCTACGGAAGCATCCAAGTTAGTAGTCTCTACATGAATGTCCAAAAGTTTTTTAGGCCCTCTAACATAGTCCCCAATCTTGTGTGAGAGGAGGTGAAAATTGGAATGCACAAATACCAAATCCTCAGCCTTCTTGGATGCCAACTTGTTTCGTTTAGCTAAGTGGATAAAGGCATATGTACTCCTATTCTGCTCTGCTACAAAGTTGCATAAAAGGTTGTTGGAATTTCAAATTAGTAACAATGTTTAAAAATATATGTTTAATAACTTAAGAGAGAAATATCATAAAATTGTAGACACATAAATTTGGTATTAGACAATTGGCAACATCAATTTTGACATCTTTAACATATGTAACTTGTGTGTACACATTTGACTCTTGCACACACTTTTCTATATCCATTTACCTGTCTATTGACTTGGCCAATTTGATTTGTTATAATTGATATTTAGGATCTCTCTTTTTTCATTTTCCTTTCTTCTACCCATGCCTTAGCTCCTTTGAATGTTCTTGCATAACTTGCAACAACTCTAACATGGATTCTTCCATTATCCTCATTATTCATACGCTGACAAGATCACAACTTTGATGCCACTATAATATTCCAAATCGAAATATTATATTATAATTTGGATTCCTTGAAATTCCTTTTGAGATAATATTTTGTAAATATAAATTTGCGCTTAAAAATAATAAAATGTAATTGATTAATGGTTTACTTCAGAGTTTCAAATTTAAAATAATGGAATGTAAATCCTCAAGGGGTTTCGTCCTTGATTAGAGAGATGACAAGGGTTTTCGTCCTTGAAATCTAATTCTACAATTAAAGGGTTTCGTCCTTAAAAGTAATGTAAAGTTGTTGCTTGTACATGGTTATATATTTGAATACATTATTGAATGATTCTCTTCCTACCATTTGTTGATTATTAATACCTACATAGCCTTCCATCAAAATATGTCTCCTCTAAATGTCTTTTCCCAAAGGGAATGTCCTTCCAAGGGTGGCGTCCCTTGATACTTCCATTTAATGAATGTTGTTTTATTACTTAATTAACTAAACATTGACTTTCTTCTAGTGTGGTGCTCCTCTTTATGGGCAATTTCCTTAATGTTGTGATTTTTGGTGATTTAATTAGGGATATTACACCCTAGTCTATGCCTTAACACTCTAAAATCCTAAGTAGATTGTCACCATATTCTAGATCACTATTTTTACTTTTTTGAACAATGCCAGTAATAGTTAGACACTGGGAGTTACTACAGATGTTCGCCTTTGGTGGTTGTCCACAGATCTTTAACGACTATTTTTCAAATTCAAACGTCTCTCCTGGGTCAGCGTATACACGTTTCACATGTCAATTATGGGGAGAAGTATCAAAGTGTCATCTATAAATACAAATCAATCCTAAAGTCTTACTCACATGGGCTAATTTGACAATTACATTGAGAACCACTCTCACATTGAGAAATCTACTTGCACATTCTTGAGACATTATTTCAAAAATATACACATATGAAAAAACTGGAAAGGAGGACCCTAAAATCAAGTCTAAACAATAACACAACGTCAAAGTTTGTATGTTATCAACTGTCAAAAGCTAAGGAGTTGCATTGCATTGCAGTGGAACATGGTTGAGGACACACATATAGGTGGAAGAACTATGTGCAGTTTGAGCCCTCTTTGGAGTATTGGAACATAGGCAACATTCAATCACTCAACAGAGAGTGGTTGAAGTTGTTCAACCCATCTTTTACACCCTTCTTTCAAGGCAAGCTTGTGTTGAAAATAGAGCTAGGGTTTCAAGGCAAAGAGAGACAATTATGATTTGCGCACAAGACTGAGGACAACTAAACATCTAGAAATTGTCCACAAAGACAGGTGCAACGATCTATGGTAGAATAGATCGAAAAAATATACAAGGACAATATTGACAAAGGACAATACCTATTGCCGCAGGTGTTTAGGCTTTTGTTGGCAACAACCTGATAGATTATAACAGTTTGTTCCCTGATCCGAGCAGTTACAGAGCTTACACTGTTATTTTGAGGACTGTTACATAGGTAGTGAGCAATTTAGTTTAAAAAATCAGCTAAGTGCCCTTTGTTCCCTCTTTGCTTAGTCATTTCCATTTTAGTAAATGCAATCAATCTATCTGTTACATTTAAATTTGTATGGTAAATGTTGTATCTTGTGCAATTTGAATTTCAGTAGTTTTGGCCTATTTAGATCTCCTCAATCCAAAGTAAATTTAAAACATTTTGGTGAACCCAATCTTTCTTTTGAGTGTGACAAACCCTAGGTCTTCCCTCCTTAGGGTTTGATTTTCAGATCTGATTTCTGATTTCCTCATCATATGCTCAAATTTGAATTTCGTCTCTTCAACCTAAGGTTTCATGCTTGTTTTACGATTAGTGTTTGTCCTATTTGGGTTGTGGCTTGTCTTCATACATGTTTGACTGATATCTTACTGAAAATGACTCTATTTTTGAAAGTCTTGGAGTTTTTTTAGCCGTGTTGGTTGGATAAAAAACGTCTCTTTGTTCCCTAAAATTCATAGCGGATTTTATGGAATTAGGGTTTCTATTTTTTACTAAATTTGGTCTAACGGGGGAAGGACATCTATTTTTTAAACAAATTTTGGGCTTTGTCTATTTATTCATTTTATCAAAAACCTTTTTTTGTTTCCCAAAATTCCTCATGGTTTTCTTGGTTAGTTGGTTCTTTATTTGGGCATTGTGTGATTGCGGTGATGGATGCTAATAGTTTTATATTTTTTAGTTCAAGCTATGATTGTCATGATTGCATGTTTCCTTTCTAAAATATACAATATGTTTACAATGCATTTGATGAAATGGGTTCAATTTATTTGCAATAATACTAAGGATGATATTAATAGTGAAGAATTAGCAACACATATTGTATGAATATTGAATTTGAAATGCTTCCATGTGTGACTCTTTTTGTTCCTCCTTCCCTAGACCTCAAGAAAGGATAACTACCATCCCTCCCTCATTATTTTTTCTAGGCTTATATTGGATAAAGAGGTCCATGCTATTACAACGCCAAGAGGTAGCGTGCATACTCGTGTAGAATTTTGTACGAATATCAATTTTGAAGTGTCTAGGATTTGTAATCATAAAGCTAAATCTTCTCAACCCATGAGTAGTATGCCTAATGCAGCCATCCATGACAAGACTCAAGCCTTTTTATAATTAGGGCCTTTGTACCCTTGTGGAGCTTCATTGATGGCCTTCACCATTTCTTGGCGATATAGTGATCTTAATACATTGAAGGGCAAACTGCATGCATAAATGAATTAAGCAACCAACTCATCAACAATATCTCCCTTTTCAATGTTGAATACTTTTTCAATGCTCTTTTTGGTATTTTTTGTGAGGTGGCCTTTTTGTCCAAGGGAGTTTCAAGTGGCTGTGTTTGAATGAAAGGATGATTTAAAGCTTAAGATGTGGGTGGTCTTCCGGAAAGCCTAATTCACGAAATAATTATTTTAGACTGAGCTCTTGCAATTTATATATTAGCTTTCTTTTTTTTCTTTCATTACTCCAACATTTTTCGTTGTTGAAACTTTCACACTTTTTGATCCCCGTTTCTTCAACCATTGTTAAATGAGTTTTGACTCGAGTATATGAGGACTTATATGTCACATTGCAATTGCTGCATACCCAAACACGAGAGCCACCATGAATAATATTCTCCATCACTCTCACATGTCTCCAAAGAGGATAAGGGGGATCATGTTTCATAGGAACCATAGTGTTTTCATGGGGCCTTCTTCGCCTTGCCCTCCACTTAAAGTTGAACTTGATGCCATTTATATCTCAAACCTACAATGAGAATGAGAAGCTTAAATAAAACAATAAGAATCGTCTTGCATAAAGAAAACTAAACCATATTATCCTTTTCTCCTTTTGATCACCAAGATTGCCATAAAAAGTGTGATGTTTAGAAAATAACATTTTTTTTTGAAAGAATGTTTTTTTAAAACTTTACGCAATATTTTTAAATCTTTAAACCTTGTTTTTGTTTTTCCAGATCGTGTTATGTGCAATAGGAGCATACGCAAAAGTTAGAATGGAACTTCATGATTCATGATCACATAAAAAAGCATTAAAAAAACTGGAAAGAAATGATGAATATTAGGTTCTCAGAAAAAGAAGCAAACTTTAAAAATATACATGTAGGGTAATGATTATTTTGAAAACCTCTTTCCTTCAAATAAATAAATTAGCAACTGTCCCAAAATTTTAATAGAATTCAAAAGAAATGATATGCCCTCAAATATAGACAAAATAACAATGCTTTAATCAATTTGGAATAATCTGATGCTGCTATCAAGCTTTCAAATAAAAAGGCAAACCTCAAAACTGAACATGTAGGGTACTATTGTATTACGAAAATCCCTTACTTTCAGATAAGATTGGATTTTTTTAATATTGTAAGAACATCTACAAAAGACTATACGTCCGAAGAAGAAATGACCATAGAACCAGCCAAAAGGCCTCAAAATATCATAGTATCAAGTTCAAGTGCAGTATGTAGAAACATTATTACAATATAAGAAAAAACCACCACCGTGGCAAGAGAACCAACAGCAAAAAGAACCAAGGAAGAACAAGTATCAGATTGTCTAGACTAGGACAATATTACATACTATCATTTGCCTCAGTATCATCATCTCCTTGCTTATCATTCAAGTTCCCATCTTCATCAACAGGTCCCAAGTGTCCACTTTCCATCGGCTCAGGTCGCAACTGTCCAGAAGTAGAACCAATGTTTCTATGTGAGGGACTGAAGTATTCAGCGTATGCAAGCGGCCTTCTCATATTGGAGTTTTGAACAAACTCCAATAGCTCATCTCTTTCAACTTTACCACCCGTTTCAATGAACTTTTGAAATCTAGTCATCAAATCATTAACATTAGTTTCAATCAACTTACCCACATTCAACTGCATCACATTCCCATACAAATCCAGATGCCCTCCACTCCTAGGAACAGAGGAATGAGGTTCAAACCCTGTCTTATCACCTCTAGGTAGGCTCTCACTATTCTGCTCCTGCTATAACTTTTGAAGAGAGGCCTGTAGAGCCAAGAGCACATCCTCATTATCTGTTGCTAAATCTTCTTTAGCTTCCCTTTCTGATTCAGACATCCCAATCAATGCCAGGCCAGGGTCAACAACTTGCTCAAAATAAATGTCCTTCATCCTATTCCACTTATACTCAGTGATCCTAACACCTGCTGCTGATTCATGGCAACTCCTCCAATCAGGGGTGGGGCTCAGCCTCGGATATCCACCTATGTTGAGCAAATAATTGGAGGTTATCTTCATCATGCTAGTTCTTAGAAACTGTTCCATTTTTGCTTGTGGTATTTTCAATTGAAGTTATATTTGCAAAGAAACAATACTAACGATAACTATTATTGAGAATGTAGCAAGCACCCTAGCCTTGGATTGAAAAACCTCCATATTCCGTTTCAATACTTTTTCAAAACTCATCCTCATCCTCAAAAATAGAAACAGATCTGGCATTATGCAAAGATTTTTTGAGAAAAGTGTAGGTCCTTCGCTGTGAGGACATGATTTGAAATCTATTCTTAATAGCATTCCAAGAAGCCCAACCATCCTATGAGAGAAGAGATCCCTAATGGCCTTCAAGCCTTTAAAGCACCATACAGAAGTAGAACAACCCTTGAGTAGAGCCAATGGACACCTATTAACATGGAGGTTCCACCAAATGGATCTATACCCTTGACACCTTGACCTGAGCCTGCTGATAACATGTTTCACAATGACAAGATGTTTGAACAGCTCACATGCCTTCCATATTGATTCAAAAATTTGTGTTGCAGGAACCCCCCCACGTCCCCCCCCGACGTCCCCTATTTGGAGACGCCTTCGGCACAAGTATGTCCCGGGCATGCCTGGAGGCATTTGTAACAGTGTTGGAAACTTCCGACACTATTCCGAACGCCTCTGGATGCCTCTGGGTGTGTCCGAGCATTTTTGGTGAGGACAAGGAATAGGTGGCGAAAAAAGTAAAAAAAACTCAAAAAGACATTTAAAAAACCCTCAAAAGCTAAGAAACCCTAAAACGCTTCTAATAACTTATAAAAGCAGCTCCCTCCCTCATAAGACCACACCAAGTGACCAAAGTTCGCAGCCATTGTGGATTGCAAATTTGCCTTGCATTGTCATTGCTGATAGTGATTGCAAATTTGTTTGGAGTTGGTTCATTTGCCTTGCCATTGCTGATAGGAAATTTGCAAGGAGAAATCGAAAATCGTTTGTGGAGGGCCAAGGGAGCTATTGCCACTTTGCAAGGAAAAGGAATTTCAAATTTGTGAAGGCAACCATTGTTTGAGCTACAGGTATTTTTCAATTCTTTCAATTTTTTTATTTTTTATTTTCTATTTCATTTGCTACAACATTAAATAGTAAAATATTGTTTAGTTTTTTAATTTTAAAATTTAATCTAAGTCCCTAAGTTCTAGCCATTTTAAATTTTTTTACGTAAATATTAAAAAAATCAAATGTATATTTTCTTTGTCTAAAGTTTTTTTAATTTTAAATCTTAATCTATTCCTTAAGTTCTAGCTGCATTAAATTTATTTTTTCGTAAATATTAAAAAACATCAAATGTATATTTTCTTTGTCTAAGTTTATAACCCTAACTTCTGTGTATGCTCTTCTCTCGTGCCTAATGCGATCTTGAGAATCAGAAACAAAGTTAGCCGCATTAAATTAAATTTTTATTTTTCCCTTAAATATTAAAATTACAAGTTTAAAAATTAAAAAAAATCAAATGTTTATTTTCTTTATTTAAGTTTTTAACCAATTTTTGCGTATGCTCTTCTCTCGCCTGTAATTGCGATCTTGAGAATTAAAAACAAAGTTAGCTGCATTAAATTTTTTTTCGTACTTTATCTAATCCTAACTTCTGCGTATGCTCTTCTCTCGTGCATTATGCATGATGCGATCTTGAGAATCAGAAACAGAGTTGTTATTAATTTTAATTTTTAATTTTTAGTTTTACATAAAGTTTTAACTTTAAAAAAATTAAAATGTATGTTGTATAAATAATAATTATAATTTATTTTTTTGCTTGGTTCTAATTTGATAATTAAGATCTCTATGGCATCCAGTTGAACTCCAGGGGGAGGGTACGATGAAGCAACCTGGGTTGATACCTCGCTTCAAGTGAAATATGACCCTGTTTCCCCTCTTTGGAAATATGTGATGATACTTGAGATCATTGTTGGTGGTGGGACTCGTGTGTGGGTATGCAATGATTGTCATACCGCATATAAGTCCTTGTATACTCGGGTCTCATTTGACTGGGTATGGCCCACTGGGGATAAAAAAGTGTGACAAAATTCCCAAGGCAAAAATAGTTGAGTACATAAAAGAGCAAGAACAAGCAGATTTAGTAGTTGCTTCAAGAAGCTGTTATAAAACAACACCTCTCCAAAAAGGCAGATCATGAAGACCACCCATAACACCTACAATTGCAAGTCATCATTTCATTGAAGGTCAAACTTGAGCTCATTTAGTTGCAATACCCTCTGATGATGATGCAGATGCCACTTCACGGAAAAAACTAAAAGGACCATTGGAAAAAGCTTTCAATGTCGCGTAGAGGGACATTGCTGATGAGTTGATTGCTAGATGCATTTATGCATGTGGGCTGCCCTTCAATGTTTTGATATCGCCTTATTGGCAACAGATGTTGAAAGCAGTCAATAAAGCTCCACAAGGTTACAAAAGCCTTAATTATGAGAAGGTCCGCACCACACTCTTGGCCAAAGAAGCAGAACATATTGACATTTTTTTGCAGCCAATTAGAGATTCATGGAAGGATTCAAGGGTGTTCATTATCTCAGATGGATGGAAAGATGTTCAAAATAGGCCTTTGATCAATGTTGTAGTATACCAAAAGGGGCAATGTCCCTGAAGACAGTGGATTGTAAGGGCAAAGTGAAAGATGCTTAGTTTATTGCAAACATTTTGATAGAGGCTATTGAGTCTGTGGGCCCCCAACATGTTGTCCAGGTCATCACGGACAACACAAAGAATTGCAAAACAACTGAGTTGATTGTAGAGGGCAGATACGAGCACATATTTTGGACACCTTGTGTTGTCCACTCCCTCAACTTGATGCTACAAAAGATTGACAAAATCCAATGGATAGAGCAAGTTTATGTAGAGGCCAATGGCATTCAAATTTTTGTCACAAATCATCACGTCTCAGGCCATCTTTAGGAAATTCTCAAAGTTGGAGTTGTTCAAAGTAAGAGATTCGAGAACAAATTCTTACTTTTGAAGTTATAACTTTTAAATAATTAATTCTAGTTGTTTATCAATGTTTACAGTTTGGACAATTAAACTTATAAGTCTTATTTTATTTTTGTAGATTGCTGAAACTAGATTTGCCTCTCACACGCTCGTTTTGAGACGACTTGTGAAGGTAAAAGAGGCACTGAGTAGTATGGTGATTAGCAATATTTGAGGTGTGTGGAGGCAAGCAAGCACCACTGGCATTGAAAAAGCCAATAAGATCAAAGCATTGATCCTTGATGATAACTGGTGGACCAAGATTGAATATGTGTTCAGTTTTACAGAGCCTATCTATCTATGATCCGATTTACGGATACATATGCAACTTGCATGGGAGAGGTTTATGATGGGATTGATTCCATGCATGAGAGAGATCATACAAAAGAAAGAGTAAGACCCAGAAGAAACATTTTATAATGAAATCAAGTCTTTGGTCATGAAGAGGTGGAATAAAATGACCACCCCATTGCATCTCCTTGCTTATGCTCTCAATCCGAAGTATTATAGCAATGAAATACTTCGGCTACATAATAGACAACCACCATATGATGATGTAGAGGTTGCAAATGGAACTAGGCAAGCATTCAAAAGGCTTTTTTCTGATCCATCTGTAGCTAGTGCAGTCCACAATGAAATGGGCATGTTTGTAGCTTCAGAGGGCAGCATGAGAGAAATTGAGGCTCTTTTTGACAAATCCAGCTTGTCTCCAATCAAGTGGTGGTATGTACATGGCCATGATGCCAAGTACTTACGACTTATGGCAATCAAAATTCTCTCATAGGTATTCAATTTGAATTAAATCAAAAAAATTATTAAGTTATTGACATTTTTTTTTACATTGTTACAAATTTTAAATTCGAAAATTCTAACAATTAACAACCTTTTTTTGTGACAGGTGGCTAGTAATTCTTCAGCAGAGCGGAATTGTAGTACATATGGATTTATCCATTCTGCTAAAAGAAACAAGTTGGCATCCAAGAACGCTGAAGATTTGGTATTTGTGCATTCCAATTTGCACCTCCTTTCACACAACTGTGAGGACTATATGCAAAGGTCTAACAAACTTTGGGATATCTTTCCAGAGAATACAGACTTGGATGCCTCCACATCTACATTTGCCCAACTTTCATTACTTGGTGTTGATGATGTCGATGACAATGAAGAGAATTCAAAACCAGGGGTGGAGAGTGGAGCTAGTGGGAGTTGTCCTAGTGGTCCAAGTGGAGCTAGTGGGAGTGGCATTCATAATTATGAATATGAGGACAATTTGAATCTAGATGAATTACGATTTATTCTAGATTTGCATTTTGAAAATTTGAATGTATTTGCAATGTCTACTTTGAACATTTTGAAGCAATGAATGAACAAACACTAATATTTTCAAGTATTTTACTAAAAAAATGAGTAATGTGCATTGTTTATATATATATATAGACGTACCCACAATGTATCCAAATCAAGGTTCTAGAAAAATGGCGTACCCACATACCCATACCCGTACCTGTATCCAAACAACATAGTAAAAAATGGGAGAGCCCGCAACCTTAACTCATCCACTTTTAGAGCTCTAATGACCCATTTAACAAGTGTAATCCCGTGATTTCTCAAATCCATCAAACCAAGACCCCCCAAATTTCTCGGCTTACAACTTCCAAAGCCATTGCATGTCTTTTCCTGTGATTGACCATCTGACCACAAAAAATCCCTGATGATCTTATGTAAAAAATTAATCTGTGTTTTATTGAACAACCAACATGAGGCATAGTAGATACTATAATTGGCAAGTGTTTTTTGACAAACCCGGATTCTACTAGGCAGAGAGAGAAGATGCCCATGCCACTTAGCAATTTTTTTATTGATTTTAACAAAGAGCCACTCCCACATTTCCTTAAAGGATGGATAAAAAACAAAGGGAATACCCAGATATCTGACCATATGGTTTGGTCCTTTCTACATCCAATTGAATTCATCCAACCATTCAAGAGGTCTTTCCTCCCAACCAATCATACAAGATTTTTGCATTGCAACTTTTGAAGCAGAGGTAGAGCAATAAATATCCAGTCTAGAAGCCACCTATTGTAGGGTTTGTTTTTCTAACACGGTAAACAATGTAGTATCATCAACAAACAACACAGCAATCAATTCAGACTTATCTGGCAATGGAAGACCTTTAACCGGAGGCCCCGCAACAACATTTCTTAAAATATAGTGCAAAGCTTTGGCAGTAATAACAAAAAGAGAGGGAGCCAGAGGGCAGCCTTGTCTAATAGACCGCTGAAGACTAAATGAGTTAGTGAGCTCACCACTAATTTCAATTACAGCTGAAGTGACTCTAAACAATACAGTTATCGTTCTACAAAATCTATTATGAAAACCAAAATATTTCAGCATCATGTCAATGAATGGCCATTCAATTATGTTATAAGCCATTTCAAAATCTAGAAGAATCATTCCCACTTTCTGATTAGAGTCTTGAGCCCAATGCATCCCCTCCTAACCAAAGATAAGGTTATCAGGGATATATTTGCCTTCCATTGAACCAATATGAGAATCCGAGATAATACTAGGGAGCAAAGATGAAAGTCTCCTAGCAAGAATCTTGGCTAGGATTTTATGTGAGACATTCAAGAGTGTAATTAGTCTCCAATTTTGGACTCGAGTTTGATCCCAATCCTTGGGGATAAGCTTAACCACCCCTCTGTTAATCTTTGGGCCAAGGGAGCCAACTTCCATAGCTCCTTCAAAGACTTTGAGGCAATCATGTGACAGCCAGTTCTTGTTGACTTTATAGAATTCCGTAGGAAAATCATCAATACCAGGGGCTTTATCATATTTTAGGGAATCAATGGCGGCCAAAACTTCATCCAAGGAGATCTCACTATCCAAGAATCTAGTTTGCTTAGAGGAGACCTTATGTGGAATACAACTTGTATATATATTTCTAGTTTGGTCAATTTGGCGATTTCCTTTTGGTGAGGTTGGAAGTCATTTTTTGGCATTAAAATTCATCTTATTATATTCTGATCTAGATTTGTATTTTTTTGCCAAGAAGATAAGCTGATTGACAAGGGTTTGAAGCCATTTTGGTTGGATAAATTCAGTAATATTATTTTTATAATTTATCTCTATATTTGTCATTGAAAAAGAACGATTTAGGCAAGGGCTTGTTCAAGTGTTGAGCAGCTGGAATCTAGTCATGCAAGGGGTGATCACTATTGAGGATTTCTTGACCTCTTGTGGAGATCTTGTAATTAATGCCCAGAATTGAACCTGCTGTTTCTGCACTTCTATAATCAGATTTTTGTCATCTATTTCCAGCAAGCACTTTCGCCATATTGGCCACAAAAAGGTAAACAAGTCCGTTGCTCTTTTGATTAGGTATTTACTGCATTTTTGGAGCTAATTGGCAAGGATTTTGGCAAGATCTATTGGCTGTGTTTTCTGAGTTTTTGGGGCAGCAAACAGCCAAATTCATTCATGTGACTTAAGAGCTATTTGGGGCTCTTACAGTGGTATTAGAGCCATTTCTGGCTACTCTTGTGGGTGTTAGGATTTGATTTTATGAGTGGTGATAAGCCATATTTAGTTTATTCAAAGAAAAATAAAGCTCCAAGGATTGAACCAGCTATGGGCGACATGAATCATCCAGAGACAAATAGAGAAAGAAAGGATAGAATGGAAGAAGAAAGAACATGAAGGTATGATCAAAATTAGGAAAGGATAACTTTGGTCTTGGAAGGTCTCCTACGCACTCTTGGTGTTAAGAGTGATTCAAGGACATCTCATGGTGATAATGGGGCTTCAGGTAGCAAGACAAGTATGGGAGATGGACTACCTTATCTTAGACCCAGTTTTTCTACTTTCATTCAGAAAGAGGAAACCATACATAGAAGAGAAGGATCATCTAATCTAGGTGAAGAACTAAACAAAGAAATAAATGAGTATGCAGCCTTGGATAATGCCATAAGACAGGCTATGACCTTTTTTGAGTATTCAACTTGGAAGATGGGATACAATGGTCCCAGGACCGGACAAAGATTCAGAGGCACTTAGGGGGATCTCCAACATGCTTTGGGGAAAATATCCCTTTCTACATTTGATGGGTCACATAAGAGTTCAGCAAGGGCTTGGATACAAAAGGCAAACACCTTTTTTCTTCGCCCTATGGCAGAAGATGAGGCCATTCAATTCGTGACATTACATTTAGAGGGGGCAGCCCATGATTGGTGGTACCACGGGTTGGTCACACAAGGGCATCAACATATCCATTCTTATGAAGAGTTCAGTAAGAGGTTGATAGAGCGGATCCCGAACTTCACTTTCGAGATTTAGCTCAATTAAGGCAAGGGCCTCAGTTGATGAGTATGTTTCAGAGTTTCAAAGACTTGCAGTCATGGTTATAGACATTTCGGATAGAAGACTTGTAGTTTTATTTACGGAGGGCTTGATTGAATCTTTGAGGGGATTGGTTAAGGCATTTGATCCTCCATTAAAAGAAGCTATCCAAAAAGCCTATGACTTAAGAGTTATCTACATCTAGAAGCAAGTTTTCACCCTTGGGGCAGCCAAAGGGGCAGTTTGTGCCATCTTCCGGACAGCCTAGAGGTGGCGGTTTTGGGCAGCCTAAGAGTCCATATGTAGGGCCTCCTAAGGCCAATCTTGAGGGTCCTTTTACTAAACCAAATCCCTTAGATTTGGGGTAGCCAAGGAGACTCCCTCAAAGTAGTTTTGAGGAGAGAAATGAATTAAGGAAGAAGGGACTTTGCTTTGATTGCATAAATCCTTGGGTAAGAGGCCACAATTGCCGTGGCAAAGGGCAGATTCATTACACAAAGATAATTTCAGAAGAAGAGGATGAGGAAGAAGTTGGTGGGACAGCCACCTATGAGGAGGAAGATTTTGAGATTGAAGGGGAAGAAGAACTAAGTGGCACCTTGGCATCACTTTTAGGGACTCCTAGATGCTATCCATTTAGAGTGAGGGGATCTTTGAAGGGCAAGCCAATTACCATACTCATTGATAGTGGGGCAACTCACAACTTTATTGATAGAGGGCTTGCAAATTCTCTTGGTCTACAACCCATTGAGTTCAAAGGGTTTAGAGTCACAGTGGCGGATGGGTTTACTATTCTTTGCACTACTAAGGTTCCTAAGCTTTGCATCAATTTGGAAGGACACATGGTAGAAGATGACTTTTATATAGTTGGCATTGGGGAGACCAATGTGGCCCTTGGCATCCAATGGCTACTTTCACTTGGTGAGTATACTCAGAATTATCAATCCATGGAATTAAAATTCAAAGTAGGGAATAATGAGATTGTCCTACATGGGTTAAGTGAAAAAGAGAAACCTCCTCTCTCACCAAATCGTGTGATGAATGGATGTCTTAGGAGTATGAGAGGATTTGGAAAAGAAGACAAAGATAGTGCTGGTCCTAGTCACTATGGGCAGCCATCCACTTGTCACAAAGAGAAGGTAAGACAGCAGGAGACAAACAGAAGTGATTCTGATTTTTATTTTTCAATTAATGATTGGGTAGGTGAATGTGGTTATTCACTAAGGCAGGCCCAAAACCATGGTAAAAGACACTTGATTCCTAAATGCCCAGGCAGCATAAGAATTGATTTAAAAGATGCTGAGTTGAAAGACAAAGCACAGCGATATGTTGGAAATTGGGATTCGCATTTTGATGGCATCAAAATTTCTAGATTCCCATGGACAATTCAGTCATACAGCCAAGGCAAAAGTTCCGATTTCTCAAGAAAAAATTCTGAGTTCTATGATGTGGGGTAGCAATCTAACAGAGGTAAAGATATAATAAATTATCACATGAAAAATTCCAGAATCATAAGGAAGGTGCAGTTGCATTTTAAAGGTATGAATGATGAATTCCAGCATGTGTTACATTATGAATTTTGTAGTTTTGGAAAACATAGCGTCAAAGGAGACTTGAAGGATGTACATAATGAAGTCATGGCCCTCTCAGTGATCAAAAAAGGGGAGAATATGACAGTGAACAGCCTGCTGTATGATAAGAATTTAATTTTGTTCAACAGTCCTCACTCCTTTGCTAATCCGGGATCATGGAATGATATTTTGAGGAATATAAAGTGGAAAGAATCACTTAGGGGCAGCCTAATGTTGAAAAGATCGAAGATATGGGGTAAAGGCATGACTGAACTTCCTTACTACAGCCCATCTAAACACACATTTAGACTTGCAATGAAAGGTACAGCCCTTGGCAAAGCAAATTTGGTGAGTATAAAGCATAAGGGCTTTCATGACGCATGGCATGGATCTTTGGAAAAGACATGGAGTCAAATAAAAACATTTCCTTTGTGGGAAACAGTCCCAAAGAATGAAGATGCAATAGAAGAGGTTGGATTGTCCCCACGGTTGCTACAATTGCTTGAGGACAAACAATTTTGGGCAGGGAGGGCTGTAATGTCCCCAAATTATCTCTAAAATCTTGAAGGACCCTTAGTTCATATTGGTTTCCATAACTAAGGGTAAAAGAAGGATAGGGAACTCTTTATCCCCTTCTGAATAAATGTTTTAAAAAGAAAGGTACTTTACGATTCTAATTTTAAGTTATGTTGTGAGGAAAAAATACTTTATATGATTTCACTTAAGTAGGGGACATTATGAGTCTTAACCTATTAAGACATAAGTTACTTTTTGAAATTAACCCTCTTTCTCATGTGGAGCGCTACACTTGGAGAAGCTATTTAAGGAGCATGAAGGGCTCAATTGAAGATCATGTGTGCATATGCTATTTTGAAGAGAAGTCAAGTATGTCAAGCTTGATCATCTTTGTCATAGTTTCTTGGAGAATGTTACCCTCCAAGAGCTACGGGGCTCTATAAAACGGTGTCTATCGACACCACCTATTGAAGGAAATATTGTGAATCCATTTGAAGATATCAATTGCATTTTTTAGCTAATATTGCAGCTGTAGCGAATCAATTTGGAGGACAAAAATCACTCAAAGAGAAGGGTTCGTAGTCTCCAAGAGTGGCGAATAAGAGAGGAGTCAAAGAAGGGCTGTCTATGCATAGAGTGAACCACTCAAGCGCTGGGAAAGTTTACAATTTAAAGGATTTAGTGGATTAAAACCCTCTCCTAGGGTTTTAGCATTTTTATCTAATTTTTCCAGGTAGAGCAATCCATTGGGAGTGTTTGATCTTCGTGTTTAAAGTCTAAAAGTGCTTGAAAAATATTCCTATATTTTTCTTTAGGGTGGCAAACCAGCTGAAGAAGTTTTCTATGAAATTTGAAGAGTTTCGAAGGGTTTCAAAATTAAGAAAATAATTCTTCCATCGCTTGGATTTGGCAATTTCCTTTTGGTGAGGTTGGGAGTCATTTGTGGCATTAAAATTCATCTTATTAAATTCTGATCTAGATCTGTATTTTTTTGCCAAGAAGATAAGCTGATTGACAAGGGTTTGAAGCCATTTTGGTTGGATAAATTCAGTAATATTGTTTTTAGAATTTATCTCTATATTTGTCATTGAAGAAGAACAATTTAGGCGAGGGTTTGTTCAAGTGTTGAGCAGCGGGAATCTAGTCTTGCAAGGGGTGATCACTATTGAGGATTTCTTGACCTCTTGTGGAGAAGATCTTGAAATTAATGGCCAGAATTGAGCCTGCTGTTCCTGCGCTCCTATAATCAGATTTTTGTCATCTATTTCCAGCAGGCACTTTCGCCATATTGCCCACAAAAACGTACACAAGTCCTCTGCTCTTTTGATTAAGTATTTGCTGCATTTTTGGAGCTAATTGGCAAGATCTATTGGCTGTGTTTTCTGAGTTTTTGGGGCAGCAACCAGCTAAATTCATTCGTGTGACTTAAGAGCTATTTGGGGCTCTTACATATCAAGAGACTCAAGACCCCTCAGTCTCACATTCCAGCTAACAATCTTTTTAAAAACATGGGGAGTTACTTAGGCTGCCCTGAGGGCTTAGACCCTCCTTTATTTTGATAAAGCCTAGTGAAACACTGTGGAACTTTATTCTCTTTAGAATTCTTTTTAGAATCTTCCAAACTTCCTTGAGTCCCACCTTTGCTCTTTTTGCAGTCATCCCCAAAACTAGGTCCTTGAAAAGGAAGAAAATTGTCCTTAGTTTTTAACCTCTTAGCTCCTCATTTGTGCTTTTTAGGTAAAAGAGAGCCATTAGAGTCCAAAGGAGTAAGGGGATCTTTCTTTGTTAAGGACACCACTTTCTCTTTTTTGCCAAAAACCACAGGAGAAACAGCCATGGGATCTAGTTCATCCATCATTCTCCCAGAGTCCGAGGCAGAAACAGCTCTTTTGTTTCATTTTAGAGTATCCAAAAGAACGTTACAACAAGAGCAAGATGACTAATCTCCAGAAGCAATCTTATTATGTATCCCAAGATGTCCAAAAACTCATTCAGGACGCTCTTGAGGAGCAACGCACTAAACTTTTTGGCAAATTCTTTGATCTCATGATGACTTAGTCCAACAACGTCTCATTCTTCTATGCAGCCTCTCAATCCATCGTTTCAACATCAATGCCCTTTCAAAGTCCAAGTCAATCTTGACATTCCAATGTTTGAAAGTAAAATTGACGCCACTGCATTGGATAGCTGAATTTGACAATTGGAGGCCTACTTCTTGGTCAATTGCTTTAGTGACTTAGAGAAGATTACCTTCACAGCATTAAAGATTTCCATTTTGGTCTCGCATTGGTGAGAAATCTACAACACGCAATGCATGCAAGAATTCAAGCCGATTGAAACTTGGAGCCAGTTTGTCAGCACTCTGCAGAAGGAATACTACCGCTTCACACACTATGAGGACGAGGACATGAAGTTTCAGTAGTTGCGCTGGCACAAGGAGTAGTTGGTTCAAGACTACACCAATGACTTCCATAACCACGTCGAATAACTTGCTGTTTTACACCAATGGCAGAAAAAACATTGGGGTCAGAGATCTATGGACTAGTGGACCCAACATGGGGATTCGAATATAGTTTTTTTTTTAAAATTCTGTGTTAAACCAGCAACATGTCAATACAATACGACAGATATTGCAAGGTGATGGCACATTAATTACTTCTGCTGAAGAGTTCTTATAGAACCTCCTCCACATCTGTGCCAGCTTTGTAATCAGAGAGATCTTAAGAAACATTCCACAAATAATTCAGGAAGAGGACAATGACAACTTGCTCAAACCGGTCATGGAGGAGAATGAACTAAAAATAATTGTCTTCTCTTTCCAACTGGATGGTTTTTTGTTTCTTTTCTATCAATCTCTATGTAATGTGGTGAAGGATGATCTTTTGCCCTTGGTAGAAGAGTCCAGGAACAATAAGCAGATGGTCTGTAAACCGAATGCTGCTAAGCTCGTCCTCATTCCCCAATCAGCAAATGCGGACAACTTGGACTAGTACCGACCTATTGTCCTCTGCTATATGGTATATAAGATTCTTTCCAAGCTCAGGGCTTCAAGGATTAATCCCTTTCTTTCCAAGATCATAATGGAAACTCAATTTGCTTTGGTCCTTGGCAGATATATCATGGACAACATTTTTTATTTCCAAGAGGTCATCCACACCATAAAAGTCCTACATCATCCAGGCTTTCTAATCCAGCTGGACATCTCCAAGGCCTTTGACCAAGTTCGATGGTAACCTCTTGATGACACTTTGGCAGATTTTGGTTTCAATGCTTCTCTCATTTCCTGGATTTGTAGCTGTATCTGAATGCCAATGTATAGTATTGTTGTCAATGGCAAGACGGCCAGCACTTTTTTTACCCTCCCGTGGCCTTTGACAGGGTGATCCCCAAGTCCTGATTTGTTTATTCTATGGGGGGAAATCTCCTTTGGTTGCTGGCAGCCCACAAAGCGAATAATCAGATTTATGGCCTTCCAACAATGGATTGAGGGGTAATGTATACTAATTTTCATTTTGCTGATGACACTTTACTGCCGTCCACTTTTATTAAAGAGGAAGTTAAGCATTTACATAATATCTTATACCACTACCAGCTTGTCTCTGAACAACATATCAAGAAAGAGAAATTTAATATCCTATTCCTTAATGCATTGTTAAGAAAGAAACGATAAATCCTTTCCCTTCTACCATTTTTAGAGGGCAGACTGCCAAAAAAAAATCTCGTGTTCCCTTTCACAAACAACCTATAAGGGCTCTCTGGGATTCCACAGTAAATCAACTTAAAGAGGAAACTCTCCCATTGGACTGATAGATGGCTTTCGTTTGCAGGCTGAATTCTGGCGATCCAATTTTTTCTTTAAGCTGCCTCCATTTACCTTCTCAGCCTCTTGACTATCTCCAAGCACATTTTCAAGCATATGTTGCATATTCAAAGAAGTTTTTTATGGAAAGTTGTGGATGTGAGTTTTAAACATCCTCTTGTTTCATGGCATCAAATTTGCACCCTAAAGCATTATGGAGGCCTAAATATTAGAGACGTCAAGACTTTTAACAAAGTTTTTTCCATCACAGCAAGCTGGGGGGATGTGACCATCTTCAAGCTCTAGTTGGAGTAAAATTCTGAGTGACAAATACAATGGGCGGGCTTCGGAAGGGTCATTCTTCTCCACATGGAATTTTCCTCTTTCCAGCACAGCCAAGCACCGTAAACATGGGCTGGAATTTCTCAACAATCACCTTAGTCGGAAGCTTGGGAATGGTAAAACCATCCTATATTGGGAACATGGTTGGAATGGATTCCCTCCTATGGTAAGTCCTCTTGCTGGTATACAGCAAGAGCTGCAACAAAAAGGCTTCTTTTTTCTTTGAGGATTACACTGAAACTCATTTCACTAAGTGAGCGTCGTGGGACACAAGTAAACATCTCAGTCAACTTCTTGAGCTACTGGAGACCCAAGACCTATTTCTCTCCCAAAAGCAAGCGCTGTGTTTTGGCCTTTTACACAAACAGGGTACATGCGTTATTATTTCAACTTATTATTTGCTGCTCAAATAAACTTGGCCTTTCACTCGAAAAAGCTATATAAAAAAATGGAGTAATCAATGGGCTCTCCCATTGTGGCCAAGGATCAAAGATTTCATCTGGCTCCTTAGTAAGGGGCAATTTTAGCACCTGTCAACCTTAAGAAGAGAGGATGGATCAAGCCAAATGCATGCCCCAACTGTTAGAAACTGGAGGAAAGTATTGTGCGCCTCTTCTTTTTTTGTTCTTTTGCCAAGAAAATATGGAAGGATATGACCTCTCTTTTCAGGCGTGCTCCTCCTTGCCTTGGTACTTTACTCCAAAAAATATAATAATATTCTAGGTTGGCTTCAAAGATAGTTATTTTGCATTAAATGCATGCAATCACACCCAATTTTATTTTGTGGCATGTTTGGAAGGAACGTAGTGCCCAATGTTTTGACAACACCAAGCAAGAGGTTTTTGAAACTCTCAAATAGATCAAAATCCCAGTCAGAACAATGACTCTATCACAGTACCACTCCAACCCCAATGGATTCAGCTTGGCTAGCATGAATGACTCCCAATTGGCCATCAAGTGGAATATTCCTTTTCACTACAAGCTTTCAAATTTTGAAGTTCGATCCTTCGAGTTGTGGATCCCACTACTCTTCAGTTTTTATAAATTGAATTTTGATGGAGCTTCCAAAAACAACCCAGAGCATTTGGTGGTTGGGGGAATAATCTGGGATGAGGCAGGAGAGATCATGCTGGGCTATGCTCAATTTGAATTCAAACCAACAATTTGGCTGAGCTTTTGGCTCTGCAAACAAGGGTACAGCTATCCATAGATGCTGGGATATCCTCTCTTCAGATTGAAGGGGACTCCAAGGTCATTGTAAATATGTTCAACATTTTCAAGTGTATGGATCTTTCAATCTTTCAAAAATTGAGAGTTTCCCAAACCCAAATCAAAATTGGCGTATGGACAACTTGGTGACTCATCATTCATGATCTAAAGAAATTTCTTCAATTTCTTCTTGCACATTTAAAAAGAAATCACAGTAGCGTTGCTGACTGCCCAGCTAATCATGCAATCACGCTTGGTCATGAATTGGAACTAAAAGTCTCTAGAGGAAGAGATTCCCTCCCACCTCAAGCAAAGAAATGGGCGAACTTAGAGAAGCAACAACCCGTCAACCATGGTTAGCTATTGCCTTGAGTTAGGAGCATTCACACCCACTAGTACTACTAGTCAAGGATACTAACCTCGCTATTGTTGTCTCATTCCCCAATATGCAAGTATATATCTGAATTTCCATAATAACATTCTTTATCTCATTAAAAATTTCCCAACCACTGCAAATGCTCCACGTAAATATAACTTTCCATGTCACTGTCTTATCTCCAGTTTATGTATATTACAATGCTCCACTCATGGATTACACATCTGGTCTCATAAAGACCCACATACATACACTTTTAATGAATGCTACCATTTATTAAACACCCTAGTAGATTATCATTTTGTTCTACGCTATCCCATTCAACTCATCCCTTCCCACTTCCACCCAACTGTTCCCACTTCCACGATATCTATCCACTATGCTACCCCACCAACACATGTTAGGTATCCTCCTCCTAAATTTTGCCTTAAATATTTTAAAAATCCTGTTACACCTCTTATCACATCTTAAAACTCTATGCCAGTTTTATATTCCATTCAAAAGGACCTAACTTTTATGGCAACCTCTCTCACTTGACTCCTGCTATTATCTGCCACTCACCACATGTTTCTGGATATTAATTGTCACTCACCATGTTTCCTGCTATTAATTGTCACTCATCATGTCTCATCTCCTCTTCAAGTCTGTCCGTTCAGGGCCATGTGGGTTTGGTACTGTGCCAGTTAGCATCACACACATCCACTTTCCTTCCTTAATGGCTTTCACTCTTGATTGAGCTACCACTAGCGATCGTGAAGTCACAACAAGGTTTCAGATTAAGGCAAAGTACATGGATGATCAAAGCAGAGGCATTCAACAATTATTTCAATTGGTCTTTTGCAGTACATAAGACTTCCATGATGAGGATGGGACTATTTCAAGTGATGCTGGGACTAACTAGTTACTTCTAATTTAACCAATTTGCAACTTCATTCTTCTCTTCCATTGACAAGTTTTGCTTCTCATACTGGTATCTTCAATTAAGACGTAGATCTTCATAAATGATCACCCTTATTAAGAGCAGATCTTCAGTTCAGGCCTGAACCGATGTCTTACCAAGTCTTCAACCCTGGTTCATATCTAAACGAGGCTCATTGGAAAAAGTGGATCCAATTCTCAGTCATAAAGGATGGCTTCAGACCAGATCGCTTCTAAGATTTTGTATTCATCTGCAGCAATCTGACTTTCCATCACCATGTCTCAACGTAGGATTGGAAGGCTGATTGAATTGTCTATAAAAGGGCTCATATCTATCAAGGGTAAAAACAAAGTTACAGCTCATGAAAAACTTCATAAGTTACAAAGGAAAATACAAGTGTCTCAAGCTTCAGTGAAAACAATGTGAATGGACTCTCAGGTGCAGGCTACTCCATTGGCTCAGTTCAATCGACAAGACAAGAAACCTATTCTTGTGGAAAATGACTAACCTGCCAACCTTGCATGCAAATTTTCTCTCCCAGGTAAGAATAGTTCATTCCAAGGATTTTACCATGTGCACACCTTTCCTTCAATGAATAAACATACAAAGGAGTTGGATAGTGCAGGGACCTCTATTTTCACAACCAAACACCCACCTCTTCACCTCAATGATGCCACCAAGGTCACTTCTTACAGGCTCTCAGTTGTTTAGTCCCCACCATACCTCAACATTCTACCTTCAATACAAGCTGTTGGGACCCTTCATCCCATTTTGTGGCTGACAAGGTCAATAGCTCTCTGAAACATCAAGCCACTGGTAGTACGTTTTCCTCATTTCTTTCTGAGAGTTGGGGCTTGGACTCACAATATGTGCTACAATTTTTCATATCCCCAAATGAAGAATGATCCTGCTAATAGGCAAACCATGGCCATGGTCAAGTCTTTAAACAACATTGAATCAAGCTTCAAAATCTTAAGTTATTAGAATCCGTGGAATACAAAACCCTCTGTATTAACAAACTACATCAACAAAGGAACAGTGCATTATGCACTTAGTCACTGTGTTCCAACAACAACACAAACGGTTTGACACAATTGCAAAAATTCTGCTTGGTGATTTGGATCGTCAGCAAATGGAAGAAGAATGCTTCCACATGAACTTATATGCCCCCCTCTTCTTTAAGTGTTAGGTTTTTCAATCTGATACTTCCACAACGCACCCTGAGGCTGTCACTGATCATCCCACTCATGTCCATCATCCTCAGGCGAGGCCCCTCCTCCGCATTAGCTTTAATTAGAGTTCCTGAATGGGGGTCTCAAGCTGGCCCAGACAATGGAGGTGGAGATAGAGATACTGTTGGATAAAAGCCTTTCTTAGGCTTGTTGAACGGATAAATCTTTGGAACACAACCCTCACTGTTTACTCCCTCACATTCTGATCTCTTTCTTCTGCAGTTTCTAAGTTTTGGACGAGTTTTGATGATCAAAGTAGCATATTAGCAAGTGGAATTACCTTGCTTGTTATTGCGATATGTAGAATTTATATGTATTTTTCATAGAATTTTCAGTATTTTCAAGGGCTTAGTTTCTGTTTAGTTTTCACTTATTTACTTGAGCTGTTCTTTACGCCCTTAAGTTTCCTTTTCCATAGGGTGCTTGGAATCTTAAGTTTACATATCACAGGTCTGATGCTATTTCTCATGAGCATGATGGACGCAAAACCCTAGAATTTGAGGGGAACAGAAGAGCATCAGTATGGAATGAAATGGCCAAAAAGGGAAGGGGACATAGAGGGGGATGATACTTATAAAAGAAAGACAATGCAAATCTATATAGGTGGTAAAACAGACCTACACAAACAATACATATGTATCTAGATGTCTGAAAATGAAGGAACAATCAACATGGCAGAATGATAACAGTTAAATGTGTATAAGGAAATGGAACTTAATTGTGAATCTGTATGCAGCTTTAGGAAGGGACATCACAGTCCACAACAAATCGGAGAAGTGATGCTAATAGGCAATTTCAACGCTAGGACACCAAACAAACAAGCTAACACCCTAAGGAACAGTGATGATGCAAAGGATAACCTGCTATGGCTAGAGGAAAAAGAAGACAATTGGTGGGAAAGGAAATCAGAAGATGGGCAAAAGAATGTAACCCATTTTGGGCAAGAATTGCTTGGGTTATGCAGCAAGCCCAACCTTTATCATATGCAATGGCATGAGGACATGGCCACATTTAGGGAGATACACGTGCACAATCTACAATGGACAAAGTGTGATAGATTGTCATCTGCTCCCAAGATTTTGCACACAGGATTATAGAGATTGAAATTGGTGAATTGCCAATTGATCTCAAATCCAACCATAACCTGATATGCATAAAATCAACATTCCAGGAATCAAACAACCTCTCGAGCATATCTGAGATAACCAAAAGAGGAAAGGAAAGGAAACATATGCATGACACAAAAAAAATTAGGAATTTTTCTGAACAACTTTAAAATGAAGTTTACAATGTGTAAAAAAGAGACAATACGGGTCTCATGGAAGCCACATTGATAGCAGAAAATTAATCAGAATTATACAAGAAGCACTAAATAAATGTAAAATACCTAAACCTAGGAAGGAAAGAAACGTCAGCTTTCCAACAGATGTTTGGTTCGATGAAGATTGTAAGGCGGTAAAAAATATTTTAAAGAAACCAGGGAAGAAGGAAATCAAGAAAATTTACATGCAACTGGTGAGAATGAAAAGCGAGAATACATGAAAAAAAGTGGTAAGAGTTGACATAGCTAGGGAAGCACGATCTTAAGCGCTTTAGAAAAGAGCTGCAAACATGTAAAATAACAAACAAAGAGCAATTTCACAATGATGCAATGGCTAGAATATGCAAAGCGGTTGTACAAGCATAGAGAAGATAAAGACAACCCTCGTCTCCCCCCCAAATCAGCATGAAAGCAAAGCTCTTTACCACAAGATATGTAAAAAAATGTATTAGTAGATTAGCAAGCGATAAAGCATGAGATATTGATGGACTATAGGCTGAATGCTTAAAATGGGGGATTGGCATCATGATACCTCACATTAGAGACATTTTTAATGGCTTTGCCCCTGAAGGTTTACCTATAGAGTGAACTACTAACCTAGTCATATGCCTTTTCAAAAGTGGAGAGGTCAACAATCCATCAAACTGCAGAACAATTATGATTAATCTTCTAATGAAATTATTATTTGGAAGTATGGTCGAACATAAAATTAGTAACTGGGCTAAAAACAGGGAAAGAGGGCAAAAAGATAGGCAGGTTTCCGACCAAAGCATTCAACAATAGATCCTTGCATCACTCCGAGACATTTAATTGAGAAAGTGTGGGACAAAAGGGAGGAAGTATTTTGTTGTTTTGTTGACTTCAAGAAAGCATTTGACAGTTCCTGGAAACAAATTGTGGGATGGTTTTGAAAGAACGCGGTGTTTTGAAAGAATATAGGGCACTAGTCCATATGGTCACCCTGTCTGAAGAAGAAAATATTGAAAAAAATGGGGAGCTTCTGATCAGAACTAACAGCAAGAGGATTAATCTTCAGAAGCAGTTTAGTAGTAGAGTCTCAAACTAGGGTCCAACTGCCCAAATATTCTCCTTTTTTCTCAATGGTTTCTCACTCCTTTGGCAATTCTTTTTGATCTTGGGGTCCCATAGACTCTTTTGCTCTTGTGGATTTGTGGATGTTATTTAAATCTCTCTCTATCTGTATAGTTATACTCTTTATATTATGAATATATTGTTTAATTTTTAATTTTTTATTTTTTGAAAAAAAATATAATAACATAAAAATTAAATAGGTAGAAGGCTAATCTTGAGGAGGGATAAGGTGCTAGCATCATGCTTGAAAACCACTTGTGAATCTCCAAGAGCCAAACTGTTAACACAAAAAACGCACAAGAACAATGACTTTGAGATATAGCTTGATATATAATCCAAAAGCTTGACCAATTTGAGATGGTCAGTCTCCTAATTCGTTTGAGAGGTAAATCTCCACAATAGTAATAGCCTAAGTTACTAGGGTATGGGTATGAGAATTCACTGAATTTTAAAAAGATTTCCCTATAGGGCAATATGAGGATTCGGCAATTGGTGTGATCTAAATGGACCAAAATGTTCAGTAGAGTGGATAAACCACCCTATCAAGACCTTTGTAGGTTGACCATTTCTTCTTGGTTTATTTCATCCCTTTTTGTTTGTGTTGATGTTTTGTATGAAAGAACTTTTAGGTAGCTTGGTCTAAAATCAGAGTTCATCTTCGATACCAAGATTTTGTCTTCTAGTTTTGCTTGCTTTTATTTTATATAAAAATAAAATGTGTTTTTAAGTGCAAATAAAATGTATAGTTTTAAATTTTACCATTATTTTTTTTTAATTTAGTATAGATATATGGTAGATGGGTTTTTATTTAACATTAATGTCTTATTAGATGCCTTCGATAGACTCTAATTTCAAGTTTTGTCCTGTTAGCATATCTAAGAACTTTGAATTTGGCTTAGCTATGTTTTAGATTGTGCGACATGATTGAACTTGAATTCATCATGTCTTCATTAAGTAATTTAGAGATCATGAAAACAAATGCAGAAGTGAATCCCATGAGAACTAACTGTAGCAATCATTTTTAGCAGTTGAAAATTGTAGGAAAACCATTCCTTTTCCTCGCTCTTTTCTTGTTTGCCTTTTCATTATTAGTATAGTTTTCAGTAAGATTGATATATCAATTGATTGACTTTGATCTCCAGGTAATTAACATTTGTTAACAATTGCTCTCAAGAAAGGAACTTAGTCAATATTGTCATTATGTTTCTTCCATGTACTTTTTTATTTAATTCGTTTATTTCTTGATTCAAAAAAATCTTGAGGATCTAAAATTTAGCAATCATTTTTAGCAGTTGAAAACTGTAGGAAAACTATTCCTTTTCCTCGCTCTTTTCTTGTTTGCCTTTTCATTATTAGTATAGTTTTCAGGAAGATTGATATATCAATTGATTCACTTTGATCTCTAGGTAATTAGCATTTGTTAACAATTGCTCTCAAGAAAGGAACTTAGTCAATAGTGTCATTATGTTTCTTCCATGTACTTTGTTTTTTAATTCGTTTGTTTCTTGATTCAAAAAAATTTCAAGGATCTAAAGTTTCATATATGGGATTTTGGTTAATGGAAATTAGTGTATAGGGTATACTATAGCTTGTATTGTTTATTGAACAAGAGGATGATTGAAAGATTGTAGCAACTTATGATTTTCAACAATGGCATTGTATATATAGGTATTGGAAAATATGAAGAGAACATGTGACCTTAATGGAGTTAACTGCAAGGTAATATACACTATATATCTTCTATCATTTCCTTTGAAAGTCTTGGTTTGTCAAGCATTTGACATGGTGTTGTATGTATTTTTTCAATTCGCCTTTCTGATTTATTGGAGGGAATTTCATTGGTTTCTGGATCTTAGATAATGGGTTTAACTTGGGGTGAGTGGGACCTCACATCTTTTGATTTGCGCCCTCAAATAGTTTTGGGTGCTGATGTACTTTATGAAAGTACAAGTAAGTTTTTGTTTACTATTTTTCGACATCCTTTTTCCAGTGTGGAGGTTATATCTTCTTTTACAATCTGGAAAATAATTCAATGTTTCTTTTTGGTTAATATCCTCAAAGGTTTTGATGATCTATTCGCAACCGTGAAATTTCTTCTGCAAAATGATTCAAATGCCAGGTTCATCACATCATATCAAAGACGTAGGTATGTTGTACCTATCGTTTTCTTTCCATGATATAGATGTTTTATTAAGTATTGGTGTTGCCAACTCTAATCTATTTGTGACTTCAAGCGTTTGGATGACATATTTAAACCATATACATGCTAAAAATAAAAAACTCAAGTTATGCAGATGTAGATACCGTATCCAATAGAGTACGGTATCTAGTAGATGAGTACACTTACAATATTTGGTGCTAGTCTGCTATTTAGTACGCATACAACATATTAAAGTATCTAGGTCATAAATACATATAGGATTTGAGAAGTATAAAAGTCTAGGTTATGGATACAACTAGGATACAAAAATAGAAAGAAAGAGATAGTTAATAATGTCATTTGGAGATGCTCTACTATCAATACTTTTCTGATGCAGTTATATAATGAATTCAACTTCCTTTTCATTTCCCCTCACTTGGAGAGGTTCTTGGTTAAGGGATTCTTGGATGATGACAGATAGTTGCAGGAATTTATGGCATGCGATATGGCTAGTAGCTAGTGCATTTTTATGGAATATGGGATGTAAACTGACATTTCTGGACACTAATCAGCTTAGGGAAGTTGAGGCTCTGTTTTTTTGACAAACGGGTAAAATCTATATATTAAAAAAGATAAAATAATGCAATGAAGGATTCCTTCAAGAAAAATAGGTCATCCAAGTCATTCCATATAGGAGGGAACAATACTAGTAAACAATATAGAAGACAAGTATTACAAAAAGTTTATCAGATTTAACTGAAGTTATGCAGCACAAAAAAGGGTTACTATACTGTTAGCATTGTTTCATAAGTGTCATGAGCATGGTTAAGCGACTTTCCTCATTTGGAAAACAAGTGGCCCAATCTTTGTTGGAGGAGGATGCATGTTGATAGAAATTTGTTCTAGTTCATGCAACTTCCTTCTTTGTTTGAGTTGGTGTCTCTGCATAGGTGGAGGGCTGGGTTGTTTCTTGGATAGTCTTTGCTATTCTGTGCTTTGCATTTACTGTGAGCATGATGGTATTGACCGCATCAATAGTCTTTTCATGTTTATCAACAATCATAATTAATTTACTGGTTTATAGTGCCTCAATTCTTTCACATTATTTTAAAATTGAGTGAAGCAGCCTTGATAGCACAGTACGGATTATGCACACCCTTTTCCTCAATTTCAAACATATTCAGAACAACCTTGAGAAGGTCATCATCTTTAGAGGGGATTGGGGTTTTGGGATGGGTTGCTTTGCAAAATTTCCATGGGATGGTTATAAGGAAAAATATTACTTTTGGCATTGTTATTCTGATTGTTGCATACAGGGCCATCAAGGGTGAATTGGGGAAGCTCAGGTTGGGTATGATCTTGAATGGGAGCAGAGAGGCAAACTGGTCTTTGAATATTGATAATATCAGGGTGTATGCCTAACCTTTTAAAAAAAGGATTGAGGGAGGAGGGTGTCCTATACATTCTTTGACATGATTCAGCCTTGAGAGGACTTGGGTTGCTTGGGGAGGCATTGTATGCAAAGGTGGTTTCTTAACAAAAGACTCATGATCAGAAGCATGGATGGATTCCATTACCTTAGTGAGGCTCATCTCTTGAGGCCAGCTGTTGTCGATATGAAATTGTGAGATTTTTTGAGTGATTGTGATTGTTGTAGTCTCCATGGCTGTTGACTTCATCATCCTCAACCTGAATGGGGTGATGCTGGTTGGTCTTCAACTCTTGAGCCCGTTTCTTAGGATTTTGGTGAGCTGGTTTAGAGCTCTTTCTCTTTTTTCTTCTTTTTCCTCTCTTGTACACTTTGTATTCAAAATTGTTATTTTTGTTTTGCCCATTTTGAAGAGGCCTCTTTCTCTTATTTATAATGTTTGAATCATAGTTCAAAAACTCGTACTCAACAATTACTTGATAACTTTATTGCTACTTAAAAAAACATATAAATTCATAAAATAAACTTAAATTAAATGTCAAACATCATTAAATGACACGGGAAATGAATGTAGAGAATGCCATAAGTATATTTTCTATTAATTTTTTACCACAAAAGAGCTTGATAACTTTATTGCTACTTAAAAAAACATATAAATTCATAAAATAAACTTAAATTAAATGTCAAACATCATTAAATGACACGGGAAATGAATGTAGAGAATGCCATAAGTATATTTTCTATTAATTTTTTACCACAAAAGAGTACAAACTACCAAGTACAAAGTTACAAACTTCAATGCTCATAGAGTCATATGAAGAATGAAATACACATATTACATTTCATCTCTAGCACCTAGAATGAGTTTGTTGTGGCTGCGTTGAAAAGAACTTGTTCTTGGGTGTTGAGGATCCCAAGTTTACAGCCCTCTTAATAGCTTCTTGCAAAGACAGAGGGTCAAAGGCTTTTACCAAACCCTTGAGTGGTTTAGTTAGTCCTTTTAAAAATAGAACAATAAGTCTCTGTCACATCAGGAATCATAACTGATAATCTTTGGAATTCTGCAATATAGCTGTCCATAGTTCCATATTGCTTACGCTGAGCCAATTTCTTGAAGTGGATCTTAGGATTTTTCTCTCTCTATCAATCTCTAGCCGAATTCTTCCAATGTGGAAATCGATGCCACAATAGTCAAGGCAAAGCTACTATGGGGTACAAATCATTGTAGTACTGCACAAACTACTATAGCAGTCGTACAAAGTATTGTAGTAGGGCTCAAAATTCAGAAATCTTCGATATCTTCACCAAAAACTCACAAACCAATATGAATTGAAAATATTCTGCAACTATTTAGCATAGATGTGACCCTTGGATGGAATCACCATGAAGGACATGAGGGTTTTCATCCTTAGATCCTGTACACCTAGGGGGTTCTTGTCTTCAAATGGAGAAGTTGAACCAAAAGCTCAAGCTCTGGAATAGGGTTTTGATTTCAATAATGAATGAATAATTATTTTTTAAGCCCAACTTCTCTTTTATAATTTCAGTTTTCATTCCAAAATACCTAAAAGCATTTTAAAACACTTTTAATAAAATATTACTTTCTGGCCAATTTAATAAGTATTACCTTTTTGGCCCACTTACTAAATATTACCGTTTTGACCCACTTATTAAATATTACCTTTGCCCCCTTTTATAATAATAATAATAATACATGTGTCATTTTTCCATATTATAAAATAAAGTGACTTTGGACAATTAAAAATATTATTATTAAATTATTTCCATAATTAAATATTTCAAAAAGGGGACATGACACGGACTTCAAATACGATCATGTTCACGGTCTGTATCAAAAGTCTATATAATTTTACTTTGGACCCATTCACTACATCTTGACACATCGTACCATCCAACTTTTCTTGTCACATTGCCCCACTATCCATTACTTCATGGATTTTGTGTACTTCCCATGGACTATTACTTTTTAATATAAATACCCCCGGCTTGAAATTTGTATCTTAAATACTTATCATGCTTGTTCTTTCATTGTCTCTTTAGTGCAATGGCCTTTGTTTTAAAATTAATGCAACACAAGTAATGGCTATGGCAATACTTCCTCTACTTTGACATGTCCTTTGCCAATTGATGTGCCATGACTCGTTCATCTATGACTATCATATTCAAATCCATTTGTACTTCAGGAATATAACATTTTCAGGAGGTCGAACTTCATCTTCTATTGTAATTTTATTCGTGGAACTTGTTCATGCTTATTACAGTCGGTTATTTGAACTTCATGTCAACTGCACTTTCAAACTAGTGGGCTGACTTATCATCGAACTTTGTAGCGATGACTTTGTACTATGTGATCCAAGGTGGGTAAATCGACTATGACATTGACGATTTGAAAGGACTTGGCATCACTAACTTTTGTTTCTGGTCATCTCTTTGAAGGCCATCTTTTATCTCCATAATTTCAATGCCATTGCTGTTTGGTTGGAACACCTTGTAGTCCTCCATCTACCCATAAAAGAAACCATTGAGGGAGTTCATTTCATCTTTATAGCATGACTATAACTCCAAGATCCCTTTCATTGTTTTGCTCCATAGTACCTCAGTTTCCATCTTCCAAGCACTCTTCTTAGGAGTCCGAGATTGACAAGTCAGGTGAGGTTGGTTCCTCGTTTACTACCTGAATCTTCAGATCTATCACATATTTATGGCCTTTGTTTTCCATGGAGAGGAAATTATTCTTCTAGTTGTGGTTGGCTTTGGCTACTATCAACCAACTTTGACTCAACAATAAATCATAGGCCTTCTTCCATAATGAGATGATTGCATGATTCAACAAAAAAGGTTGGGTTCCAATAAATACCTTTCGTCCTATCGGTACACCCAATAATACCTTTCAACAGTTGGAATGTCAGAGGCCAGATAGTTAGCTTCTCGAGACTTTTCCAAATGCGCTTTGGAAGAACATTGACACCAAATCACCATCCATAATGGTGTTCATCATGTTTCTCCCAAATATCGCCATATGCATTATCGCTAGTTGTTGGGCTAGATTCATTGTCATGAGCATGGGGTTGATTGCTTGATCACTTGACAATGGGGGCTTGACTATGGGTTGATTATTTTGCTTCTTGTTCTCCCCATTATCCGAAGTTACATTTAAGATTAGGTGTGTCATTACATTGTCTATGTTTGGGGCTATTGTCGCATACAGTGGTGGTTATTGCATTTTTGAGTTTGGGAATACAATGTAATAAATGTATTGCAATTGCTTTGTTCGGCTCAAGTATGGTAGTTTGCAAGTCATGTCTTGTGATTTCTTTGTTCGACCCAAGTTGACCGGTCATCATTGTATTATCCGCTCATGGGATTGTCTTTGTTCTTCATACGTGGCCATCTCGACTTATGTTCTAGCCTCAACAAGACTTTACTCTATTCTTTGGGTTGGGTATATGGCTTTCTTTGCTTGTGCTCGAGTGATTGGCATTACTTCTTCATCCTCAATTGTGTCAATCATGTGACATTCACTTACCTCAGAATACTAGCATCATTGTAATCCCTTGACCTAGACCATATGTAGAGAAGTCCAATATTATTTTAGTTTGTGGGCCAATCTCTTGCATGTCCTCACTTGTTACACTTTTAGCATTGCACAATCAACCATCCTTGATAGTCATACTAAATTTGACTACCACCACCACAATTATTCTGACGTCGATTATTATTCAACTTTGGCAGCATGGTGGGTGGTGTCGATTGCTCCCCCTTTGTGAAGAGTACTTGGGCACACTTGTTTCGCAAATTTTATGGCCACTCCTTGATTGAATGCTCTGTAACTTGAAAAATCTCAAAGATCTTTGGTTAATTCACCTTGGTGTGAGCTTTTGCCATGCAGTCAATACAACAAAGATCCCTGCTTTCGTTCGTAGTATCCTCATTTATCACTTTCATTATTTGAAAGATGTCTCTTCTCAAGGCTGGCACTGATATAGGTTCACGATCATCAGTGGACTTTGAATCATCTTCTTCTAGCCTCCTTTTTGAGTATGTGGATGTATTATTTTCACTTTCAATGTCCATCACTCTATTATATGCACCTTCATTTGATGAAGGTGGAACCACCACCATCTTCCTTTGCAACGAGGGTACATGTTCGTCAATGAACCATGACTTCTTTAACTTGTCCCTTGGTTCTTTCTTGAGTTTTCCCAACAATTCTCGACTATTTTGTTGTAGGCTCGTACATTTTCATGTTTCCCTTGTCGATTATTGTAGATTTATATGAAATTTTCATTGTCATCTCGAAGGAGTTTAAAACGTTTCTCATATACTTTTAGCAATTTGTCCCATCAGGACTTGCCAGTTGTCAGTGTGTCCATGTAATAGTCAATAGCCATCACTATAAGTGTAATTGGAAAAGACGGCAACCAATGATGTTCATTTTTTTGTCCATTAGTAGTCTAGATGAGAATACAAGTTCTGCAATGCCATTGGGTCAACAGATCCTTTGCCAATAAAATCTCGCAGCTTCAACATCTTTGAATTGGGACTTAATGGAGTGCTCATGACCGTGATTATTGGCCTTGTCTGACTTTGATTTTGCCTTTTATGGGGATCTCCTAGTACAATTCTCCTCCTCAAGAAGGTTTGTCTTAGACTTTTCTTAGTACTGTCTGACACGTCACGATCCTTAACCCTTCCTTTGGCTCGGGGGATTTGTACACTGCTTTGCTCGCCATTGAGTGCCTCTCCTTTGTTGTTCACTCCAATTTGTTCTATCGGCTGCCCTATTGTTTTTGGATCAACCTTGTCAATTAATGAATCCTTATTGCGGAGAAGATTTTTTCATTTAGCTCTCTCTCTTTTCCCAAGAAGAAGTAACCAAACTCTGTTTTGGGATAAATGCTTCCCTCTAAACAATTTGTTGAGCTCAAACAAAGACGGTAGAAGAAGATAACATGTTAATGGAGTGGACCAAGAAATCAGATGGTCTACTCGATTGGTGGAACAACAAGAAATAAGACAAAGGATTCGAGAAGTAGCCAATTCTAAAAATATCTCAAGAGAAGTAGAAGTGAAAACCAAGGCCAAAGCATAAGTAGAATTCAAAGCTAAAGTCAGAACCAAAACAAAGAAAGGGTTCATCCATAACCAAAGGGTCCTGTGCCACTCACGAGTAGGAAGTGAGTAGAGATTGCAAGGCAATTTCCCCTTCCAGAGGAAGATAGTGCATACCTTGCTAACTAGATTGAGATGGAGGGAGTTGCAAAAGAATCAAGTGAAGATTTCACAAAGTCCCTATTAATACGCTACCTAAAGCCACAACATTAAAAAAGTTAACTACAAAACAGTACCTTTATTAAATACAACTGTATAAAAGGCATCACACTTACTGTTGAATTTCTAAAGTAGAGTGAAGAGTCACATCCTCGACTATCTCCATTGCAAGACAATGTTTTGAGTGGGTCACACCCCACAAAGTCTTCAAAGCTAGCGCCAACTATCTATAAAACACTACACAACTTCATGTTCCTTGATAACTGCTCTAGAGACCTCAAAAGGTGTGAAGAACATCAAGTGCATATAAAATGATCACCACAAGGAGCCTTTAGCAACGAGTTTCTTCTCAAGAAGCCAAAGATGACCAACTACAAGGGGCCAAAGCTCATTTCCACAAGGATCCAAAGCCGAATCACCACATGAAGAAACAATATTTTGAATCCCTACAAGTAATTGAAGATGTCCAACTATAAGGGGCTGGAGATGCTTACCACAAAGAGCAAAAGCTAAATCACCACACAAAGAAGTAACAGCATGTTGAATTATCACAATCTAATGTTAGTGCCCTGTTTCTCCTCAATTTTCAAAGGTGGAGTCAACCAAAGTTGCAAGAATGCGCACCCAAAGCTAAGAGCCAATCTCCATAAGCAAAGATGAAATGTGCATAATATGTAAAGAATGCTCATACAAGAGCCAAGACTCATCCTTTATAAGAAAACATGAAGACAACATATATTGTCTACCAAAATTCTCCAATTCCTTAGACATAATCCACAAAGAGCCAATGGACCAAGCAATGCTTCACCAACTTGGAACCAAAGTGCTCAACCATGAACCATAAAGGATCTAATCTATGTGATAAAGAAGGTATAATTACAATGCATATGAATCAATGACCAAGTCGTACATGAAAGTCACCAAGATAATAATATGTCACCAAAGGAAAATGATAATGAATCACATAAGATAATCATCAAGGCAGCTACTATTTAATTCATAACATGACGCATGTTGTTCAGAATAACAAAAAAATGGATGTATCAATATTTATAGCCTAATACTTGCAAGGAGATTTCCATCCCATGCACTTCCTACCACAACAATCTAAATCCTGCAATGTTTTCCACCCAACTCAGATATGCCGTTCCTACTCTAATTTTGGGCCGAGTAAGCTCATCCTACTTCCCCACTAGAGGGGGAAAAGTCTATTCTGACCCCCTCCCTCCTCTCTTATCTACCAATCCAAATTTGAAATCTGCAGTATCAAAGGGACCTCCCATTCACAGCAAAAGATGAATTGCATGAATTTCTCCAATATAATGCACATTGTACAATAACTAGGTCAAATTTCCCCACCGAAAAAACCAATGGATGCCATCTCAAGTTAGATGCCCCCCCAAGGTCTCCTTCACTATTAATGAAATGGAAAATAGACTTCGGATCTTAAAGGAGAAGGTCCTCATATGCAGGTTCATTGGAGCCTATCCGGGACCAAAAATTCTCAAGATAGGAGTGCAAGACAACCGGAAATCCTTTGGATATGTGGATATACTAATGATCCAAAAAGGATACTTCATGGCAATCTTTTACATCAATCAGAATAGGGACACATTTTCAAGGTGTCCCTTCTGTCATGAACAAATCAGGGCTTTTCATGAAACACTGGTTCCCTGCCTTCAATCCCATGGAAGATCTTCCTAAAAAGGTGCTGGTTTGAGTCCACTTACCCTTCCTCCCAAGTGAGCATAGGCATGGATCATGCCCATGGAAAACAGGATCTACAATTTGGGGAATGCATACTAGCTTCAGAGTTTACAAGAAACATTGGTATCCTCAACTATGCAGTGATCTGTGTCAATCTTGATCGGGAACAGTCAAACAGTCACTTCTTGATAGAATCATCCTTAAATTTGGGGAGGGAGAGGGGAATTGAATGGGAACAACCCTTGGACAGTGAAAATATTCCTTTCCAATGTCACCTCTGTCATCTTGCAAGGTTCTGCCCCAAACACGAAGAACAAATTCTGCAACTACCTGCAAAGGAGCTAAAAACACCTCAGCAACAATGGAGGAACATACGAACAAGCAAAGACATCAGCTGACCCCCTCAATCAAAATAACACCAAATTCCAAATGGCATACACAAGGAAAGGAAAAGGGCAATTAAGTCAAGCAACTCCTCTCACACTTTGAAAAGCTGTTTCAAGTTTTAGCATAATCTGAATCTCAAGAAATGGAAGAAGTCCAAGGCTTGAAGGACCAAAAAAAAAGGGAAAATGAAGACAAGAGGTAGGCCATTAACAAGGCTGTTACAATTCTCCTCCAAGAATTCAGGTATGGTCACGTGAAATAAGGGAATAAAGAGTTATATCCAAACTTAACAGAACGAGAATCTCTGATCTGTAAACTCTTAAATGCAATTGCTTAATGGAATTTACATAATCAGAAAATGCTATCCTACTTGAAATATGCTTCAAATTGATTGTTGAGAATGCTTGAAGTACTTAGAATTAGTGTTGCATGTTGCTGTAAACCTAAAACAAAACTTGCAGCAACTATGAATGAAAACAATCATGAACAATCCAAAGGAAAGCAAGAGCAACAATGGACACTTTGGAAGGACTTGGTATCACCAACATCTGCTGCAAGCTTTCGCTTTATTCAATCTCGATAATCTCGATGCTATTGCAATGAGGCTGGAACACTTCATAGTGTTCGATCTGCCAAAGGAGAAAACCATTGAGGGACTTTGTCTCATCTTAAAAGCACAACTATAACTCCAATATCCCTTCATCGTTTGGCTCTATCATACCTTGGTTTCCATCCACTGAGTGTTCTTCTTCGGAGTCTGATTCACGAGTTTGGTGAGGCGGCTTCCTCACTGACCACCTGATTCTTCAAATCTATGAGATAATTCTAACCATTTTTTAAAATGGAGATTAGATTCTTTTTCGAGTTATGGTTAGCTTTGGTTGCTATTATCCGTCCCCAACCTGATAGTGCATCATAGGCCTTCTTTTGCAATGAAATGACCTCAATTGAACAAAAAGGGATTGGTGCCAATAAATACATTTTGTCCCATTAGGACATCCAATATCTTAATGCCATGTTCATTTGCTCCTACTGGTTGGAATGTTAGAGGCCACATAGTTTGGCTTCCCAAGAATCTTCCAAGTTGCCTTTGGAAGAACATTCATGCTCGATTCCCCGTCGATGATTGTGTTTGTCAATTTCCTACCTAGAATTTCCATATGCACGATTGTCAGTCATTGGGATAGATTCATCATTAGGAACATAGTATTAATCACTTGGTCACCTAACAATGGGGGCTCAACTATGGGTTCGGTCTTCTATTTTTGCTCAATGTCTGAAGCAGTGTCTTCTATGGTAGCACTTATAACATTCTTGAGTTTTGGAATGCTTTGCAATAACTTAGATATCTTCATAGGTACAGTGGTTTGCAAGACTTGTCTTACAATAACTTTGTCAAACTCAAATATGCTTGTTATTGTAATTGTATGATCATGTGACAGATGTCGTTTTTTGACCATTGCCCTCTTGACTTCCACCTTTGCTTTGGCCAAGGTTTCCTTCTTTGTATGTGGGTTGAGATAAATAGCATTATTCATTTGTGCTTTGGTAATTTCCATATCCTAATTTCCATCGGCTACATCAATCATATTGATGTCGACTTGCTTTGGACAATTTCCATTGTTATGGTCGTTGGGCCCACGCCATCTACAAAGGAGTCCAACATTATTTCGATTAGGGCAATATCTTACGAAATGGTCCCTCATTGCCCTCTCGACACTTTTAAATTGGCTTTCCTTAGGATTCATATTGAATCCAATTGTTGTCACCACTATTAGTCTGACGTCAATAATTACTTGGCAGCGTGGTGGGTGGTGTTGATTTCTCTCCTTATGTGAACAATGCGTCGCTGCTCTTATTTCACAAATTAAATGGGACATCCTTGACTGTATGCCTTGTAACTTGAAAAATCTCACAAAACATTTTCTTGAGGCAATTCTTTGTGGTGTGACCTTTAACCTTGCATTTGCTACACCAAAGATCCTTGCCTTTGTTCTTAGTGTCTCCCTTGAGTGAGTTCATTCGGAGTATGTCTTTCCTTAAGGCTTACACCAATCTAGTTCATTGTGAACACCAAGGTCAATGTCATCTTCTTTGTTGCTTATTTAGTGTGAGGATGTCTTATTCTCGCTTTTAATGTCCATGGCTCGATTGGATGGGTCATCGTAAGACGAGGGTGGGGCCACCTTCATCTTCCTTAATGAATCATCGCTTCTTCAATCCATTGTTAGGTTCCTTTTCAAGTTTTCCCAAGCAAGTCTTCAAGTCTTTTGTTATAGGCTCAAACATTCTCGTGTTTACCTTGCTGAGTATTATAGATTTCTGCAACAATCTCATTGTCGTCTTTGAGAAGCTTAAGTTCATTCTCAAATGCTTTCCTTAGCTTCTGCCTTGTAACCTTATTAGTGTTTGGTGCATCAATGTACCAATCAATGACCACTCCTCAAAGTGTGGCTAGAAAGCATCACAACCAAAGACGTACATCTATGTGCCCATTAGCACTCTAGACTGTAACATAAGTCCTGCAATGTCGAATGTGATCCTCTAATCCATCACTAGTGAACGTTGACAACTTTTGTTTTTCTAGATATGGAGTTGATTGGGTAACCATGGCTTTGGTTATGGGTTACCTGACATGGCTCTTCAATTATGATTATCCACCTTAAGAAGGCACGTGTTGGATGTTCTGCTACTCTCTCGGCACTATTAGACATGCCACTATGCTCAACCCTTCCTTCAACAAGGCTCTATACATTAACTTGCATACTACGAGGTCCCCTTTTTGAAGGGGCTATGACAATTGCTATCCACTCCTTACTAATGAGTGGCGTAGGGTCCTCTAATTTTTGCTGAACCCTTTCTTGGTTTCGGCTTTGGCTCCGACTCGATGTTTAATTGCTACTTATGCTTCGGCCTTGGATTTCACTTTTGCTTCTACTTTGTGCTTCACTTGATGGATTTTTAGAGTTGGTTGCGTGGCATAACTTTTGCTGTCTTTCTACTTGCTCCATCAATCAATTATATCGTCTGACTTCTTGGTCCCCTTCTTGACCGTGTTGTCTACTTCTCTTGCCCTTGACCACTCTTTTTTACCAAGGTCAAAAATGTGGCTTTCCACTCTAAAATGAAGGAAGTTTGCTCTTCTTTTATTCTCTCTAAACTAAACTAGTTGTTTGTAATAGAGGAATGGTTTTGTTAAATGTTCATCTGTATCGTTCAGAAACAAAGAATGAAGTAGTAATGGAGTTAGAGACCTAAGAATTCAAGGATGTGTTGAGAAGCGCTTTATTTCTCACAAGGGTTAGAGTGCAAGAAGTTTGCAACTTATTTTTGAGAGATTATTATATACACAATCCCTTTTAGAGAGTTGTTTGTAACAATAAAAACACCTTTTAAAAAGTGTATGCACTACTAGTAGAATAAATTAATGAGTTGACATCTCATGGTTTGGTTTGCAGCGGTCATCGATTGTTGGAGTATTTGATGATGAAATGGAACTTGCAATGTGTGAAGCTTTTAGATGCACACGAGTTTCTGCCTTTGTGGAAGGCATCTATGATTTCTGCCTCTATTGAATTAGCAGAAATCAAGGTAAAACATTAATTGATGGGGCTATAAAAAAATGTCATAAACTTGTATAGTGACAAGCAATGATGCCTTTTAAAATCTGTTATTTTTTAGTTTTAGTTTGTATCTAGTGAATAATACTGATGGTTTAATAATCTAACTCAGGTTACTTTATGATTCATGCATCAAGGATTTATGCATCATTAATTTTTGAGATATGTTTAGTATATTGATTGTCTAGGAATATAAGCACTCATATTGAATGTTGCACAATGGTTTTTGTAGGATGAAAACAATGCATAAGCAAAATGTATGAATGACCTATAGGCAATCTTATTAAACCACCCAGGAGTTTGGATTTCCAATAAGAAGGGAAATTATATTATAGTTTCATTTTCTTTTTATTTATTTATTTATTTATCTTTTATTCAAAAGCAAAGAAGCAAGATATATGCTCATAATAGAAGTATGACAATCCACTATTTAAGAACATTTTTCTCTATTTCTAAACCTTTAAAATTGACCATTTACCACCATTACTTGAAAGTTAGGATATTTGCAAGATATTTGTTGTGAGACATACTTGGCTTCATTTGCATCACTAGCTCTAATTTTCTTGTAGTAGAGAAAGAGCCAAAGATCATTCAATATGCAAATTGTATTGAGAATGCCAAAAGTACTCTACACATTTGCACCCAAATGTGAAATCACTTAAACCTAGAACTGAGTGAACCATGACAAGAATTGAAAAACGTAAACGCTAAGTGAGAAATGATTTGAGCTTGTTAACATGGTTAGTCAAGGAGCCAAACATAGTCTACCATAAGAAAGAATATTGCTAGAAATGCAAATTACAATGAAAGTGTTAGAACATTATGCTTGCTAGTGATAATGTGAGCTAAAGTTATTTGAGCACAATTGATTTTACCAACGCGAAGCATTAAGAAATTGGACATGAAGTGTGGAATAATTTCCGTTACCCAACCTGAATGGTCATTCACGACAATCTTGCTCATAAATGTCTACTTCAAAGAAGTGGAATAATTCTAAACAATATTTAATTTATCATGGGGACATTACATTTTGAAAATTAGGTTAAAAATATAGAAACCCTTAACCATTGTGATGGAGAGGGTGTCATTCATCATGACTTAATATTATATTTTAAGTTTTTCCATGGCTAATGATTCAAGTGGTATGAGAGCTAATTAACCCCTAAAATTGCATAGCATATTCAGTATTGTGGCAACGCTTTCCTACTAGTTAGTCACTGTTACATGTATCTTTATCTCACATTGTATTTCTAGTCCTCACCCTTGTTTTTCACTTTGTTGATGTCTATAAATCTATTTCTAAATGAGTAGTTCCTTCAATGGCATAATCACCAAGGGTCACTTGATTGTCCCCTATCTTTATAGTTGCAAACACCTTTCTAAAAAACATTTTAATTCTTAGTACTTGAAAATTTTCTTCTCTTTTGTTTCACTATCATCTAAACATGTTTCTTTGTCTTTTCCACTTTCTTAAATTCCTTTTCTCCTTTCCACCTTTTTAAATTCCTTGTTTTGTTATCTCAACACCAATGTCTCGTCTCTGCATTAACATTTTTTCTTTATCATATATTCTTTGTATTGTTATTATTTGAATGTTTCATCTCTACATTTGCATGTTAACTCTATCCTCCTCTGGTTTTGTTATTTCATCTTCAATGTTGAAACTCTACGGTCATAAGTCATTGATTGCATGCTTCCTTTTACTTTATTCATTGTTTCTCAAATATGGCATCATACTTCATCAAATCACCATTACAAATCGACAAGGACTACAACTCTTATGAAACAACCCCAAAACTTAAATGAATTTCAAGCCAATATTATATAATTGTCGATGTGGTGAAGATAAATTAGTGGGGATGTTGTGTTAAGCTATTGACCAAGATTTTATTCCTTGAAAGCAAAGTTGGGGCTAGGTGCAAGTGTTGAATTATTTTGGCGAGATTGTACCCTTTATTGTGACAACTTAGTCGGGCATGAGATTGCTCAAGTGATGAACATGAAGATCTCTTGGCTTTTAGAGGTACATTGATGCTGCCAAAATTTGTCACAATGAGGCAAATCACATATTGAAGACTTTACCTAAAAAGATGCAATGGTCTTGCTTGATAGGTAATTGCTCTAATGATTACTTGTAGGTCATAGGTGGTTAGTTAATTGGGATTGTGCTAGGTGTTCTCGAGTACTACAAGTCCATGTCACATTAGACTTATTGATGGTTTCTTAATATACTTAGGCTCAATATTATATATATAGACACACACTCGCACACATCCCTTTGTAGTACATACTCCATATATTTATATGCCATGTATAGACAACCCTATTAATATGGCCCTAAAAATGAATTTTACACGATAGGTAAGCATAGTTGATTTCCAACTTTCTAGGATTATGGGGAATTCCTATTTTATCAAAAAGCTTGATAAATAATTCTCATCTATACAAATCAAATCAATGCTACTGGGAAAGTATAACCACCAATACAAATATATGAAGACATAAGCACATGAAAGGCAAATTTGGAAATGGTGATTGGCATAAATACTTTGAATGTTAAAATTAAAAATGATAGATTAAATTTAGATTTTTTAAATATTTTTGTTTTTTTTCTGTATTGATAAATGTTTAAACATTATGTATGCTTAATAGGTCCCCATGTTTTGTGATTATAAACCAATATATACAAGTTAAAAAGTTAGAGAAATGATTATTCAATAAAAAATTAGCATGAAAGTGATGACTTTGAGAATTAAAAATGTTCTCACATAAAAAAATCTAACAAAAACAAAATATTTAAAAGATAAATAAATTCATGCAATGTGTCGAAAGAATATATAAATAAAACAATCTAAAAAAAATAGTAATTAATTTTGGGATTAAAAAAATTGAATACCACTTTTAAAGAAAACACACACATTGTGTAGAATATAATAAATTATTGAAAAATAATAAATAATTATAAGTACATGATCATTACAAAAAATAAGTGATTTAAAAACTTCAATCAATGTAACATACATTGAATTTTCATTACAAGTTAGTATTTTATATTAATAATACGCCTTAAGACACTTGAACAATTTAATGTCAATGTAACATGGGATATCTTTTACATTAAATTTTTATTACATATCAATGTTTTCTATTGGTAAATACACCTTGAGGCACTCAAACAATTTAAAAATTTCTGGAAATCGTTAACATTGAATTTGTATAGCATGTTAATATTTTATATGGATAATATACCTATGTGAAAAGGAAATTGCACTTCAAAATGTTTGAAACACATTATGGACTTTAATCACTTGTTTTTAAAACATTTTTTTAATACAAACTATATATAGAACGTAAAGGCTATATAAAATATATATACATCATTTTTGATGTAGTAACAAATTGCATTACATAATATTTATAAATATTATAATTTTATTGAAAAGAACTTCATACTTATAAATAGTTGGACATTATAAGCTTCAATCACTTTTAAACACACAATTCAAATTTTAACTTTCAGGGTTAAAAACTTAAATGCAAACAACGTATGAAACCTAACAAAGGCTATATGACATATATAAACACAAAAAAAAAAAAAAAAAAAACCAATTTTCATGTTAGATGCTTAAAGAGATAAAATGGTAAGAGGCCTTACAAATATTCAAAAATTCTTGTCACATGTCATGCTTGTCACCATTCAGAAACCATTAAGCACTTTTTTTGGTTTTGTCTCCATGCTCAGTCTCCTTGGAGATGGATTCATTCTCTTTTTAAACCTTTCAGATTTGAAATGTTTCCTTGAAAAATGGCTTTCTTGGGGACTCAACCTTGCTTCCTGCACGATACAATAGATTTTGGTAGATTTTTCACACTGATATTTTATTTCACATCTGAAAGTCTAGAAATAAAGTTTGTTTTAATAATGAAGCTATGGGAATTGGGTTTTCAATTTCTAACAAAATTAATGTGATCTCCAATGTTACCCTTCAGATCCAGAGCCAGAGGGAGAAAGTGCGGCTAGAACTTCACCATTTACAGGAGTTGCTGGATCACTGGGGGAATGCCCCTTGTGCTGTCAGTCGGGAGCCGCTCGATCACACTCCTCGAGGACATGGTGGAGTCAGGTGTTCTCGGTCTTGAAACCGTAGGTCCCAGAGTTGGAGGAGCTCCTCTCCTCGCTTTCAATGGCCATCTCTTGGGCGTGGATCATCTCGTCATGACAGTGGCAGTAGAGGACGCTGGGCGGCTCCCCAACAATCCAAAATCCTGCTTCTGGGGCTTGCCATTTCTCAACCTCGATAGAATTCTGAGCAGCGACAACAAACTCAAGAGCAACAGAATGATGGGTGGGAGCCTCTTACCTTGGATGAGGACCCCCTACTGACGGGGGGTGGGGAGGGAAGCTTCAAGGCCCTTAGTCGTCTTCGCCCCCTGCTACCATGTTTGTTGTTGCTGCTTAAGGAGTTGTTTGTTATGTTGTGCTTTATCCTTTTTTTTTTGTTGTTAGTGCACGTGTTAGATCTGCTAGCCGGTATAGTCTTTTAATTGCTTTTGCTACTTTTCCAAGGTTTTTTTAGTCCGGTGTGGTTTTTGGGGTGTGACTTTTCCACCTGTCTTTTTTGTATGACTAACTGTATTTTATTTTGTAAAATATTTTTTATTTAATAAAGTGCACTTTTCAATAAAAAAGTACAATATATTCAATTTGATTAACATCGATGGTGATGATAGTTTTATTTTTTACAAGATCAATACCTTCTTATTTTATTACCTATGATTACTAAATGATGCAAATTATTCAATACACGTTATTAGGACCATAACAATTTTCTGGTTCGATCAAGTTGTTCTCAAATTAAATTAGGGATGATAAAGGTTTGTATTTCTTTATTTATTGATAGATTGTATTATTAAGGACGTTGTCAATCCAAACATCTTGTTTGAGTAACATTTTGATATAATACAAATTCTTTAATTTATAAAAAAACCAAATGTGTCCATTTTTCACAAATAAACATTTTGGTTATATTAAGTAGAGTAAAATATTTAGAATTCTTAAGAGGAAAATATTTAGGTTTTCTTAATCTATTGTTTTAAATAATGCTTATATACTTAATACTTTTTTTTTTTTTTCATAAGATTTTTTTTTTAAAATAATTTGTTTATATTATTTATAAGAGACAAGTATCATCATTTCTAAGGAAATTATTGGCAAAATCACAAGTATGAGTTGTGATGGCGTTAAAGCCTTTAAGGATAAGAAGAGAAATGATGAGTTAATGAGTTTTTTTTTAAAAACTGATAAACCAATCACCTCAACCCAAAAATATTTCCCAAAGTTGAATTGCCAAGGAAGTGGCTCGAGATATGGTTCCAAATCATGAGGTATATCGCTCTCGAGGGCAAACACACAATCATATTTTGCACCACTTCATGTTAATGAACCATTTCAAGGGCATATGATAAGCCTCCCCCTTTTTTTGCTAAAATCTTTGGAAGCCTCAGACACGACCTTTAAGGCTAATTTGTCCTTTGACCTCCTACACTCGGGGTTTATCCTGCTTATTGTGAATAGAGGAGAACCCTTGTGGTAGATGATGTCATTGAAGCTATTGACGTCCCTAGTGAGAGGGAAAATTTGAAAGAAGACAATGAAGGGGGTTCGTATAGGGGGAAGGGAAATACTCCTATGTTTCTATGGATGAGGAAGCTATAGACAAATCACCCCCTGTTAGGAGTTCCAATGAAAACATCGAGGTTGACACACCAATTGGAAGCCTTACTCCCCAAACCCCAAGGAATAGTATGTCTGTTGAGGTGGAGCAGAATATGGAGAGGATCCAGATGAAGGTAGCTATGCAACATCTGCTTTGCTTCAAACTGGTTGACGAGATAAACAAATTGATAAATGATGCTCTTTCCAGAGGATGCAAAAACTGTAATTAGCAGAGGAAAAGTGGAAGGTACTGAAGAGGTACGGGAGATAGATATGACTCCCCTCTGTAAAAAAAAGGAAGCATGATTAGAGTAGGGATGTGAAAAAGGAGCAGGGGAAGAAAAAATAGGAGAAAGGAGAGGAAAAGACTTTGGACAACAAAAGGAAAAACACGACTTAAGACTCCTCCCAGGGCTAGCAAGAGAACCGGAGGTAAGAGGAAAGAGAAGACAAACACATAAAACAAGTTGGTTGTCTACTCGGAATCTAAGGAATCCAACCATTAATCCTTTGTTATTATTGTCTTTTTGCTTAGTTTTTGGCTAACTTTTGGTTGAAGGTTCATAATCGTTTGTGGCCGTAGTGGCTTATGTTGTATGTCTACTTCTCTCATGTTAGTTGAACATCTCGCGTTGTGTTTTGTAAAGGATGGGACGCTATTCTCACTTTTTAACCTTATCTAATAAAACACGAGACAAGCTTTTTATCTTAAGTAATTAAGGGGTTCTCAAGTTGTTGAGGCTTAATTATAATCCATTTGCTTTTGCAGCACCTCAAACCCTACACATTTTATGGCATTAATTTTAAATGTAGTTTATGAAACAAAGTATATTTTCTAAATGGTGCAAACTAAATGTACATTCGTAGTCATACATTAGTCTCTTTATTTAAATTTTACCTTGATAAAGTTTTTTTTTTTTATATAAAGGGTTTAAGTGGCGCTACATAATGTATATTTGTATTATAGAAAACCAACCACGAGATGGAATAACAAGGATTGATACGAAGGTAAATCCCATTTACTAATTATATCAACCATATGATATAACACAACCAAAAATTAATATGTCAATAATCATGAGAAACATTTAGATAACCCAATTACATTGGATAGGGGAAACATGAGGAGCACAAACAATCATTAGGTCATTTTATACTTATGTAGGTTACGTGTATAAATATGCTCAAAAGGGCTTCATCTATTGCCTATATGATTTGAATTAATATCCTTTTTTACTACACTACATACTTGATAGATCTTTTGGTGTAGGAGCCTATTTGATTCCTATAGTTATCCTGATACAATGAAGAGATACCTTAGACCACACTATCTTCAAAATTACGTAGGAAAATAATGCAATAAAATAGAATAACAAAAAACTCAATTCTCTATTTGATTTCAATGAACAAAATTATAGCTTGCACACACAATGACAATAACACAACAATCTCAATTGCGATGCGTTACACTATCAAATCCTCAGATCACTGCTTGCTAACTCTCGGTCTTTACAAGTTTAGCTATCTCTCAGAATACTAAATATGATCCTTAAGCTTGTTGATTAGGTGACTCAAGTGTAGGGGCATGTTTATATAAGCATAATACCCACCTAATTACATTAACGCACTAAAAAACCCACTACAATCATTAAATACAAATTACAGTTCCAATGTTAATACATTATGGTATAACAAACCAAACATACCACATCATAAAGCGATATTAAATGAAATCAAAACAACCCTCCGTGATCCAAGGAATTAAGTGTAAATAATTAGGAAATACAATGGCTCTTTATCCATAACACATCACAAGAACATATGCACTCATAACAACTTGCGTGGAGATCACAACTTCGTAGGCCAAGTTGTAATACTTTGCAAATAAAACTTGAAAGAAAGAATCTACTTGTACATGACACACATGATCCTCTAGCTTGCAATTTCTCATGCCAACCTCCTTCATGAGACATTACAAGCTTCACAATAAAAAATACGGATTAGAACTCTTCGACATCACAAGACTCCAAGTCTTATACTTTGTGCATAACTGAACCAAGGTACGTACCAAAACAAATACCTTCACATAGACACTTGTTTAAGCTTCAAAAACCACTACAAGCTTCCCACACCATTACATTTGTGTGGAATAAACAAATAAACAAACACACACACAAATTGCTATGCACAACATTACAAAGAACATGCATGCAAACAACTGCTTGCACACAACAACAAAGTGCTTATTTTCTAGCCTAAGTTTTTGGTTGATGTAGGATTACTTGTGAACCTAGATGCTCCTCCATCATACACCCGAGGTAATAAAGAAACATGAGCTCTTTCTCATGCACCTTCTAAGAGATTTGTTATTGGTATTCCTTGTTTTGTAGATTTAACTGTGCTTATACATGTCAAGTCTTCAATTTCTTGGCCCTTCCACTTTCCCGAATATTATTTATATTCTCTATCATGCATTCCTTTGTTGACTTTGAATCAATCACCCTTTCTACTTATGCACTTTTTCAGGGATCTACACTCTCCAATCAACTTCTTCAGAATCTACACTTTTGCTTTCACTACTATGTCCATGATAACGATACAAATGTACCACATTAAAAATAGGTGATATGTCTATTCCTTTAGGAACATCAACTTTATATAACTACGTTACAAACTATCATAAAACTCTGCATGACCCAATATTCTTCCACTTCAACTTGTCATAATTTCCCTTCAGAAACTTTTTTCCCCTTTATGTGCTAAGACTAAGACTTCCACGTGATTCTAATTATCTTCTCTTGACATTTATGTGTTGCTTGTACTGCACAATGCTTCTTTCCAACTATTTATGCACTTGCTTATGTATGTCTCTCATTACTCAACAAAATATTTTGCTTTAACACTCTTCCTTTCTCCACTCCTCATATTGCGTAATTCTACAACACCCCTTGGACTCAACCTATACACAATATAAAATGGTGTCTTTCTAGTACTTAATTGGATTTTTATAAGGAAACTCAACTTGTGCCATAATTAAATCCCACATTCCTAGCTTTTTTTCAATCAAACATTTCAACATGTAACTCAAACTTTTGTTGACTACCTCTGTTTATCAATTTATTTTCTATAAATGTTGAACAAATTTCACATCCTTACAACCTTACAACATCTTTAAAAAAAGTAATCAATGAATGCAAAAATTGTGTGCCATATTTAATAATCTATCCACTATAACAAATATTGAATCATGTCTTCATTGTGTTTTAGGAAATACTAAAACAAAATTCATGTTGATATTTTTGCGTGGTCTCTTTATAATAGGCAATAGTTGATACAACCCAATTTGTGTGTGTCATATTTACACTAGTTGTGAAGTCCACCTTAGGTAGTGTTGTTATCAAGACGTGATTTATTATGTGCACACAATTGTTAAATGTACATTTAATGTGATAGTTATCCTCACATGTGAGAAGGGTTAGGTGTTAATTAGAGGATGATCTTACCTTTTATTCCATCAATAATTATCTCCCACTCACCTCTTACTTTTCATATATAAGAAACCTTTCTGTCCTTGAGGAAAAATGGATATTAGAGGAGGTTATCTTGAGCTGGTGGAGATGTAGACTCTTAAGAGATCTTATGTTGGTGCAACCATTGTTGGCTGCACACATACATTGTATATTACTTTGTTTAGTTAATAAAGTGTGCTTTTGTTGTTGAATCTCTCTTTATTTTGTCTGAATAATCATTATGCGATTAGTGTTTATGCTAAAGTTCTTGGGCTTTCCCTTCTCTGACATGATTTTAGTGATAATAACTGTTTTACCCAATATGACATTAAGCTATGTTGTTCTAATATATTATTTAGATCCATTTCTAATATGGAATTAAAGTTGTGGTATTAGAGTCAATTCTAATATTTTAATGAAGCTATGTTGTTCTAATATGGCATTATAGCTGTGTTATTCTAATATGGTATTCAGAGCCATTCCTAATATGGCATCAAAGTGAGATCCATAATTTCCATCTCACATTGTTTCAGATCTAGATTTTTCTTTGATTGAATTCACATTGTTTGTAGATCTATATATGGAGGAGTTTCATTGAAAATATTTCTACCATTTTAAGTTTGCGAGTGTTTTCTATTGCATATTAGACATTCTCATTACATTTAATGTGTCAAAGAAAGTCATATTTGACTTTTATCTGACCTAAATATGACATCATGAGCTCATTTGACAAGCCATGCATATCAGATTTTGTGTAGATTTGTAGAATTCACAGGAGTAAAAATGATCCAACAAGAAGAAAAATGACCTTTTTCAGCTCATTTGGCATGTTTTCGGGATCAAATTTCATATTTTTATAATAATTTGTGATGAGTCGTTAGCTATTATATTTTTCTATAGATTAGATTTGAGTTTATTGGGAGGGTGATTTATTTTCACCTTGACTATTTTTTTGAGATCTACTTGGTGATTTCTTCATGTGACATGTTGGGCACTCTCATTAGAATATTTCTATTGTATTTTTTCTGCATGCCTACTACATTAAAACTCTTGGAGATATTGAGCTATTTTGTCTTCACTCCATAGTCAACATTACGGGGGAGGAGGCATGAGTGTTGGGCACTGCTATTGCTTCCTTGTTTATTTGAGTATGCTATGTACCTTGTGTATGTTCCTATATATTATGCATATGTAGATGCTGGCATCAAAATTTAGAACATTATTTCTGAGCCAACAATCTTTGCGGGGAACAAAATTCAGAGTATCTTATTTGAGCCAATATTTTTTGGTGGTATTAAAATTTAGAACAATTTTTGAGCCAACCCTATTTGGTGTATTTTACCAATGTATTTTGACCAGATGGAACATGTATCTATAGTCACTCTTGTTCACACAACTAGATTCATGGAAGCTACTTTTGATTCATTCCTTTGGAGGCTTCATCAAATTTAATAGTCATTTGCAACAGCTTCATTGTTCTTTTTGCTCTTTCATTATACATGGGTACCTCATTGGGTTTAGTTTTTGGGGCCCATATTTTTTGAGCTCAAGACTTTTTCTCTTTTACCACATCACTTAAGCTGATCTTCATGGGGGGTATTGGTGTATGCTTTGTTCATACTAGTTGTGAAGTCTACCTTATGTAGTGTTGTTAGTGATTTATTATGTATACATAATTGTTAAATGCACATTTAATATGGCAATTATCCTTACATTTATGAGAAGAGTTAGATGTAAGTTTGGGAATGATCCCACCTTTCATTCCACCAATAATTTTCTCACACTCACATATTGCATTTCATATATAAGAAACTTTTGTGTCCTTGAAGAAAAATGGATTTGAGAGGAGCTTATCATGAGTGGATGGAGATGTAGTTTTTTAAGAGATTAATATGATGGTGTAACCATTGATTGCAAACTTGAATTATATATTACTTTGTTTAGTTAATATAATGTGTTTTTGTTGGTAAATATCTTTTTATTTTTTGAGTACATATGTGTAGATGGTGTGTTACGTTTACTTTGTAGATTTTTATTGGGCTCTTCTCATTTCTATCAACCCTACATTTTAATTTCTCCCTTTAGCCAATTGGATAACTTTGCACCCTTGAATATATTTACATTCGTACTCATCTTTTGCCAATATTAGTTTTTAGCTAACTGCGTGTAATTTTTGTCAACCAAAATGAACTACTAAACCTCCACTATGTTTCTCCTTTATCAAAATTTTGTGTATTGAACTTATAGGTACACACAATTGCAATGCTTAAAACAACAATCCTTCTTGCACTAAGTAATATAACCATGGTGTTCTGTCACCACTCACTAGTAATGTGTAGCTTTTCGTGCATCTCTTAAATCTTCATTTTCATTGCATATCCCTTTCATAAATTTAAATCCTATGATTTCCACTTACATCTCGCTGAACAAGAGACACCTTTTACTTATCTCATTTTCAACTTTGTTAGACTTACCATTCATATGTTTTAACACAAATGGGTAACTTTATAGAAACTCAACCCACTTCATATGTCGTTGATTTAACTTGCTTTGACTATTGATAAATTATAGCACTTGATAGTCTGTATACAACACAAACTCATTAGGAAACAAATAATGCTGCCACTTTTTGAACGTTTGCATTATGACATAGAACCCTTGATCATAAATGCAAGATTTATTTTTCACATCATTCAATCTCTTGCTAAAATAAGCTATAGACCTAACTTATTAACTCATAAAAACTCCACCTATGACACTCCTTGCATCACCATCTACATGAAATTATTTATTGAAATTTGTGAACATAAACACTGGCTACTCAGTCACTTTAATCTTTAACTATCATAAACTATGTTCCACTTATGTGCTCCATACTAATCCTTTTTATCTTTGTGCATTGCCTTAGTGATTGTTACATGCCACATTGAAATACCATTGTCCCAATCCATGTGAAGTAATGATATTCACTTAAGCAATCCATAAAATCATCCATGCATCGTAATGTAAATTTGTATTTAATCATAATCTTGTTGATGGCTCTAAAATCAAAGCACATCATTCACCTCCTTTTTTAGGTGCTAACATTGTTGAAATTTTACATAGGCTCAAAATTTATTTTATCAACCCTTTATCTAACATATTTTGTACTTGTATTTTCATATTTGCATTATCATTGGGTTTACTTGTCTTTACACCTCTGCATTCTCATTAGGTGTCAACTTATATGCTGTTTTATTTGGTAAAATTGATCTTAGAATCAAATCCATGCGATAACTTATACTCCTCATGGGTGGCAATCAATCTGGTAGATTGTTTGAAACAATATTTTCAAACTCACTCAACATCTCCTTCACTTTGAGTAAAAATGTTTCTTCTACTGTGCGAAGTGTTTCTTCTATTGCACTTGTGTTTATCGCTTGTGTAGGTTTTGATATCAACGAATAACATGCACATTTATTTACTTTTCCCAAGAATTATTTTCATGAAACCATAAATATCCCTAAAACTTTGTCCACTTCCTCACACTTTAAACCTTCAAATGGTTTAAAGTGTGTTTTATCCATATTTCACCAACATATAGCTGTTTGTGCGACTATCATGTTATGCCTGCCTGCCAAACTACCAAGGCCTTCCAAGTAACACATGACAAAGATCCACGGGAATTATGTTGCATAAAACTTCATCTTGTAGGTATTAATATGAAAACTTACTAGACATTGCTCATTCACCAGAATCTGATGTCCCTTTAGCAACCAAGACCCTCTATAGGGATTTGAATGTGCAATCCTCTTCAAAACAAGCTTCTCAACCATCGTTAGAGAAATAAATTATCTATATTGCCACTATCAACAATCAAATTTTAATACTTACCTTCAAATTTGTAAAGGGTTTTGAATAGATTATTCCTCTATGTGAGGCTATTTTCTTCTTTTGATAGTTTCAAAAACACCCTCTTGATCATGAGAACAACTCAAATTTCTAGTTCTTCTACATTATGAATTGACATAATACTCTCTTCATCTCCTTGTGAGGTATGCACATTTTCATCAGTTCTCTTACTACCTTCATTGAGCGCATGTGGATACTCTAACATTCTATCTAGTCTCTCCACATTTGAAACATGTACCCATGTCTCCATGACCTCTAACTCATCCATATGATCCTCTACTTCTATTAAAATTTCCTTTGCGTCTCTTTTCCCACTTGTATCATTGCTTTGAGAAGTGATATCTTCTCCATCTTGTGCAAAGTACCTTTTACCACCACTTCCTTGTCTTGTTTCATGTGAACGCTTACCTCTTTCTTGTGTTGCACCTTTTTGTTTGCGAGACAAATTATCCTCTGCATTCAACACACATTGATAGTCTTTTTCAATAGATTGCAAACAAATCATACAAAATTCATCTTGAATGGAAATGCACAATCCATGTACATACCTCAAGATCTTTTTGGTGTCATCTTCAACATGACTTGATATAATAGTGAGGCTATTAAAATATTCAATGTAATCCTTGACAATCATCTCTCGTTGTTGCAATATTTTCAACTTATTAAACAAAGTTAACTAGTAATCAACATGTATGAATTTATCCTTCAAATTCGTAACTACTTTATCCCAGGTCTTGATATTTTATGTACCTTCAAGGCATCTTTCCATCTGCACATGCTCCCACTAAAAAGATGCATGACCATTCAACCTAAAAAAAATAAATTTGACTTTCTTGGAATCTTCCATATTCTCATACTAGAATTATTTCTCTAACTCAAAGATACAATCAATGAGTTCTTCTCAACTCAAAATCCTTGAGTATCTAGGAGTGTCCAATTTTGGCTTATTACTCATCCTTACTACTGTGCACATAAATGTCTTTAGGATCATCAATCTATTCTTCTTCTACCTAGTTATCAAGTACTTATGTTATGGCTTTATTTTCATTTTCATCAACCTCTACAACACCTCAACATTGTCCAGTCTCCATAGCCTCCAAATGGGCTTGCATATTTCTCATCAACTCTACCAAGTCTACTAGTCTTGTCACTCTCGTTGATCTAGGAACTCTTGTATCAAAACCTCCTTTTTGTGTCATTTCCTCAAAATTAAAGAACAATCTCTACGGTTTCTACTGAACACACATGATGGAATATGCCTTCAATGCATTATACCCACACTTTCAAATGTGAAAAATAGATTACATGTGCTCACTTCTAAGTAAGAAAACCTTGGTATGATACCAAATGATGCAATCACAATTAGAGGCCTCGATGAAGAGACGCCTTAGACTATTTAAAATTAAACATTACATAGTGTAATAATGTAACCAAATGAAATATCAACAAACATAGTTCTTTATTTGATCTCAATGAATGAAATTACATATTGCACACACAATGACAACACAATAATCTTGAATGAGGTACATTACAACATCAGATGCTAAGATATTTGCTTGTTAACTCATGGTCTTTGTAAGTTTGGTTATCTATCAAAATACTACATATAATCTTTAAGCTCACCAACTAGTTGACTCAAGTTTAGGGGCATGTTTATATAGGCACAAGCCCACTTACTTTAATGCACTCAACAACCCACTATAAGCAGTAATACATATTCAAAGTATAACACACCATGACATATGACATCAAAATATAATATTAAATGAAATCAAAACCACCCTTCATGATCCAAAGGAATTCAATGCAAACTTTTAGGAATTGAAACAACTTTTTATTTGTAACACATCACAAGAACATATACACTCATAACAACATGCATGGATATCAAAAATTCACAAGCCAAGCCATGCTAATTCATAAATAGAACACACATGAATGGATTCACTAACACATAATGCACACAATCAATTGACTCACACTTCTTTATGCCAACTTCCTTCATGAGACATTATGAGCTTCACAAGCAAAACTGCACATCATAATTCTTTGACATCACAAAATACGAAGTATTATATTTTGCACAAAACTAAACCAAGGCAGGAACCAAAACCTAGACCTTCACTTAGACACTTGTGTAAAGCCTCACAAGTAATTAAAATTTACATGCACAATTGAAATTATATGAAATAAATAAATAAACAAAAAATTAACATGCACAAAAGGCTAAACAAAACATTACAAAGAACTTAAGCATAAACAACTACTTGCACACCAGAACAAGTCACTTATTTTTTAGAATAAGTATTTATGGTTGATGCAAGATTATTTTAGAACCTAGATGTTCCTACATCATATCCTCTATGGGGGTTGGAGTAGTTCCGAAGGGTTTGAACATATTCAAAATTCTAACCAAGTATGTGTTACCAAAACACCTATTCTTACGGTCTATGACAAATGTGGCACTTGTCAATGGTTAGTGGCATTCTAGAACCGCATCCAATGGTTTGTGATTGTCACACCCCATTTTTTTATTATAATTTGAATAATTATTAAATAAATGATAATAATGGGGTTTATCGTTCATTTTATTTGATTCATTTTTTGATGTGGTTTAAGTAATGATTTAGTTAAATAAAAATTGAGGTTTGTAATTATCATTTATAGTTATTGTGTTAGCATTTGTTATTGCTTATTTATATCTTGACAACAAAAAAACTGCATGTTAGTTGCATGAGAGGTTACAATATATCCCATGACTAAGGTTGCATCCCAAAGGAGAGTCCCATTGACAAGAGGGAAACAAATGTGGAAGAGGTCACTTTGGAGAGAGAACTAACACACATCATAATTGTTTGTATTGATTATCTTTTACATGAGTGAAAGTGTATGATTGTCACTTTAGTTTCTCTAGCTTGATGTGGTTGATTTCAAATGTGCCAAGTATTTTCATTGTCATTTTTGTATATATCTATGCATTTTGTTGCTCAGTTGGATTTCATTCTTATGTAATAAATATTCATAGATATATTATTTTTTCTGCTATGTGTTGCTTTAACTTGAATAATTATTGAAGACCATTATAGTGTCTTCTATAAATATGCTCAAATGGATACTTTGACTGCGGTGGATGTCTTATCAACTCTTTTTAACTTTGTAAATGGTGTTTAAATGCATTTATAAATGGTTTCATTGTGTTGATTGGAATTATCCCTATGTGGGATTATCATGCATTGAAAAACATGTGTTATTATTTTGGACCTTTATTAGGTTAAATTTCTTGGAATAACTTGAGCATTTTTTGGTTACCATGTCCTCATATGGTATGATTAGGGTTTGAAATTGCATGGTTTATATAAGTCCTTGGTAATTGGACAAACCCTGGTTATTTTTGGGAAAGACTAAAGCATGAGGAAAAATGAAATATTTTGGTTTTCAAGTTTGCATGTTGAGTTCTTGACTATCAAATGAGAATGGTTAATTTTTTTCTTATGATGATTTTTGAAGGAAAACCTTATTGATTCTTACAAGCCTTACATTAGTCAAGATGTGAGTGTTGCTATTTTTTTTTCCACATCTAACTCTATGGTATTTAAATTTTAATTGTTGGAATATTTTGTTAGGACCTCTTTGTATTAACTCTTTCTTTTGAATTGTTGCTTTCAATAAATTTTATGAACATATATGCTTTGTAATTTGTCCCTTGAGTGAATTGTACTAATCCCACATGCATGTGAAGTAGTAATTAGATAGGATAGGAGTAGTGTAAAAAAGAGCCTAGACTAGTGGAAAGATATTTACGAATTATATTATATTAAACTTGCTCAAAGGAGGTTTCCCCTTCGAAGAGGCCAAAAATATATTAATGTAATTATGCTCCATTTTTTATGGAATATAGTTTTTTTTCTTTCATTTATAGTATTATTTTTGGTATTCACATTATTTTTGTAATCTATTGCAGGATGGGTCATAAAATCTAGTATCAGATCTCATTCCAATGCCATTTTTCCACAACAATTTCAATGGTTTATGGTTCTTTACTTCTATCTATCATATGCTCTCACCTCAACCAATTGGGATCTTAGTGATCTAAAAGTGGTAACTAGGTGGTGATACTAAGCTTCTTCACCCATTTTTTTCTTCCATCTTATTTTATTTTAGGCTATAAACTAGTTTTGATAGTTTCAAAAATAATAGAATGTTATTTTTTGAGTTAAATAGTTATCAGTTTTCCCTAATTATGAGGAGTGAGGGTTTATGCCCCAATATGCAATCCACTAGAAGAGATTGTATACAAACTTGTGCTTCCACACTCTTGGTATATAAGAAGACACCCTAGTTGTTTTCACAACCTAGTCATAGGAAACCTTCGATGATTTATTTATGTGATGTACTAGTAAGCGGTTAACCTCAATAAGATACTTGCATTGTACCTTGAAGATGACATTTTAGGCTAAAAATAATTATTTTCCATAGTTAGAGGTCTAAAACACTTAGCCAACACTATTTTATGAAAGGGATTAGTATAGTTTTAAGTTCACAGACCAAGCATACCTTGTAGTAACCTTTTATGTAACTCTTGCATTCTTATAGTCATAAATCTGACTCTAATTTTTTGAAAATACAGTAACAACCAATAGCTATAAAAATAGTACCATATTTTTCTAGTCAATAGAAACACATTAACCACAATAGCTAGAAGGGTTATAATATTCCAAAATGCTTCCCTGAACTCGGTGCAATAGCTAGATGATAAAAAAGACATTTAAAAAAATCCATAGGGTGACTCCACCTTTGTGATTTTATTGTATAGATGATCATTTTAACAATTATTTCAAATTTTTTAATTTTTTTCATATGATTTTTCCCTAGTCCTGAAAATATATATGTTTCGCCCTTGTGAAAATTAGACAATTGTGATCGTCCTGTCAAGCTTATTATTTTAACATATAAATCTATTAAGCATTTTTGGGCACCCTCAACCCCCTCTAGTCAATGGTTGTCACCCATGCAAAACCCAAGCCATGACCCGAAACATGAGTAACTTTGAACTAAATTCTAATATGAACTTGACTCTTGACTCACTGAGCTGAAATCACATCTACACAAAATCAATGCAAACAATACCATGATCTCCAACAGATTCAATGGCAACAAGGACTCTGAAGCTATATTTTTATCTCAAACTATGCCATGTAGCCCTAAATTGAATTTTAAAAATTTGATGGTACAAAACTAAAAAGTTGGATTTACCATGTTGAACAATATTTTAGTTTGCAAAATAAATTGGGGGTAGTTAATGTACCCATCGCATCATTTCATTTAGAGAAGGAATCTACCCAATGGTACCAATGGTATCACACATATCATACATAACCCATTTAGGATGATTTTGTTAAGCTTTTGATGTTTTGATTTGGTCCCTATGCTTATGATGATTTCATCATATCTCTAATCAAAATATGAGAAACTAGGACAATGTGCGAGTATCAAGTTAAATTTGAAAAATTGGCCAACCAAACTAAAGGGTTAAATGATGATTTTAACAAAACAAGCAAATATGATTGCATACAAATACCTGATCTATATGTGAGACCAATAGCAAAGACATACACTTTGAAACACTAGAGATACCATGAAAAAACCTCATAAAGAGGTAAAAAATCCACCAAAATTATTCATTATTTAAGAAATAAAATGTACGTAATACAATATTTATTCTCTCACTTCTCAAATCTTCACATAACTTGGAAATGTGTTCTCCACATTTCTTCATTTGTCTCAACTCTCTTTCATTACATCTTACAATGTAATCTCTTTATTATATAGGCAAGGTAATCTAACTGTTATAATGTGACCTTTTCCAACCACCACATTAATGGGTCCAACTTCTTCAAAGGTCATTTAATATATTTCATTATTTATTTACATGAGGATAAACTATTGATAAATAATAAAATATATTATTATTTAACCAATGTAATTTAAATATTAAGGGTACATAAATAACATCACTTAACCATTAATTATTTTAGCACTCCCCCTTAATTTTAAGTGGAGATACATGCCATAATCACCTTTATAATAAAGAATTTACACTCCATAAACCATCCACATGCTAAGTTTTAAGAGGTAATAATTGAAGGAAACATCCTTCATCATGCCATAGTCACCTTTAAAGGAATTATGCTATGTAAACATAGTCACCCAAATGTATTACACTATTTAAATTTAGATACTCAAAGGTATTACACTATGTAACCATAATCACATAGTCACCTTAAAAGCACTTACACTATACAACTATAGATACCCAAAGGTATTACACTATGTAACCATAGTCACATAGTCACCTTTAAAAGAATTACACTATACACATATAGACACCTAAAGGTTTTGCATTATGTCCTAGGCACCTTTAAAGGAATTATAGTATGTGACCTTAAATCACTTAGAACGAGCTTAGGTTGGCATGATTATGAGACTACATTTCACAGTGACAATACATCTCAATGTTTCTCATGAACAATCAACCAAACATATTAGAGTCTTTTATAACATAAGGATTTCCATGCTACTATGTATTGGGTACAATGTAAACTTCCATACATAGGTTATTAAAAATAACGTAAAGTAAATATTATAATGCTTTAAAATAAAAATATTTATAGAGAGATAGAAGGAAACACACAACCCACATGACCATTAGAAAGTGACATTGTCACACACACTCCCCCTCAATGACAACTTTGATAGACCCAACATTGAATGAATTTCAATAGGCTTTATTTTATTGGTGTTGTACTAGATTTTTCACCAAAGCTATACAACTTCAACTATCACCAAGATGGGTGGTATAATGAGAAAATTTCATATGACATTTTTCTACCATTCTTCATAGCCACAACATTTCTTTAACAACTTCTATATGAAGTGCTCCAAGTGATAACTCCTAAACCAAACATAAACACATATCTATTAGTAGACTCATCATAGTATGGTTAACATCATAATAATCATCCTAACCATAAATTTTTAATTTATTTAGTTATTGTGATGTTAACCATGATGTATATCAAAGTTTACAATTCTTTTTATATACCGAAGTATGTGCTTTGCTAATTTTTAATGATCCAAATATGGATTCTGTATAAATTTGAAAGTAACACCCACATCATATGAAATATCTATCCTATTAATGGTTACATAAATCAAACTACCAAAAAATAATCTATAAATAGAGGTTAGCTTTATCACATAGGTTTTGGATCAAGCTTAACATTAACTTTAATAGGAGTGGATGTAGGATTACAATCAAGCATGTTAAAATTAACAAATATGTTATGTTATGCACATATAATAAACTCACTAATAATCTAATCCTAAGTCAGCCAAACATTATATATTTTTTTAGGAATAACTCATATCATAATTTGAGTCACGAAGATTTCTTCTTCTTTTTAAAAATTGACACTACAAGTTTGCATTTTATACTAAATTGGCATAAAAAAAAGATTTAAAAAACAAACTTTTTAACATGTTTTATACTTATTTTTTTAAGAAAAATAAATATTCTAGTGAGTAAACAAAACTATCCAACTTAGTTGATTGCAAAAGAATTCAAAAAACACAAAGAACCATAACAAGGGCAAGAATCACAAGTGTTGTAATAATGTCGCAAGTGTCGTAAGATAACTTATACACTAAAATTCATATAAGGAGGATTGAAATCAAATAAATGATCATCCCAATGTGTTTGAAATATTCAAAAACCTAATGATTGACTGGTCACATGACTATCTTTGATAAAAATTATGACAAGTCAAGGGTGTCAAAAGTGTCACAAATTTCACACGTGAGATTTTGCACAACTAATAACCATATTTTTTGAATAATTACTTTAAAATAAAGTAATTATTTTTGATCAAAAAATATATTGGGATTAAGATTTTATTTTAGGACCTTGGATCTACAAGTGTTTTTCAAAATTACACTAGCTAACTTCTCTTTATCCAATACAAGACTTCACATGCAAGCTACAAGTTTTAACACATATTTAATTAGTTTTGATTTTTAAATCAAAATATTAAATGCATGTAAAAATATTATTGACTATATACAGAAAATAATTAAATATTATTTTTATAAAAACAAGTCAACAAAAGTGGGACCCACCATTGCTTGCATGAAATAAAATAAAAGAAAATTATTAAAAGCTTTGATTTAATAAATACATTGGAAATGACTATTACTAAAAATTGAAAATATGCAATAGCATGCAAAAGTAGAGGAATGGTGCAAGGGGAGGAAATGGAAGTATGGAATGAGCTTTTGGTAATTGTTTTTGAAGAATTAAAGCTTGAAACCACCTTGAAACTACCCTAGAAAGCATCTGAAAGACTCAAATATAAATTTTATTGACTACAAAATGATCTTTAAATATTTTTTCTACTATTATAGTGCATTATGGCACCCATGAAGATGTAAAAATTTGAAACTCTTCTCTGCTCCTTCAAAAGACCTCTCTAATAGCTTTTAATGGCCAAAGGATTGATATATCACAATTCACAGATTAGAAAGAGACTCTAATTTCCATTTTTATGAATTTTTGATTAAAATTTTCTTCATATAGGTCATACAGGGAAGCCAATGGAGGATAAAAAAATAAACTGAGCTTAGAGAAAGGTTTACAGTGTCTCGTGTTAGGTTGTGGAGCTAAAAGCTTCACTGATGTAGACACGGAGGAGGTTGCAGAATGGTTGCAGAGTGTTACTGTTGTCGGCGTCGATCAGGCCAACCGACATCGGCAGGGAAGAGACAAAAAGCAACTGACGTCGGTCAGAAGTCGGCTGGCGTCGGCGACCCCCAGGCAGACAGGGACCGACATCAGTCACCTGTGTGGTTCGATTGCGAGTATATAACGGGCAGTTAGTTGACGAACCATGTGTTTGCATGTTTAGAGCCAATTTTAGATCGAGAGCTACGGATCTAATTATTGTAGTTAGATGTCTAATTATTGTTTGGATGAGATATATATAATAGACTCATGGATTGTATTGTAAACTTGTGCTACAGAGTAAGAGAGCAATATTATAAGCTCCTTCTGTATGTGAGGTGAGCAATGGTGTGTTCCTCCTAGTGCCACAATACCAAGTGTGGGTGCTGAATTGGAGAACAAGCAGGTTTCTTCAGGAGTGTATGATCTTGGTCATCAGGTGAGCATGGCTACGATAGGAGATCTACATGGTAAGTAATATCATTGATATGTAGGTGTATGTGTGTGCAAGGTCAAGGTTCACAAGTGTGCAGAACTAGATTGATTTGCAAGTGTGTAAGATCAAATAAGACAGCAACACAATACAGAACAGAATCAGGTGGAATCTACTTGAATTACGTTTGTGTACTTGTGGAGTGCGTGGAACACTTGTGGAGTGCGTGGAGCATAGGTGTAAGGTGAACACCAACTCAGTGTTTGAGTTGGGTGTTGGGACCTAAGAGAGAGAGCTTTGAGGAGAGAATTACTATTCACTTGAGGTGTGGGAAGCCTCTGAAGAGGTGGTGGAGAAGAAGTGACATCTTCTTTATTGTATTCTTTTCTGTAAGAGTTTTAATACAAGTTGTGTATTGTCTCTCATATCATGTGTTATTTTTGGATTCTAGTTACTTGTTGATTCAGGTTAATTCTGCATATTAAGTTTCTTGTATTTGGTAATCAATTGTGTGCTTCCGGTATTCATATCCCAACACGTGGTATCAGAGCTAAGGTTGTAGAAAGCAGTTTTATGCTTGGTTACAGGTCACTCTCAGGGGTTTCTGATTGAGTGGGAGTAGAGCAATGGCAGATCAAAGTAAGCTAAGAATGGAAGAGTTGAAAAGCACAGATAGTCACTTACGGTCCTATGGAAAGAAAGAGTAGGTAAAAGAAGATTGTTGGTTGGTAGCAGATCAGCATGAAGAAACTAAAGACGCAGATGTTGCAGGGGTTGTTGCACAGGATGCTTTGGAAAATTTTTTGGATAAAGTTGAATCTTGTATAATAGATTTTGTTACCTCTTTCCATGCAGCCCCAAGGAGAGGAGCTGGTGAGCCTTGTCAAAGAATTGGCAAAGGGGAAGTGAAGCTAAAATTGCAGGCAGAGGCCAACACATGGGTGTTGAAGGAGGTCATGCAGGTCCCAAGTTTGGAGATGTGGCTAATTTATTCAGAAAAGTTAGGTGATGAGAGATGCACAAGAACTCTCACAGTGGATACACTTGAATTAGCTGGTGGTAAGAAAATAGGTACTCTTTATCTACTTGTTTATATTACTGATTCTTCTTTTGTTGCGGAGACGTGGCTTCGTAGGCTTGGTCACATGAGCAGGAAGGAGATGCATGTTCTTAAGTGAAAGACAGAAATATTTGACAGGCTTAAGAACTGGAAAGCCTTGGTGTTCTTGGAGGAGATGGCGGACAGAGACCAGTGGATGGTGCTGGATACTTCTGAGCAGGGCAGTTTGGACATGGGACTTGATTCAAAGGAGCTCGCGGGTAAAAATTCATCACTTATAGGAAAACACAGGTACCGGCGTTGACAAGAAAATCGACGTCAGTGATAGGTAAGACCGACATCGGTCATGAGGACCGACATCGGCAGCAGGGGACACCGACGTCGGCAGGTTGGTAGTCAGGGACAGGCACATGGAACCGACGTCGGTTGGATGCAGACTGTGTGGTGACCGAGGTCAGTCACTGTAATGAATTTTGGGTGGACAGCAAGTTGTCAAGGAGTCTCAAACGCCCATATGGAGGATTGAAGTGGTAAGTAAGCCTCAAATTCATTGTTCCTCTTCTTTATACTAGTTGCTAATTGCAGAGCAGGAAGGATCCTAGAAACAGTGGGAGCATGGCATGGAGAGATTGCAGAACCAAGCAAAAAATTTGGTAGGGTTCCCAGCCGGTATGAAAAAACAGAGACGAATGGATACCTTAGTTGAAGAATAGAGAGAACAGACACGTGAGACGAAAGACCAAGTCATATGGTCTTGAGGAAGCTGCAGGACAGTGGTACAGGTTTTGATAGGTGGATGACAAAGCATGACTTTAGTCAACGTCAGGGTAACTATTATGGTTTGTCTTACCAAGGGGATGATGGTCATGACATCATTCTATTACTATATGTGGATGGTATGTTTGCTAGCAGGTTTATACATACATGGTTTTGCTGAGCTAAGGGTAAGATTAGTTCAGTGGTTTGCTATGAAGAATTTGGAGCAGCGAAATTCTTTGGCATGGGAGGTATGGAGATCACAGGTTGATTTTGTCTCCAGTGGGAGCTGATGTGAATTAGGTGTTGGCGAGGTTCATTACGCAGGATGTAGAGCCAGAGCACACTAAGGGCTGGACAGTTCAGTGTCTGAAATCACATGAGGTCTAGTATAGACCTGAATTTGCCCAAGAAGTGGGTGTTGTCAGAGAGTTAGGAGCCAATTCGGGGAATTGGATTCTCAGGGATGTGAGAGGGACCAGAAGCAGGTATACATGCAGGGTCAGGACTTCACTACATGGTTTTGTAGGTTCGGATGTGGCAGGGTACTCGGATGACAGGAGGTGCACCACAGGTTGTGTGGTGGGTTGTCTTTAGGATTCATCTTGAAGAGGGATACAAGCCAAGAAATAGATTAGATGGGGTATAGGTATATGTATAGTGCAGCTGTTTATCTCCAAGTAGGAGATTGTTAGGTTGTGGAGCTAAAAGATTCACTAATGCAGACACGGAGGAGGTTGCAGAAGGTTACTGTCGCCGGCGTCGATCAGGCCAACCAACGTCGGCAGGGAAGAGACAGGAAGCAACCGATGTCGGTCAGAAGTCAGCTGGCGTCGGCGACCCTCAGGCAGATAGGGACCGACGTCGGTCACCTGCGTGGTTCGACTGCGAGTATATTACGGGCAGTTAGTTGACGAACCATGTGTTTGCATGTTTAGAGCCAATTTTAGACTGAGAGCTGTGGATCTAATTATTGTAGTTAGATGTCTAATTATTGTTTGGATGAGATCTATATAATAGACTCATGGATTGTATTGTAAACTTGTGTTAGAGAGTAAGAGAGCAATATTATAAGCTCCTTCTGTGTGTGAGGTGAGCAATAGTGTGTTCCTCCTAGTGCCACAGTACCAAGTGTGGGTGCTGGATTGGAGAATAAGCAGGGTTCTTCAGGAGTGTATGATCTTGGTCATCAGGTGAGCGTGGATACGATAGGAGATCTAAATGGTAAGTAAGATCATTGATATGCAGGTGTATGTGTGTGCAAGGTCAAGGTTCACAGGTGTGCAGAACCAGATTGATTTGCAAGTGTGCAAGATTAAATAAGACATCAACACAACAGGGAGCAGAATCAGGTGGGATCTACTTGGAGTACGTTTGTGTACTTGTGGAGTGCATGGAGCACAGGTGTAAGGTGAACACCAACTCAGTGTTTGAGTTGGGTGTTGGGACCTAAGAGAGAGAGCTTTGAGGAGAGAATTACTGTTCACTTGAGGTGTGGGAAGCCTCTGAAGAGGTGGTGGAGAAGAAGTGGCATCTTCTTTATTGTATTCTTTTCTGTAAGAGTTTTAATACAAGTTGTGTATTGTCTCTCATATCATGTGTTATTTCTGGATTCTAGTTACTTGTTGATTCTGGTTAATTCCGTATATTAAGTTGCTTGTATTTGGTAATCAATTGTGTGTTTCCGGTATTCATATCCCAACATCTGGGAGTAGTTTTGAAGGCTTAAAAATTGATAATAAACCCTCCAAAAACAAAATAAAAACAAGAGTAGAGGAACTCATGGAAATTTTTATTACATTTACAACAAGGATGCTATACTATGGCAAGATTGTATGGAGGAAAAGAATTCAAAAAAATGATAAGAGTACCTCAAAGGCTTTGTGGAAACTTTGGGTGGCTTAGAAATAGATAAAATCTCCATGGAACACAAGAATCATTCAACAGAGACTAGAAATGGATATTTTGACTATTTTTATAAAAAATGAAGATCATACAAAGGTCATACAAGAATGTAAAAAAGATGATTTACTTGTTGGTTTTCTTGATGCTTGCAACTATCATTAGATGCTAGATCTGCAACTACAAAGCTTCAAACACCTTTATAAAGATCATTAGACTAAAATAGATAAAATTTTATGATTTTAATGTTCAATAAAGCATTTATATCCCATTCAAGACACCTAGATGGAGCTTTGACACAAAAAAATCACTTGAAATTTGATAAAATGCTTAGCCCTGAAATCCTTAGGCTCTAAAAGGAGAAAGATGCAAGAATTTACTTTTAATGAAGAAAAAACTTCAAAGTGGTCTCAAAAACATATCATGGCTTGAAAATGGATGAAATTAGGCTTGAACACAAAGCAAAAACCTGATCTATGATATTTCCACTTGATCACGTATCAATCGACTCTAATACCATGATAAAACAAGTAAATGTGATTGCATACAAACACCAGATCTAGATGTGAGACCAATAGCAAAGACATACACCATGAAACATCAGAGATACCATGGGAAAACCTCATAAAGAGGAAAAAACCCCATCAAGATTATTCATTATTTGAGAAATAAAATGTACCCAATACAAGTTTTCTTCTCTCACTTCTCCTCAAATCTTCACATAACTTAGAAATGCATTCTCCATATTTCCTCATTTATCTCAACTCTCTTTCATCACATCTTACAATGTAAACTCTTTATTATATAGGCAAGGTAGTCTAACTGTTATAATGTGACTTTTTCCAATCACCACATTAATGAATCCAACCTCTCCAAAGGTCATTTAATATATTTTATTATTTATTTACATGAGGATAAACTCATGATAAATAATAAAATATATTATTATTTAACCAATGTAATTTAATGTATTAAGGTTACATAAATAACACCACTTAACCATTAATTATTCTAATAGATTTTTGTAAGAGTTGTTTCATGAGTGGGCTCAAAGATATAATTTGTACGAAGGTTAATATATTTAAACCACATAAAATGATGAAAGCATTATTATTTGCCAAACTTACAAAAGATAAGATCACCTCTGAAAATTGATCTTCAAACTTTGGTTCTTTTCATACATCTATAGTACCATGGCTAATCATAAATCCTCCTCCAAAAGTCATCCCCATTAAAAGCCTTATAGAGGAATAAATGCATGTTGGTTGCAAAAAAGGGCTATGCTAAAACTGTGATGAAAAATTCACTAGAGGACACATGTGCATTGAACATGAGTTATATTTTTTGGATGCCAAGTCACCATGAGATACTGAAGAATGGTGAAGATGCTCAATTTTCCCATGATGAAGGACCTAAAGTTGAATAACCCAACAACACAGAGTTGTACCCCAAAATTTTTATGCACGCCTTGGCTATGGTAACCACTTCTCAGATTATGAGAGTAAAGGCATATTTTAAGAAGCATCCCCTCACTATTATCCTTGACTTCACTAGTACACATAATTTCATTTATCCTTGATTTACCAAAAAAGTTGGCTATTTCATGCACCTCTATTTTAGTTTTGAAGTGATAAGCACTAATGGAGGAACATTTCCATGTAAAGGCAAATGTCATAATATTTATATTTTTGTGGTGGAATATACCCTAAAAATACACATGTTTGTATTGCCATTGGGTGGATGTGATGTGGTCATTGTAGCCCAATGGTTGCACACTCTTGGCCCTATCTTGTGGAAATTTTCATAATTGTGGATGTAGTTCTTTGACAATGGCCAATAATACACACTAAAAGGCCTCTTACCAGGATCCACCAGCGTCATCAATTCCCACCACATGGAGAAGTTCCCTAGGAAAGGTTTACATGGAATTATTTCTTAACTCTCATATATTCAACTCAACACATATTTTGAATCCCACCAGTCTATTGACTTATAAAATGTTCTAGTCAAACATGCATCAGTATTTGTGGAATAAAAAGGCCTGTCATCTTGTCAAAAATAACACCATTTTATTCAACTCCTTTTGGGTAATGTACTCCTTGACATCTAGCTATATTGATATCATTTTTTATAGAAATATGAAATTGAGAAGATGGATCTATAACTCCTTCAAGCAAGAGTCATTCGTCCAAGCATAAGCCCATACTCATCTATGGTTTTACTAGTTTACAAAAAATATGAATCTTGGTGGTTGGAGATTGATATTTGTGAGCTAAACAAGCTCACTATTAAAAATAAATTTTATATCCTAGTGATAAATGAACTTTTTGATGAACTTCATGGTGCCTACTTCTTCTCCAAATTAGATATATAGTCTATCTATCATCAAATCTACCTTTTGGATGAAGATATTTTAAAAACTTATTTTCACATAAACAATAACCACTATGAATTCTTGGTCATGCCATTTGGGATTACAAATTCCCCTTCTTCATTCCAAGGTTTGATGAACAATTTTTTTTTCCTTTTTTGTGAAAATTCATCTTAGTCTTCTTTGATGATATCCTAATTTACATCAACACTTGGGAATAACATATCTAGCATCTCAACATTGGTTTACAACTTCCTATAGACAACCAACTATGTGAAAAATAGTTGAAATATTCTTTTGGTTAGCAAGAGGTGGAGTACTTAGGTGACATTACCTTAGTAGCTGACATTTGGGTCAACCCAAAAAAAAAATGAGGCCATGAAATTGGCCTAAATCTAGGACATTAAAAAGCATTGGTGGATTTCTTGGCCTCACTTGGTTCTACCACAAAATTTTTAGAGATTATGGAAAACGTGTTTCCTTATTGAATTCCATGCTAAAAAATAATTCCCTTATGTTGTTTGTTGCAGTTGAACATGATTTTTGGGTACTCAAGTAGGATTTGTGTACTACAACTATTTTGTCTATGCCAATTTTATTGAAGACATTTTTCATTGAAAGTGATTTAGGTGGCTATGATCTTAGTTCTATCCTAATCAAGAAGGTCATCCCATTGCCTTCACTAGTGAAGCTCTCAATGGGAATAATTTGATGCAATCAACATATGAGAAGGAAATAATAGTTATCATCCATGCTATTAGTAAGTGGCAACCATATTTGGTGGGTCAATTTTTTCAGTCAAAACTGATCATCAAATCCTCAAATAATTATTGGAGTAATTGGTTTCTTCCTTATTTTAATAAAGGTGGGTTTCCAAATTAATGGGGTATGATTATGATACCACTTATAATAAGGGCAAGGAAAATATAGTCACTGATGCACTATCTTGTTAGTATGACAAAAATAAACAAATGTTTTACTTATCCATCCCCCTTTCAAAATGGATGCATGATATCTAATAAGAGTGGTAGTAAGATAGGCACACAGTAAATCATCTAAATGTGGCATCCAAACCCAACGATCTTGGGAGTGTCAATCCTTATATTATAAAGGCCACATTGTCTTTATTTATAGATCCAGGTTCTAACACAATATTTTTCACAAGTTACATGCCTCACCTTTTTAGGTCATTTAGGTTTGTAAAAATCCTATGAACATGCTTGTAGTGGTTTCTTTTGGCTAGGTATCAAACAAGATATTAAGAAACTTATTGAGGAATGTGAAGTATGTCAATGCCATAAGGGATAGATAGTGGTAGTTCCCTGCTTACTTCAACCCTTATCCATTCCATAACATATTTGGACAAACATCTCCATGGATATGATATAAGGCTTGCAAAATTTTGGTGGAAAGTCAGTCATTATGGTGGTGGTAGATTATCTCTTTGAATATGCTCATTTATGTGCCTTGGCCCATAAATTGCTTCTACCATTGCTAAAAAATTCATTGATCAATTCTTATGCCTTCATGTAATCCCATCTTCTATTGTATCTTATCATGATTTAGCTTTCACAAGTCAATTTTGGCAAGAACTCTTCAAGCGCATAGGGACCCATCTAAAAATGAGCTTGGGTTACTACCCACAGATAGATGGCCAAACTAAAATTGTCAATAAATGTCTAGAATCATATCTGAATTATTTTCCCTCTAATTAACAAAATAAATGGGTCAAATGATTACCATTTGGAGAATGGTGTTACAACACCACCTATCACATAACCACTAAGATGGCTCTTTATGGAGCTGTCTATGGTTATAAGCCACCATATATTATTGTTTATCTTCTTGGTAAGTCTCATGTGTAGGTAGTGGACACTAATGTCAACACATATGATAATATTTTTCACCTTCTTAAGGACAATCTCCACATGGCACATATTCGCAATAAGCAATAGGTGGATTAACATCATTCCAAATGAACATTCCCACATAGAGATATTATTTTCATATGAATAAACATTATAAGAAGTATTATCTCAAGATAAAGGGATGTTATAAAATTGATTCCAATTTATATGGACTTTATAATGTTCTTTAATAAATTGGTCCTATTGCATACATGTTTAAACTTCCACTCTTCATGTGTCCATCTAATATTGATGTAGAAGACTCTCTCCTTTTTGAACTTGAAGCTATTTTGGAGAGGTGCTCCCATCAGATTTACAATCAAACTATAATTGAGGTTTTAGTCCAATGGCATATAATACATCTAGAATATGTGGCGTGGGAACCCCTCATTCAATTCCAACGATATATTCCTTATATTCAACTTTGAGGGAATTTTCTTTGAAGGAAAAGGGCATGTTTGGACTCTTTCATGCTAAATATTTCTTTATAATTATTGTATTCAATAAAATCTATAAACACATGCTTTGTAAGTTGTCCCTTAAGCTAATTATAATAATCCCACATGTATGGAATTAGTAGTTAGTTAGGATATAATTAGTATAAATAAGAGCCTAGACTAGTGGTAAGGTGTCCATGAATTATATTGTATTGAGCTTGCTCAAAAGAAGTCACCCTTGAAGAGCCTAGGGATATTGCAATGCACTTTTAATCCCTTTTTTTAATGAAATATAGTCTTTTTTCATTCATTGCAACATTATTTTTGGTATTTTTCACTATTGTTCTAATTTACAATAGGAAGGGTCATAAATTTTTTAAAGGTTATATGTTTTGTTGTAGAGAGAGAGAGAGAGAGAGAGAGAGAGAGAGAGAGAGAGAGAGAGAGAGAGAGAGAGAGAGAGAGAGAGAGAGAGAGAGAGAGAGAGAGAGAGAGAGAGAGAGAGAGAGAGAGAGAGAGAGAGAGAGAGAGAGAGAGAGAGAGAGAGAGAGAGAGAGAGAACTACTTTATTTTTGGGAACTTCATAGTGCTCAAGGTAGTAAAGAAAAGGTTAGTATTAGATGCACTTCAATAGTGACTTCTCACTCCATATCTGGGCATGTTTCCATTTTCTTGAAAATGTTATTTTTCAACTATTACCATATTTAATATTAAATGATAAAGATATTAGTTTTTTATTTAAAAACATAATGAGTAAATGTGGTTGTTTTACAACAATGCTTGTGGTGTATTGATTTACTAATTAGATGATTTTCTAGGGTTGTTAGTTTGTTAACTCTCGACTATTTTCATTTATCTTTAGTATATTTGACACTTGTCTCTTAGCCAAGTTTAGAAATGTCATTTTGTTTGTATTAACTATTAGAAGATTTTAGAGGTTTGTTGTGATTAGAGGTATTGCCCCTCAAGTTTTGTGTCTTTAAGGGTATAGGGGTAACATACACTTCTCTTTGGATATAACCATTTGTCTTGGATTTATGTGTAAGAAAATTTGTTTTTATTAGGATTAAGCCCTCTAATCTATGTCAAATGTTGTAAAATTACAACACATAAGGAATAAGATAGAGGTTGTCTTAAAATGGGCTTTGATCAAATATTTTTATTAGACCTTATTTTTACTTGGATAATTTTTGAGGTATCAAAGGGTTGTTTTCTCCTTAAAAAATCAAAGGCCATATTTTCTTTACCATTATCTCTTAGAAAGTTTTTGGAGCTAATAGTTTATTATTATTATTATTATTATTATTATTATTATTATTATTATTATTATTATTATTATTATTATTATTATTATTATTATTATTATTATTATTATTATTATTTCCTTTTGGCTTAGGTTTGTAGTATATTGAACATTGTGGATCTTTTATGAAGATGCCTTTACTATTTTATCTAAACGTTTTGAAGTGGATGATATGAATCAAGTTTGGTTATGCTCTTTTAAGTTTTGTAGACAATTAATTTTATTACAAGTCTAGTAATTGTAATTTTTTTAGTGTATTTTTATTATAGAGTTGAGCATAGCGAATAGCCTATTTAGAGTTTAGTTTTTTGGCCCCATCTATAGAGATCAAATCTGGGTGGTTCTATCTCTAGTTGGGGGCCTATATATAAGAAGGGTTGATAAAATATAGATAGGGGTCTTCCCTTCCCATATAGATATAGGGGGTTGGTAGATAGCCCTATCCCTCAAATAACTAGCCTCCTTGATCCTAAGCCAAATATAAAATGACTAGATATCATAACACTAGAGAACAAATGGCTACCTTCCCATCCAAACCTTTTAGATAGCCTTCAAAAGCCATATAGTTATGAGGGGAATCATATAGATCATTGGTTTAAATAAATACCTTATTGGCACATTTTCCTTTGAGTTGGGACTCACGTAGTCTTCCCTTATCACCATTTACTCATGAACATCTATAGATATATCATATGTTTGCCTTGGGATGATCCCAAATGATCCTACAATACTTTAGATCTTTGTTTTCATTATTAATATCACATGATTGGTATCAAAATAGTCTAATGTTGGTCTAATCACTATTAGACTATTTCAGTAATGGTCATGTCTGTCGTGGGTCCTTTATCCCATTTATCCTATTACACCATTTTTTGTGGCTTGATTCTTGGCTTTCATTCTTGCACAATGTTGTCTTATGCACCAATAAGGTCTTAATTTAAATTTGAAAAGTACACACACACACACACACACACACACACACACACACACACACACACACACACACACACACACACACACACACACACACACCCTAATATATTTGAACATGAAGAGAACACATAATCATGCAATTATAAGGACCACATATAAGGATTTTTTACTTTATTTTTAATACATTTATATCTATTGAAGTGTTATTGTTACATATTTATATTTAAAGGACTAGTGAAATAGTATATAAAATTGACTACTTACTTGCATCTCATATATAGGGATATTGGTTAGGATCTACATATACAATAGATTTCTTGTTGATATGCATGAGTGCTGATTTATAACTTGTCAACAAATAGGGGTTTGATTGAGGTAGGTTTATCATAACAACACTTTTTTTTTCCCGTACAAGGTCTGGAGAAGTAATTTTGGTCATTTTGCAATTTAGTTTTCAATCTGAAAGGTTACTAACAAGCAGGATTTGATAAAGGGATTGTAGTATTTTAAATAGATTGAGCTTTTTTGCCTACTATCAAATTAGACTACCACTATTGTGAGATATAATTACTACTAAAATACTCCAATATTAGTCTACCGAGCTATCAAATTTTTTGATACTATTTGCATCATTATATTATTTCCATCTTTCTAGATTCTCTTCTGCACTATCTCAAGACCCATTTCTCAACATTTTTAGTCACTACCTAGCTGTAGTTAAGATATAAATCAGATATTTATCTATACATCTTCATTGTTAATTTCCCACATTTCAAGGTAATTTTATTCTCTTATATTTCCATACATGTCAGAAATTTATTTATTTATTTTATTGTATTTAAGTTAAATTTTATTTGTGCCCATATTTAATGGTTTAGTGTAGTATTGTTAAACCTATAACCACTTACCATAAAAATGTTTTAGTGAACCCATGGTTTCTTGTGCCCAACCTATGGTTTCATTTTACTGTTGATCTCACTTTTATTCCTAGTGTTTCCTTAAATATTTCTTTATTATTCCTTATTGTCAAAACTTATCATCATTAGGGCATAAAAAATGGTGAGCATAGGCAATTTTGAACATGGGGTTGGGTGAGAAAGTGCATGAAATCAATTTTAGGAATATCAGGATGAAGAAGACATATATAACCCTGATGGTTCAAGGGATGATAAGGTTAGAGACGATCACAATGGATAAACCATTGATAAGGGTAAGAAGGATTAGGAAGGAAACAAAATGCATATGGTCAACAATGAAACAACTATACAGTTCCCACTTGGGCATATGAATAAGGAGGAGGAAAAATATGAGCAAACATGAGATCTTTAGTAGAAAATCTAGTAGGTAAACAAATATTTGTTCCCTTGTCCCATGAAGTCCATGAGTTTAATCTTGTTATAGATGAGGATGGGTTTTGTCTACAAATGCAAGATAAGGTGGTAGAGAGACCTAGCTTTAAGATGGAAAATACTTTAATAGGAAAATTTATGGGAAAAAAAACCCAACATAGACATTTTAAGAGAATAGTCAAATTATAAGTGGAATAAAATAGGCCATATGGAAATCTCTACTATGGCTAATGTAAATTTCCTAATCTATTTATTAAACCAAAAAGATTGTTCAAAAATACTGTCTGAAGGACCTTGATTTTGGGGAACGGCAACTTGGTCCTTAAGAAGTGGAAACTTGGGTTTGACCCATACAAATATATTTTAAAGTATCCCTTTTTTGGGTAACATTGCCAATATTTTACTTAGAGTTCTGGGAAGAGGAAATCTTGTAGGAATAGCCAGGGCTATAGGTTAGTTAATTTCTTTAGACACAGTCACTAAATCTAGGAAGAGATTAGTTTTTGTCATATTTTGGGTCAATATGCCTTATGATACTACCCTCCCAAAATCAATGAAGCTGAAATCTAAGTACAAAGTGTGGAATCAAGAGATTGAATATGAGAGATCAAGTGAGATTTGTACCATCTATTACAAACTGGGTCATAAACATAAATCACACTCTAATAGTAAAAGGTGTAACATGTATGGAAAAGGAAAGAGGATTCATATGCTACCCACTTTAATGGGGAGGTCAAGGACATATTTAAATACAACAAGGTAATGAAAAAACCAAGGAAATATGTGGAGGAAAATAATAATGAAGAACACGTTCAGAGAGAGAACATGAATCCCCATCTAGCTCCAGTTATCAAGGATATTTCCCAAGAAGAGGGTTGGCCCTCGACAATTTAGAAGAGGAAGGTCTTGAGGTAAATAAAAATAAATAAAACCCAAAAATGGGGGAAGCATCTAGGAAAGGTGAATTGGAAGAAGGAGAATTAGTATCTAAAGAGGAAGAAACCTTAGTAGAAATTTATACAATCCCTTACTCATTGAAATATCAGGAGGTTAAATTTCCCAATTTAGAACATAATTTTAGTACCAAAAATACCATAATCTTCAAGAATAAAGCTTATGTGGGGGGACTATCATAACAAGTTAGGTAGGCCCAATTTTAGAGAGGTCCGTGCAAAAGAGACCACCAAAGAGGTGGCAAATGGAATGCAAAAAATCTTGGAAGTTAAAATCTCTTTCCAAAATTCAAAAACTAATCATCATCTTTAGGAAAGGAAAGAAAAGAGGACTCAAGAGGTCAAAGTTGACCAAGGGCTTCAAGCAAAACTTGAAAGGAGGTCTAAAAGGTAGGAAAATAAAAAAAGATAAAAAGATAGAGGTATAAAATACTGTTTAGCTAAATATTTATTATAGTTTAGGGGTTTTATGATGATGAAATGCCAACAATATTCTATGTTTTTTTGTTTGTTCTACTATCAAGTAGAACTGGTTCATGTTTACCTTATCTTTCTTGAGTTATACTAGGTTTTGGGATCCTGTTAAAACCCCTTTTTACCCTTACAAAAAAATGAACTTCATTGTCGTTAGAGTGTACCAGACCATGTTGAATTTTACAAGCCTCATTTCTTTTTTTGTTTTTATATATTATATATTCTTATGATTCTTATATTTTATCTAAGGTATATGTGATTCATATATGACATTTACATCTATGATAATATTTACATGTAGTGTTAGCATTTTTATGTTATTAAACACAATGAGAGAAGGCATATTGAGGATTATATCTCCATAGTTATGACTCACCTGAGTAAATTTAGAAGTTATTGTAATTAATAAACAATATTAAAATAAAATATTGTAAATAAACTGACTAAATTAATTGATTATCAATTGGATTAAAATTTAAAAATAGAAGTGGCCTACATATATATAAAAAAAATAGTTGTAGTCCAACTTTGATTTTGACTATATAGTAGACATGTGTGAAATAACTTCCACATGAATAGGCACATGAGAGATGAAGTGGTCAAACTATGAGTGACATTTATCCTAATCTAAACATGAGAGGTGTGCATACTAGACTGAGTCAACAAAGCTAAATAAAAATAAATTAACAAAGTAAAACTTAAATAAAAGGTGAATAGATATAAATATTACACTAACACTCTCCCTTAATTCATACTTAGGGAAGTATATAAAAAAATAAACTAGGTCCAAAATCCTATGAGAATGGGTCCCAAAAATTAAGCCTAATAAGGTACCCATGTAAAAAATGTTCCCTCATAAGTAGAGAACATAAGTAAATCAGTAATAAAAAAATACCCCTATAAGAGAGATGAGAGAAGGTCTAATAGACCATGCCTGATGAAATAGGCTCCTACACAAATAATCTATAGAATCATCTACTAAATAATAATTACAACACTATATAATTGAAGAACCTCCAATGAAGTCAAAATCAAAGAAGCAAGATTTGTAGTCTAAATTTGTTTTTGACTATGTAGTAGATATGCATGAAACAACCTCCACATGAATAGGCACATGAGAGATGAAGTGGTCAAAATATGAGTACCACTTATCCTAATCTAAGTATGGGAGGTGTGCATATTAGATGAAGTTAACAAAGCTAAATAAATCTAAATTAGCTATGTAAAACTTAAATAAAAGGGATATATATATATATATATATATATATATATATATATATATATATATATATTGCACTATCCCTTAATTTATACATAGGGAAGTTTAAAAAAAAGAGGCTCATAATCCTTTGAAAATGAGTCGTAACAACTAAACCTAATAAGGTACCCATGTACTAAATATTCTATCATAAGTAGAAAAAATGAGAAAACCCATAAGAAACCCCTCATCCTACCACCCCCCCAAAAAAAAGAAAAAGAAAAAAAAGATGAGAGGTGGTCTAATATACCCTATTTGATGAAATAGCTTACCACACAAAGAAGATATAGAAGTATCTACCAAAGAACAACTGCAACACTATATAACTAAAGAACCTCTAATGAAGTCATGATCAAAGAATCCTCAAGATATGATTAGGATATAAAATAGCTACAAATCCAATAAAATCAAGAACAAAGATTAGGACTAAGAGAGGCACAAATATACATGAGTGAGACAAAACAATACTACTCGAACCACGAAAAAATTAGAACATATCAAAGATGCAAATGACATGATGCCAACATTCTTGTAAGTGCTAATCAATTGACAAGGATGGTTTTTGTAAACATATATCCAATAGTTTCTATAACTAAATAAGACAAATTCATAAACAACAAATTAGTAGTGAAGATTCTAAAAAAATAATCCAATACGTGTCTATATTGTACATATTCGATCTCACTAGTATGCATAAGTAAATTATTGTTGCATCTGCCTAGTATATGGGAACAAAGATGATGTACATAGCTCACTCAAATATTAAACTAAGAAAATATTATCCATAATTAAAACACCTCCCCATAATGGTGAGTAGGTAGAGTGGATGAAAGAATAAATATGCATGAGTTATCCGAATACACTACTCAAACACCAAATAATGATAAAATCTAGGAATGCCAAAAAATACTCACTAAAATAAGATATATTTATTTTCAAGGTGTCAAAGAATAAATAAATGGCATTTTAAATAAGGATGGCCCTAATGGTGATGGGAGAGACTAGCAATTGAAATAAAAAAGGGTGCACAAGAAAGGCACACACATATGAAGGTAAACTAGATTGTAAAAAAATAAACCCCCCATAGAAATTTATAATTTAGTGTGAGTACAATATATCTAAAAAATAATAAATTAAGACATTATATACACTATAATATCTGCAAATAAGGAGATTGTCTATCTATTGAAGAAAGACCATATCAATGTGAGAGTAGCTCGAAAATAAGGGAACACTATTGAGAAGTGAAGAAAAGCACCAAGGAGAAATAAGGGCCTAAAAATCATGTTCAATATGCCACATTATGTGCTTGAAACTAATAAAATAGTATGTGAAACAAGGCACACATGCATGAAGGTAGACACAACTGTGAAAAACACAACCCACCCCCTATGACACTTTATAAAATAATGCAAGTACAATGAAAATATGCATTAATAGAATCCCTATATATAAATAAAAAAATTGTACTTTATAACTGTGTGCATTTTACATTTATTGATGCAATTCAATAGAGGTTTATACAATTTTATAGCAACAAAGATACCTAACATATTAAAAATATAGTCCTCATATAGAACTAAATTAATCTAAAGTCACTACTATGAAGAACATAAAAAATAATGGACTTAGAAAAAATAACAAGTTGATCCAATGTACAAATCAAAATATATGGTTGTTTGAAGGTTCAAAAAATAGGAAAGGTTAGTAAATTTTTGAAAAACCTATAATTTTTGGAAAAATGGGCCACCAAAATGGGAAATAAACTCCACCATTGTGAAGATATTGAAAAAAGAAGTGTGGAAAAACAAATCACCTTTCCTAGCCTCCCAAATCAAAAGATATGAGCCTTAGAACTTTACCACTACAAAATAAAATTGCATTGGTGAGGGGTGGACCCTTGAGGGATAAAAATTGAATTGAATGGTGAAATGTATGCTAAAATCCAAAGGTATAAACAAAAATAGTTAATCATATGGTCGCTATAAAATGTTTTAATAGAAAATTAGATTGGAGGATTTGAACTCCCAACTTGTACACATGTGAAATCTTTCACAAACTTAATATAACCACCACGCCACATGCGATTTAATACACTATTATGATAAATGTATTAAAAGTAAATAATTTCATCAAAGTGTGAAAAGGAAAGGAATTAGCTGGGTTCGACCCTTTAACCACTTTAATGAAATGACTTACCATAAATCTTATAACCACTTTATCAAGAATGCCTTGTTTGTTTATATATAGACAAAAACACTTTTGAATGAAAAGAAAACCTAGTTGAGAGTCAAACAAGTGGTGGTGGTAGTTAGAGTAGACATAAGGTAATGACGACAGATCTAGGTGGTGCTCCACCTGAAAAGTAGCATGGGGTTACCCCTTGCTAAATGAAACTTAAAAAATGGCCCTTCACCTTCAAATGCTCACCACAGGTGCCTTGGTGCCCTATTTTTGAAAACCATGACTTTTTAAAAGCTCTTACTAAGAAGAATATAGTGATTTAAACTTTGACCCACAATTTTGAAAAATAAATGCAAAAAAAAGAAGTTTTATTTGTTGCCCCTTGCTTTCTTGCAAATAAAAACTTTCAAAAATTCATAGAAAATTATTAGAAATTCCAAAAAACTTGATTTTTTTTAAATTTTTATTTTCTTGAGTATACTATTCATAAAAACAATGGCATGCACCCAAAAAATCTTTTTTAATATAATAAACCTAGAAAAAATACCCTATTTTATAGTTTTGTCACAAAAAAAAAAAAAAAAAAACCGAGAATGTGGGTTAGCATAAAAACTTGTTTAGGGCCATGGGGAGTAGTGTGTGAATGTTAGCTTGATGAAAACATATAAATCCATAATACAAACTCTAAGAACCTTGCTCTAACACCTGATCATATTTCCATAGTTATGACTCACTCTAGAGAAGCTATAAGTTAGTGCAATCAATAAGCAATAATAAAACAAGATCTTGCAAATAAACCAACCAAATTAATTGATTATCATTTAGCTTAAAATTTACTTTGATTTTGACTAATGTAGTAGACATGCATGCAAAAACCTCCTCATGAATATGCACATGAGAGATGAAGTGGTTAAACTACGATTGCTACTTATCTTAATCTAAGCCTAGGAGGTGTGCATACTAGACTAAGTTAAAAAAACTAAATAAAGCTAAATTAACTAAGTAAAATTTAAATAAAAGTTACATATTTATAAATATTAGACCAATAGTTATGCAAATGTTTATCAGTGATTACATGTGTCTTTATATCATAAAATGTTATCATATGGTTTGAAACATGACGAGGTTGTGTGTAATAATGTTCTTTATGTATTGGTATCCTTGCAATTGATAACTTTGGTTTATTACTCATTAGCGATAGATCTCATGTGGCTCATCGTATGATGGCTATTTTTGAGGTAGTTGCAACAAAAATACGGATAGGTAGGGTACACAATACCATAATCCATCCTATTTATTCAAAAATTCAATGAGTGGTTAACTAAATGACACTTCCTAACCTTCCCCAAGCCCCAAGGCTTATATTGCATGTTGCTATGGATTATGATATCATTAATCAAATTAGGATGACTCAAGCCAAGATATATTATAATTACCTACAAGGTCTAATGTTTATAAGGACATGATTTATTAGGTCTTACATAACACTAATTTAATACATGTTACCACTAGTATATTTTTATGGATTTGTGACACTTTTTTATGTCAATTTTTTTCCTTTTACATTTACTGATGTAAATTTTCCTCAAAATTTTTCCCTGACACACTATGTCAGGATGTGAATAACACTAAAAAAATCTCCAAATATGGATTTTTTTCCTTTGATGATAACATGATGTCAAGATTTGTATCAGTGATGAGGGATTACATATTCAACTTTTTTTCTTTGGTTTTTGACCCCAAAAAAATGGATTTTTTTAAACTATTGAATTTTGATTTATTAATTCAAATGTATATTTTGCATTACAAACCTGATGACATTTCACTTTGTATCAAGAAAATAAATTTTGATGGACAAGGTAAAAACCTTCACACATGAATTAATCCAAATTTATGCTTTTCATCATTTAAAAAAACACACTAATAGTAACCATTATAATTTAAGTCCATTAAAAATAATGAACAAAAGTTCTTTCCATTTAAAATATATTTTTTTCATTCAACAAACTTCAAAAATTATGTGAAAAATGCAGTTGGTGCAAGTTCTTTTCACAAAACACACTTATGGGAAGGAAAATAAAAAGTAAAATGATGAACATGAAAAGGAATAAACTGCATCTACATGGATGATGCACCTCTCATAGTTACATGCAAAAATAATGAATTTGGGAGTAAATTAACTATAGTTAAAAGGAAACCTGAGGGTTTAAACTTGGGTTTATGCTAAAGAAAAAAATTGTTTTAGACATGTAGGTGAAAATATAATGTCTAAAAACATGTATTTTGTTTGGAGCCACATGTCTTAATGGAAACACTTCATGATTTTACAGTATGTAATATTTCTTTTTTTTCCAATTTATTATTCTTTAGAATCACAACTTTTGTCATAAACAAAGTTGATAAAATGATGTGATTTGGGACTCAATTTGCCCAGTTTAATACCTAATTGAGACAATTAGTCAATTAGGTCAACTAGGGATAAAATGAACGTAGTTGTGACTAAATGATATGATTTGGGGCTCAATCCTCCCTAATTTTATCATTGATTGAACTAATTAGTTGAGTGGATCAATTAGGAATGCATATTGGGCTAATTTGAGCCCTATGAACTTAGTTATGACTAAAAAATATGATTTAGGGTTCAATTTTCCCCATTTTTTTCATTGATTTAACAAATTAGTCAATTTGATGAATTAGGAACAAAAATTGGGCCAATTTGAGCCACATGAGCCTAGTTTAGACTAAATGATGTGATTTAGGGCTCAATTCACCATAATTTCATCCTTGAATTACTAATTAGTTAATAGAGGATCGTGAACCAAGTTGTGACTAAACAATGTGATCTGGGGCTCAATTTATTATTGATTGAACCAATTAATTGATTAGAATAATCAAAGATGCAACTAGGGCCAATTTGAGCACCATGAATGTAGTTACAACTAATAAATGTGATATGGGGCTCAATTTGTCCTAATTTTATCACTAATTGAACTAATAAATTGATTGAATCAATCAAGGATGTAAATTGGGCCAATATAACCCCTGTGAAACTAGCTGTGACTAAACAATATGGATTAGGGCTCAATTGGCCCCAATTTTATCACTAATTAAACCGATTAATTGGTTGGATAAATTAGAGATGCAACTTGTGATAATTTGAGCCTTGTGAATCTAGTTATGAGTAAATGATGTATTTTGAGCCTCAATTCACTCCAATTTCATCAATTAATGATGTAGATTTGGTGCTTAATTTGCCTCAAATTTGTTATCGAGTGAATAAATTAGTTGATCAGATCAATCAAGGTTGTAAATTTAGGACTCAATTTTCATACTAATTGAACTAATTAGTTATTTGGAATAATCAAAGATGCAAACTAAGCTAATTTCATACATATGAACCCAGTTACATATAACTAATGTAATTCAGGGCTCAATTCACCTCAATTTTATCATTGATTGAACCAACTAATAGTTTAGATCAATTAAAGACATTGAATGGACCAATTTGAGCCCCATGTACCTAGTTGCAATAAAATGATGTAATTTTGAACTCAATTAATCCCAATTTCATCATAATTAGGAACACATATTAAGGTAATTTGACCTTTATGAACCTGATTTCGACTAAATTATGCGATTTGGTGTTGAATTCATCCTAATTTTTTTAATGATATAATAATATATTCAATTGTATCAATCAAGGACATATATTGGGACAAATTTGAGCCTTTTGAACTTAGATGTGACTAAATAATATGATTTGGGGCTCAATTGGCCCTAATTTCATTACTAATTGAACCAATTAGTTGATTTGATTAATCAAAGAAATAACTTAGGCCAATTTGAGCCTTGTGAACCAAGTTGTAAATAAGTGATTAGGTTTAGGGCTTAATTAGCCCCATTTTCATCACTGATTGGATGAATGAGTTGATTGGATCAATTAGGATGCATATTAGGCAAAATTAAGGCTTAAGAACTTAACTACTTTCAACTAAATGATGTGATTTTGGGCTCAATTAGACCTAATTTCATTATTAATTTTACAAATTAGTTGATTAGATCAATTAGGGAGACAACTTGGGCTAATTAGAGCCATGTAAATCTAGTTTTAATTAAATGATATGATTTAGGGCACTATTTGGCTCATTTTATCCTTTTTTGAATCAATTAATTGATTGGATTAACCAGGTACATAGATTGGGACAATTTGATCCCTATGAACCTAGTTATGATTGAATGATATAATTTAGGGATCAATTAAACTTATTTTTTTCACCAATTGAACTAATTAGTTGATTAGATCAATCAAAGACACAAACTAGGTTATTCTAAGATGTGTAAATATAGTTGTGATAAAAGAATATGTTTTGGGACTAAATTTGCCCAAATTTTGTCACTGATTGAATTTAGTCAATTAGATTAATTAAGGATGTAGATTGGGATAATTTGATCTCTATGAACCTATTTGTGACTAAATGATGTGATTTGGGGCTCAATTCACGCCAAATTTGTCATTGATAGAACTAATTAGTCAAATAGATCAATTTGGGTTGAAAATTGGGTCAATTTGAGGTGTGTGAACTTAGTTGTGACCTTTTTTCGACTAGAGGATTAATTTATCCCAATTTTATCATTGGTTTAAATCAACTAGTAGATTGGATCAATTAGGGATGGATTTACATATGAATAATGCAATTTAGGGCGCAATTCACCTCAATTTTATCATTGATTAAACCAACTAATAATTTGGATCAATTAGAGACACCGAATGGGCTAATTTGAGCCCCATGAACCTAGTTGTGATAGAATGATGTTATTTTGGGCTTAATTATTCCCAATTTAATCATAATCAAGGACACATAGGTAATTTGACCTTTATAAACCTAATTTCAACTAAATTATGTGATTTGGTGTTAAATTCACCCTAATTTTGTCAATGATATAATCATATATTCAATTATATCAATCAAGGACATATATTAGGATAAATTTGAGCCTTGTAAACTTAGATGCGACTATATAATGTGATTCGGGGTTCAATTGGCCCCAATTTCATTACTAACCAAACTAATTAGTTAATTTTATTAATCAAGGACATAACTTAGGCCAATTTGAGGCTCGTAAACCAAGTTGAAAATAAGTGATTAGGTTTAGGGATTAATTGGCCCCATTTTCATCATTGATTGGACCAACTAGTCAATTAGATCAATTAGGATGCATATTAGGAAAAATTGAGCCTCATAAAGTTAGCTAGTTTCAATTAAATGGTGTGATTTTGGGCTCAATTTGACCTAGTTTCATCATTAATTAAATATTAGTTTATTGGATCAATTATGGAGATAACGTGGGATAATTAGAGCCATGTGAATATAGTTTTAATTAAATGTATGATTTTTGGAATTGTTTAGCTTGGTTTTATCCTTATTTCAATCAATTAATTGATTGGATTAACTAGGTACATAGATTAGGCTAATTTGACTCTCGTGAACCTCGTTATGATTGAATGATATAATTTAGGGATCAATTCAAATTATTTTTATTACCAATTAAACTAATTAGTTGATTGGATCAATCAGGGACACAAACTGGGCTATTTCGATCCATATAAATATAGTTATGACAAAATAATATGTTTTGGCACTAAATTTGCCCAAATTTTGTCACTGATTGAATTAATTAGTCAATTAGATTAATTAGGGATGTAGATTGGGATAATTTGAGCCCTATGAACCTAGTTGCAAATAAATGATGTGATTTGGGGCTCAATTCACCCCAAATTTGTTATTGATTGAAATAATTAGTCAAGTATGTCAATTTAGGATGAAAATTAGGTCAATTTGGGGTGTGTGAACCTAGTTGTGACCCTTTTTTGACTAGAGGCTTAATTTACCCCAATTTTGTCATTGTTTGAATCAACTAGTCGATTGGATCAATTAGGGATGGATATTGGGCCAATTTTATCCCCACAAACCTAATTGTAACTAAACAATGTGAGTTATGGATTAGTTGGTCCTAATATTGTTATTGATTAAACTATTTAGTTGATTAGATCAATCATGGATAAAACTTGGATAGTTTGATCCCCATGAATTTAGTTATGATCAAATGATTCATTTTGGGGCTCAATTGACCCCAATTTCATCACTGATTGAACCAATTAGTTGATTGTATAATTCAAGAAAATAAATTGGATCAATTTGAGCCCTATAAACTTAGCTAGTTGTGACTAAACAATGTAATTTAGTGCTCCATTGGCCCCATTTTTTCAAAATTTGAATTGATTAGTTGATCAGATCAATTAGGGATATAGTTTGGGTCAATTTGATCCCTATAAAATTTATTGTGAGTAAATGATGTGATTTGGGGCTTATTTTCCCAAATTTTCACACTAATTAAACTTATTAGTTGATCATATCAATCAAGGATGCAAATTAGGATAATTTGAGCTTGTTAAACCTAGTTACGTTTAAAATATGCAATTTGAAGTTGAATTTAACCCAATTTCATCACTAATTAAACCAATTAGTTAATTAAATCAATCAAGGGTGTAGATTAGACAAATTTGAGTTTCATGAACCTATTTTTCAATAAATGATACAATTTGGGGCTCAATGGGCCCCAACTTATTAACAAATTAAGCCAATTAATCGATTACATCAATTATAGACCCATCTTGGGTCACATTGAGTCTTAAGAATCTAATCATGACTAAGAGATTTGATTTGAGGCTTAATTGGTCATAATTATTTCCTTGATTGAAGAAATTAATTGATTGGATCAATTAAGAATGCATATTGGGCAAATTTGAGCCTTGTAAACTTAGTTAGTTGTAACTAAAAGAACCAATTTGGGGTTTAATTGGATCTAATTTATTATTGATTAAATTAGTTAGTTGATTGGATTAATCACAAAGATAACTTGGGAAAATTTGAGTCTATTAAACTTAATTGTGACTAAATGACATGATTTGGGGCTGAATTCACCTCAATTTCATCACTAATTGAAGCAATTAATTGATTAGATCTATCAAGGACACAGCTTGGGCTAGTTTGATCCTCATGAACCTATTTTCAACTAAAATACTTCATTTGGGGATCAATTAACCCTAATTTAATCATTAATTTAACCTATTAGTTGATTGGTTAAATTAACAACACAAATTGGGCCAATTTGAGCCATGTGAAACTAGTTTCTACTAAATGATGCGATTTGATGCTTAATTTTTTATGGAGCAAAGTGCATGGAAATTTCACAACATAAAAAAATTACAGAAAAAAATATTGAATATCTAAAATAGAATGACAATTCTTTGTTATTCTTCTAAAAAAATGCATAGATTTGTTTGATCAAAATTGGGGAATTAAGTATGAGTTAATCCAATTATGACAAAATACTAAGTAAAATCATAATGTATAAGATACATAATAAATCATAAAAGACTAATTTAAAACTTATTATTTATGGAAAGATGCTAAAAGGGGAAAAATAAATTAGCTGGCACTCGGATCTGATAGACTGCAACATAGACTGTGTGTTCAACTTTGGGTCTATGTGATGGTGTTGTGAATCAAAAACAGGGATTTATTTTGATCTAGGACAAGGTCATACTATTTAGACAAGGCCAACTTCATTTGTCATTTTCAGGGTGGGTCAACATCTGATAGGTTTTTTGCTTCTATATAAATTTAGATTAGTGCAACTTCACTTGTAGGTCTTGTGTGCATGATTAGGGTCGCTTGATTCATTGCAAAAACTGTTATGTGCCTTCTTCTTCTTCTTCACTTGGAAGCTTAGCTCAATTAACTATGATGAACAAATGTGATAGATGGGGATAAAGAGGTTAGTGGTTGGAGGGTTTCTTCACTTAAACACACCCTGTGTTGAGTGATGCCTACATACCAATACTTAGGATAGGGATCAAACTCCATGTAGTTCTCCCATGCTATGGTGATGTCTGTAAAATATCGATCCAATGATATATGATGGTGTAATTATGTGTTTAAAAATTGACCTATGACCTTTGAGCCATATTTAGACTTAGTTCAAGGCTACTTGGGCTATGTGGACTTAAAATTGCAAAGAATATGTGCTTTCCTCTCAATCTATAATTATAATAAATATAGTGCTTGAAATATAGAAGCCTCTTTACCACTAGTGAACAAATGAATGGAAAATGTGCTTATAAGTGGTATTTTTTGGAAATTCATTGATGGGACTTGTGCAATGAATGGGATGACCCATTAAGTGAATTTGAATTTGGAAAATTAGCCATTGTTTGGCCGGAGGATGAAATCAGTGACTTTAAATACTATTGACAAGAAGGATTGTCTTGAAGGAGTGGCCTTGTTTGAGAAGCAAAGACAACTAAGTTAGAAGTGTGAATTAGTCAAGGAATGAACTTAGTCTACTTAGAATAAGGAATAGGAATATAAAGTATCAAAATTGCTTAAGAATAAATATCATCCACATATAAGTAAAGGTGTAACAATTTAGAAATAACATGAGCTAAGTGTGTATAAAAGGATGGTCACAAGTGCATTTTTTAAACATTAAATCCTAATTTTAATGACTATATTTCCTCCCATTTTATCCTAGTAATGCAACAAAGTGAAAGTATTAGAGTAAAATAAATAGAGCTATACTTGAGCATACTTGTGTTGAGTAGACTTGGATGTAGATCACACACTAAACTATGCTTCATACAAGTATATAATGAAACATGTATAAATATAATAAACTTATAGATAAAAGTAAAAAGGAACAAATACATGTTTTCATGTACATGAATCATTGTGTTTTATGGTGTAAAAAAGATGATTAGAGAGTGTAGAACCCTTGGAGATTAATTTTCATTGAAAAATTTGGATTGGACTATGCATGGTCTATTCCTCATTAGTATGAGAATGTGCTCAAGAATTCAAGATGTGTTTGAATCCACATCACACAAATCAAGGTAGTAAAGTATCTTGTAACCCATGTATGAATTTCAATGGATCATTTTGGTGCAAAAATTGTTACAAAAAAATGAATCAATCATTGAAAATGAAATAATATTAATTTCTAGTGAAAATCTAGTGCAAAAATAATATTTTATGATTTTGGTGTATACACCATATAGAATAACATGAATTTCCATTCCTTCTAAAAAAATGGGGAACAACTGAGTAAGTGATCATGTGTCACACACATGCCCCAAATTTGATACCTAAGTATTAATGATTAAAATTAATTGAATTTACAAGTAAACCTATGTGAAATTATGTAATACATGTCATGCATGATGCTCTCAATATGATAAAAATATGTGATAACTTTTATATAAATTTGAAAACTATTTCTAAGAAAGACTAAAAACTATTTTGTAGATTGACCATAATTTTGAAAATTCTGAAAAACATATTTTTGATTCCTAAGATTAAAATTCAGTATTTTGGACAACTACGACTTGCATTATTGTCCAAATGAAACACTTATATTTGGATATGATTTCTAGGAAGAAACTGAGTAAGTACTATGATCGACTGAGAAATTGTTATCTTTTTCTATCTGTGCAATGATTTTTTTAGCTTAATCTTGAAGACAAGCCATTGTGTATAACCCCTATTTTGAGGTGAGTTGTGAAGATTTTGCAATAACTTTTCACAAAAGAACAAAGTTATGTGAATGATGTTATATAAAATATTAAAACATAGATTAATAATGATAACATTTAAGATCATGCCATCATATTTATAATAGGAGAAAAATAATAATATATGATACATGTAGAACCAATCATACATAATGTCATGTTTAGATAAATGTTAGAAATTAGATATATAATGAAGACATGATCAATACTAGGTACTTGAAACTAAATACAAGAACTTGGGGAAGAAGATGCATGATGTGGATCATGGCATCAAAAAATTGGGGAGATGCATGATATCTATCATGGAATTGTAAATTAATAAAATAATAGCAAACAAGATTCATGGCCATGAAAAATACATGAAGAACATATGTAAAAGTACATAAAATAGAGAATTCCTAGGGGCCACATATAAGGGACATGTTCAAATGTCACTCACACACATAAAAACACAAAATACAACTTAGAGCTACAAACAAGGACATGTTCATATGTCCACAATTCAGAGAAATTAATACAAAAAGCATGAAGCAAAGAAAAAAAACATGATAAGCATGGAAGAATAAGTCAAGTTGATCTACATAGGCAATTGGTAATGTTAGTATATTTAGAAACCCATGTATCCAGTAAGATAACAACATGAAAGTAAGTGTGCAAAAATGGGAAAATTTTGTGCAATGTACTATCTTATAGTAGGAATAAAAAAGATAGCATAGAGTGATAAAATACAAGTAAAATTTTCCCCTAATTGACTTGTTATGATGAAGAAAATTTATCTAGGGCTTGTGATTATTTTAGATTTGATAAATTAGAGCTCATGTTCACTAGGACAAGTCTGCTAGAATCAAACAAGAGTGTAGTGAATTATTGTCTAGAACATAGTGGTTTTATCTATGTAATTTTTTTGGATTTGAGATAGTATCACCACCTACAACTGCATTTGAAAATGATAACTTATATTTTCTAAAATTCACTTAAGTACACAATATTTTTTTGGATATAAAATTGTATATAAATAAAGTAATGCATATAATAAAGCACAAATCAACCAATGTAAATGGACTTCACGTATTATGCATAGGTCTTGATTTTTAGAATTTTTGAAATATAGGTTATCCCCATATTAGATGTTGGTATCAAATTTATATCGAATGATAGAAATAAAGGTAATGAACTCATAACCATATAATTTTTATAGGACTGACCTTCAAATGTTTTCTTTATTTCTTCTCTAATGATTTTAGAAAACATATCTTGCATATCTAGATTCTTTGAAAGAAACCCTTATCTTTTATCTGTGTCATCAAATCTATTAATTGATTTTGCCATTATGGTGTTATCAATTATAATCTATAAACTCTTAACTTGAGTACTAATTATTCTATAACTTATTCTAAGAGAGGTAGAAATAACTTTATTAGATTGCCTAAAATATGAAATAAAAACTTGGAAGATCACTATTAATAAATAATTTACTAAATCTTAATACAACAATTGGAAACAATAATAATAAGGAAAGTAAGCCTAGTAACATGGATAGTTAATATTAAATCAATAGATAGACTGACCAATATGTTTGATAATAATTTATGAATTAAGTAAGAGTTAATTGAATTATGACAAATTTTTGATTAAAATAAGAATGCATAAGATATTCAATAAATCACATTAGACTAATTTAGAACTTACTATTTATGAAAATATGTTAATAGGGAAAAGTTTAAAATAAAAATAACTTAGCTAGTACTCAGATCTAATAGACTACAATAGGGAATGTGTGATCAATTATGAGACCATGTGATAGTGTTGTGAATCAAGAATAGGGATTCATTTGATTTTGGGATAAGGTCATGCTATTTGAACAAGGTCATCTTGTACTATCATCTATAGGGTGTGATAACATTTGGTAAGTTTTTTCCCTCTATGTGAATTTATATTAGTGTGTCTTTGCTTGTAGGTCCTATATGTGTAATCGAGGTCACTTGATTCATTGCAGAAGTTGCTATGTGCCTTGTTTTTAACTTGGAACCCTAGCTCAATTGATAATGAGAAATAAATATAGTATATGGAAAAAATAAGTTAGTAGATGAAGTTGTGCTTGACCTCAACACCCCCTGTATTGAGTGCTGCCTACATACCAATACTCTAAAGAGAGATTAAAATCCTTTTAATTCTCCCATGATACAATGGTGTGTGTAAAATATAAGTGTAATACTATATGCTTGGTGCAACCTTGGTATAATTATGTACTTCAAAAATGACCTATGACCTTGGAGATTCATTTAGACTTAACTCAAAGCTAATTGGGCTATGTGAACTCAAAATTTGGAATAATAGGTGTTTTCTTCTCAATGTGCAACTAAAATAAATCTAGCGTTTGCAATATACAAGCCTCTTTCTCATTAGTGAATAAATGATTATAAAATGTGCTTGTATAGTGATATTTTTAGAAATTCCTTGAATACAAATTGAAAAATGAGTGGGATGACCATTAGGGTGACTTTGAATTTGAGAAATTAGCTATTGTTTGGTAGGAGAATGAAACTGGTGGCTTTAGACACTATTGATGAATGATATTGCCTTGAGGGCACAACCTTGTTTGAGAAATAAAGAAAATCAAGAGGGAAATGTGAATTAGTCATTGTATGAGCATATATTTTTTGGAATGAGTAATATGATTATGAAGTATCAAAATTGTTTAAGGATAAAGATCATCTATATAGAAGTAGATGAATACTAGTTTGGAATCATGAAATTGAGTATGAGCTAAGTGTGTATAAAGGGATGGTCATAAGTGCATTGTTTTAAAATTACATGTTAATTTAAGTGACTAAAAGAGTCTTTAAATTATTCATACCTTGAATATATAGTTTTCATGCACAACTAAAATCTTATTAAAAGAAAATCTAATTCTAGACTTAACTAAACTTGCTATTTTAATAATTTTATAGACTTGTTATTTTTAAAAAGGTTTCATGTAAAGATCAGATGGGCCTAATAACTATCCCTTATTATCTACATTTATATAAAAAAATTGGGGTTGACTTGCAACTGCAAGTACACACCAAATTAAAAAAAAATGAATCTAGAAAATTCTAAAACTAAAAATAAAATGTAATTTTGGCATTTAAATGGACATTTTCAGACGTAAACAATTGTTGTAAAATGTTTCAAAGGATTAACATTGATTATGGGTTGTGTGGAGTTATTTGATATCTATGTTTAAAACATTAGGCTCAAACGAGTTCCTAGATGAAAATTTATGGCTTCCGCAAGATATGATCCTACATCATTCTCCTCTAGTTGAAAAGAACTCAACTTTTGTGAGTTATTCTAATTAAAATTATGCTATTTATCCTTATCTATATTATTAAATTTCCATTCTAAAATCCAAGTGTTATATTTCTATTGTAATCCTTCCCACTATAAAAGATACTTGTTTTGATTGACCTACATACTACCCACTTTCTTGTCCAAAGTGTGTGTTATCTTTTCTTTCTTCTTAACTAGCATCTACTACTCAAATCCAATTCTTCTTCTCATTCTCCCCCTTCATTATTTTCTCCATGGAATTCATATAAATTAAAAACATTAAACACTAGAGAAATATCAAAATTAACTAGAAATTTTATCTTATAAGCATTATTTAACACACCCATTCTCACCAATTTAGTCACTTGCTTGTCCAACTCTTTATTTTTTATTGGGATCAGCCTATAAAATTCTTGATTAGGTAGAGATAATCTTTGAATTAAATAAATATGGTGTTGAATGTCCCATTTTTCTGGTAAACCATCTAGCCTCTCATCAAGTATAACATCAACTTACTCTTCTAACACATTTTCTACCTCTTTTGATATCTTCTCATTCTCTGGTTATTTAGTTTTAATTAATGTATAATAGATTCCTATCATATTCAACTCAATAAGTTATTTTTTGGAAAACATGTTTTCTACCTACCCTTCTTCCTTAAGAGGTAATAGAATTATCCTTGAACCATCATTTCAAAAAGTGTACATGTTCTTTTCTTTATCATGGAATTCTTTCCTATCATATTTTTATGGCCTTCCTAATGACACATGGCGTGCATCCATTGGGATAACATCACACTATATTTTATCTCGATAAACATTTCTAATGCAAAATTTGACTAAACATATTTTATAAACAATAACTTATTTCCCCTTGTAAACCAAGAAATACAGTAAGGTTGAGGATGTTTTTCATATTGTAGACATAGTTTCTTTATAATTTCTTTAGAAACCATATTTTTACAACTTCCACCATCAATAATAACCTCACATAACTTTCCTCCTAAAGTGCACCTTGTTTATAAAATATTTTTATGAAGCCATGAGTCACCATTGTCATTATCTAACATCCAATCTTTCTTCAGAGCAATCATTGTTCTTCTCATCATAAGAGTATTTCTTGTATTAGATGAAAACTTTGAACTCTATTCTTCCACCTCAAATTCATCTAAATTTAATCTTGGCTATAATTATTTCCTCTTCTCTTGTGCATAATAATGTAGAAACTAAGATGCTTTGTGTCCTTCTTCACCACAAGTGTAATAAATATAAATTCTCTGTGAGAATGTTCATCATCTACAACCACCATAACCTCTTATCTCTTTCGAATCCTCTTCTTATTTATTGATTCTAAAACCCTTATTTGGCATCTTATTGTCTTTCCACCCCACTAGATGATTCTCCTCTTATGGAATTAAATCCACCTTATTCCCTTATCAGGGATGACTGTCCTTTCTTCAACCTAGGTGATCTTTGAATTTTTTGCCTACTTTGCTTATCTTCTACCTTTAAAGCTAGTGGATATGAATATTCCATGCTATGGATTCTAATAATTCTTAACTCATCTTGAATATAAAATTTTAAACCATTTAGATACCTTGCATCCATTTTCTTATCTGTTTCTTCATTCTCCACTTGAATGGATAGCTTGTAAAATTCATTTTGTAGTCTTATACATTGTAATCCTTTTGCCTTAGGTTATAAGATATTTTGTAGAGGGTTTGTGAATAATCCATATGTAATAATTCTTCTCTCATCATCTTCTTCATCTTATTATATTTCTTTATCTTCTATTTACGTTTCCTTTCTACTTTTCCTTTTGTAAATGATCCTACCATATCATGGCAGAATCCTTCAATTTTGTACATGTAAATTTCACATTTTCCTCCTCCATCATATTATTCCACTCAAAATATATTTCCATGCTATTCAACTAGTCTATTAACTCTTTTGGTTTTAGACTACCCCCATATCATGAAACATCATTTTTTATTCATTCATTCTTTCCTTCTAATGCCTTAACTAGTCGTTCTTCAAATGAAAGTGGCTCCTCTTTTTGAATATTTACTTCATGCTTTATTTCTTCCTCTATGCCATCTCCTCATTTATTTTGTCTCATACTTTCTATATTTTTGACAAGCTCTTTAAATCTCCTCTAAAACTCTTGAATATTCCTATTCATCTAAGCACACAATCCTCTTCTTTCCATATTTACTATAAAAAATGCTTGTTCTTCAAAAACATTATTTGTCTAATGTAAATTTTTAAACTTAGGAAAAATTCATACATAAGATTACCTTCATTTTTTTCTTCCTAGAGTTGAACCTGTTATGATACAAAAAGATGGAACCAAGTGCATGACAACTCCAAAACACATAAAAAATTAAAAAGAATTATATTAAATAAGAAAAATATAATTCTAATTCTTTTTTACTTTTATAAAATAATACATACATTTTTGAATAATTTAAACCAGAAGATAGATTTTTTTTAATTTGATTGGGTAAAACACTTTTGAAACCAGAGCTATGAATCAGGGAGGCGAGGGTTTTGATAGCTAGACCCACATCCAGGTACAACAAAGAGGGTAAAAAAGGATCACCCTAACAAACAAGAATATAAAATAGGGTTTTAAGGCTCCCCGAACCTTTAACAAGTGAATTAAAGGTACCCATGACCTTAGTGAGATAAGAGAACATGAGGGTTTTAAGGGTTTCCACAACCAGTGATTTTAAGGGTCTCACAACCTACAATACATAAAGATGTTGCTAAATAGTGAATTTAGAAGGGCTATCTCCATTCATCATATCTTCTTTGAGGGCACTGCAAAGTAGATCTATCAGAGAAGGAAGTCTTTCACCACCAAGGTCTTCCTCATAGCCTCCATACAGTGGAGTTACATCGAATGAGTTTATCTTCCCACTAAGATTCACAACCTGTTCAAAGCATAACAAGGGAGTTTTTAGGCTTCTATAACCATTAAAAAGAGAAGTAAAGGTAATAAAAACCTTGGTGAAATAGGGGGGTTTTAAGGATCCCACAACTTGGTGAAATACAACAAGAAATAAACTATAGAACATAAGTTCAACTGACAAAGGAGGTCTTCTACCACTTGGATCTTTTGAACAACCTCCACATAGATGAATCAAAACAAGTGGGCTTATTTTCTCACTTAGAACTACAACCTTTACATCCTTGCATATCCTTTAGTAAGATTTCCTCAAGGCTTACTTTGTAGGACAAGAATCCACCAGGTGGAGAAGATCTTCTACTGCCTTAGTCTTCCACACAACTTTCATGCAACTAAGACACAACAAGTAGGTATTTCCTCCTACTGAAACTAGCAAAGTGGATTCCTCTATCATCCACTCTAGTGGGATAGTATTTTGTTGGGAATCCTATATCTATCCCAAACCAAACTGACTTAAACTGAGTAGGGTCCTTTGAAGATTTGAATTTTAAAATAGTTTTCACCCTTCCTCTACATTCCTTGCATACCTTAGGAGAGTAGACATGTCTAAATAAAACCACAGCCCCAAAGGAGGCTTCATCCATATCAGATCTAGTTCTAAAAAATCTTATGACGATTACTTGGAATCTTATAATTTGAAGGAACCAAGGTTGGACACCTCTAATATCACTCTTAAAAAATAAAAGGAGGTTATAGTATGGCAGGGTCCTCCTAAACCCAAAAAATAACTTTCCAAAAAGATTATCGCTTTAAGATAGACCAAATTACTTATGCTGCTCAGGTGAGATAAATGGATTTTTTCATTGTCCAAGCCATTAGATGGGGTTAAAGCATGGAATTATCTAATATCCATGCCACTCAATGAACCAGGGGAGTGGGTTCCTCTAATCTCCAACTTACCCCAAAAATTAATCCTGGGCTAGGATCCTCCATCATCCGCCCCATAGAAGGACCATAAAAGAAAACCCAATGTTGTTCTAGTTTTATGGATCAAAATAAAATTGAGATTGCTGAAGGTCTTTCACTCCTTCCACTCTTGAGACTTTTCTAGGACCAAGCTCTCCTCATAGAAACCCCGTGTAGATTCACTCCCTACCTGAGTAGGGGCTCTTGAATAAACCCAATAGGTGCCGAGAGAAACTTTTACTCTGATTTTCTTTTCCAAATTACACCCAGAAGCTCCCTTCCACCAGACTACAGATCTAAAACTTTCCCACCTAGATTGCCATTTAGTCTTAAGGGGGATGTCGATGATGGCATAGACAACCCCTAGTTTACCTGGATTTTTATCTCCTCCTTGACCTTATTTTCCTTTTCGCCCATGTCCTATTGGAAGGAGTCTCCTTTTGGTCCCATCCATGTCAAAATAGGTGTTCTAGTTTTATCGATCAAATTATAATTCAAAATGTTGAAGGTCTTTCATACCGAATCTCTCCCACCTAGCTTTCCATTCTAAATTATAGGGGATGTTAATGGTGGAATGGACTACCCCCAGTCTACCTAGAACTAGGGTATCTTCATCTCCTCCTTTCCCTTGCTTTTCTTCTTGTCTATGTCCTAATGGAAGAAGTCTCCTTCTTCTCCTTCTGAAGATAGAGTTTTCATTCACAACTAAAATATTATAAAAATTAAAGTGAATTCAAATTTAATTGAACTTGTTATTTTTAGCAATTTTCAAAACTTACTATTTTAGTAACTTTTACCTGCAAAGCTCATATGGGCCAACTAATTGTCCCTTATTATTTACCTGTCTAAATAAATTTAAAGGGTGAATTTTAACTACAAGTTCATACCCAATTACAAAAAATAAATATGCAAAGTAACAAAATAATAAAAATAAAATAAAATGCAACTCTTAATATTTAGACAGTCTATTTTAGGCTTGAAAACTTCTAATAAAAATTAACTAACTAGTACTGCTTATTATTGTGTATATCTCTTTGATATATATATATATATATATATATTAAAAAGACTTAAATGGGTTCTTGTGTCAATAGTTTTAGATTTTGTAAGATATGCTTCTACATCAATTACAATAATTTTATCAATAATTAAACCATTTTTTCAATTGGATCATTTAGGGATGTAGATAGGATTATCTTTCACCCCATGACCATAGGTACAACTAAAAATGCAATTTGGGGCTCAATTCACTCCAATTTCATCAATGATTAAACTAATTAGTGTCAAGAACCTAGAACAATAAACATGCTCTGATACCACTTGTCAAGATCTTGCTCCACCAATAGAGCACATATGATTACTTCTTGTATTAGCAACTAAACACGAAATTTAACCAGAATCAATAAGTAACTAGAAATATGAAACAACACAGGAATATGAGAGAAAATACACAATTGTATTAATAATCACTCAAAAGAATATACATTAAAGAAGATGCCACTTCTTCTTCCACCTCAAAGGTTCGCCACACCTCAAGACCTTCTTCCCTCTCTCTCTCAGTCCCAACAATCAACTCCAATACAAAATTGATGTTCACCTCTCCAACTAGTCAGTAACACACTGCCAGTACACAAGTACACAACCGTACTTCAAGTAGATCTCCTACTCTCTGCTGCTACCTGCAAATCACTAGACCTTACTCACCATTGTAGATCTCCAAAAGAAGCCATGCTCACCTACTGACTAAGATCATATAAATACGAAGAACCCTTCTGATTCTCCAAACTAGCACCCACTCTTGGTACTGTGGCACTAGGAGGAACACACCATTGCTCACCTCACACATAGAAGGAACTTATAATATTGCTCTCTTACTCTCTAGCTACAGTTTACAATACAACCCATGAGTCCATATATAGATCTCATGCTTACAATAATTAGACTATCTTAATTACAATAATTAGATGCGCAACTCAAGACTACGACTAGCCTTCAACATGCAAACTAACAGTCCAAAAATAGACTCTCCGAAATCAACATGCAAAGTGCATGTTCACGTACAGGCTGCCAACGTCGGCTCCTCCATGACCAATGTCGGCCGACTGGTAACCGACGTCGGTTGGTTCTTCGCTACTATCTGACCGACGTCGATTGATCATACCGATGCCGATTGCCCTGCAACTAATTTTGCAACTCTCTGCAAGCTCTGCAAGCTCTGTGACTTCTCATGTTTGCATCCTGGTGAAGCTTTTAGCTCCACAACCTAACAATCTCCCACTTGGAGATAAATAGCTGCACCTGTACCTGTACTTGTACACCGTCTAAGTTATTCCCTGGCTTGTATCCCTCTTCAAGATCAATCCTGAAGACCAACCACCACACATCCCTTGATGTTACACCTATCATCTAAGTAACCTGCCATATCCGAACCTACATATCCATGTAGTGAAGACCTTGACCCTGCATAATATGTTAACCTGCTGCTAGTCCCACTGAACTGCCCTGCAGTACTCCTTCGAATTGGCTCCATACTTTTTGACAACTCCCACTGCTTGGGAAAACTCAGGTCTACACTAGACCTCATGTGATTTCGAACCCTGCTCTCAACTAAGCTTGAACTGTCTAGCCCTTGGTGTGCTTTCTGATTTTGCATCCTACATCATGAACCCTACCAACACCATCTTCACACTGGAGATAAAATCTCCATGTCTCTTATGCCAAAGAATTTTGCTGCTCCAAATTCTTCATGACATACCTCTGAACTAACCTTACCCTTAGCTCAGCAAATCCCTGTATCTCTGAACCTATAACTAGTATACCATTCACATACAGTAACTGGATAATGTCGCAACTCATCATCCACCTGGTAAGACAAACACAATAGTTACACTGACATTGACTGAAGCCATGCTTAGTCATCCACCTGTCAAAACCTATACCACTGTCCTGCAGCTACCTCAAGACCATATGCCTTGGCCTTCCGTCTCACGTATCCATCCACTCTCTTCTTTAACTTGGGAATCCATTCCGTCTCTCAGTGCTTACTTCCAGCTGAAAACTCTACCAACAAATATATGTTTGGTTCTTCTCCAAGGACTCACACTCCTCATCCATGCCAAGCTCCCACTATTTCTGGATTCTACCTGCATTGCTTCTTCACGTCTTCCTAGTTCTTGACCATCAATAAGCAATATAAAGAAGGTGAACAATGAATATGAGGTTCACTTACCCTTATTGACCTCCATATGAGCATTTGAAACTTCTTGACAGCTTGCTGTCTGCCCAATATCCGTTTCAGTGACCGATCTCGGCCATCTCCCAGTCTGCTCCCGACCGATGTTGGTTCCCTGTACTGACCCTGACTGCCGACATCATTTCCCTGGCCGACGCCGGTGTCCCTTCCACCGACGTTGGTTACTGTATGATCGATGTCGGTACCTGTGTTCGCCTGTGAGTGATAACTTTTTACCCATGAGCTCTCCATGGATCAAAATCCTGTTTAAATCAACACAGCCCTGCTCAGAATAATTCAGTCTCCTCACCTGATCTCTGTCTGTCATCTCCTCCATGAACGCCAAGGATTTTCAGTTCTTTAGCTTGTCAAAAACATCTGTCTTCCGCTTAAGAACCTGCATTCCCCTCGTACATATGTGACCAAGCCCACAAAGCCACATCTCTGTAACAAAAGGTGAATCAGTAATATAAGTAGATAGATAAAGGATACCTACTTTCTTACCACCATCTAATTCAAGTGTATCCGCTGTGAGAGTTACAGTGCATCTCTCATCACCCAAATTTATTGAAGAAATTAGACTCATCTCCAAGACTGGTACCTGCATGACTTCCTTCACCACCTGTGTGTTATCCGCCTACAATTTCAGCTTCACTTCCCCTTCGTTAATAATTTGACAAGGCTCTCCAACCCCTAAATAAATCTCTCCAAAGACATACCCATGAAAAGATGCTCTATTTTGGGCTGCATGGAAAGAGGCAAAAGAATCTGTAAACAAATATTCTACTTTATCCAAAACATCCTGTGTAACATCACCTGCAACATATGCTGCTACACGCTGATCTTCTACCGACCAACAATCTCCCTTTACTTGCTCTTTCTTTCCATCAATCAGACCATTCATGCTATTCAGTTTCTCCATTCATAGCTTACTTTCTTCTGCCATTGCTATACTCCCACTCAATTTGAAATCCCTGCGAGTGACCTGTAATCAAAAACACTACCAGATCTGAAACCAACTATTAGTCAACCCAACCAAAAGCTCTGATACCACTTGATGGTATCAGCTCTTGAACCTACAACCAAGGCTCTGATACCACGTGTCAGGAACCTAGAACAATAAACATGCTCTGATACCACTTGTCAGGATCTTGCTCCACCAATAGAGCACATATGCTTACTTCTTGTATTAACAACTAAACACGGAATTTAACCAGAATCAATAAGTAACTATAAATATGAAACAACACAGGAATATGAGAGACAATACACAATTGTATTAATAATCACTCAGAAGAATATAAAATAAAGAAGATGCCACTTCTTCTTCCACCTCAAAGGTTGGCCACACCTCAAGACATTCTTCCCTCTCTCTCTCGTTCCCAACAATAAACTCCAATACAAAATTGATGTTCACCTCTCCAACCAGTCAGTAACACGCTGCCAATACACAAGTACACAACCGTACTCCAAGTAGATCTCTTGCTCTCTGCTGCTACCTAAAAATCACTAGACCTTACTCACCATTGTAGATCTCCAAAAGAATCCATGCTCACCTGCTGACTAAGATCATACAAATATGAATAACCCTTCTGATTCTCCAAACCAGCACCCACTCTTGGTACTGTGGCACTAGGAGGAACACACCATTGCTCACCTCACACACAGAAGGAGCTTATAATATTGCTCTCTTACTCTCTAGCTACAGTTTACAATACAGCTCATGAGTGCATATATAGATCTCATGCTTACAATAATTAGAATATCTTAATTACAATAATTAGATGCGCAACTCAAGACTACGACTAGCCTTCAACATGCAAACTAACAGTCCAAAAATAGACTCTCTGAAATCAACATGCAAAGTGCATGTTCACGTACAGGCTACCGACGTCGGCTCCTCCATGACCGATGTTGGCCAACTGGTAATCGATGCCGGTTGGTTCTTCACTGCTATCTAACTGATGTCGGTTGATCAGATCGACGCCAGTTGCCCTGCAACTGATTCTGCAACTCTCCGCAAGCTCCGCAAGCTCTGCAAGCTCCGTGACTTCTCCTGTTTGCATCCTGGTGAAGCTTTTAGCTCCACAACCTAACAATTAGTTGATTGGATCAATTAGGGACACAAATTGGGTCACTTTAAGCCCAAATAACCTAATTGTGACTAAAAGGCTCAATTTTGGGCTTAACTAGCTCCAATTTCATCACCAATTGAATAAACTAGTCAACTAGATCAACGAGGGATATATATTAGACCAATTTGATCCACATAAATGTAACTGGTTGTAACTAAATGATGTGATTTGGGATGCATTAGCTATTGGTGTGTGTCATGTTCACACTTATTGTGAGGTCCACCTTAGATAATTGTTGTTACCAAGGTGAGATTTAATATGTGCAAAATATTTTTTAATGCACATTTAATATTGGTATATATCCTCACATGTGTGAAAAGAGTTAATGTAACTTGGAGAATCATCCCACCTTTCACTCCACCAATAATAATCTCTCAATCACCTCTTACTTTTATTGTATAAAAAACATTTGTATCCTAGTTTAGAATGGAAGTTAGAGTTAGTTATCCATAGCTGGTGGAGATGTAATCTCTTAGGAGATCATGTTCTGGTGAAACCATTGTTTATAGTACATATACATTATATTTGCATTTAGTTAATAATATTTTTTATTGTTAAATATATGTTTCTATTATTTGTATACATTATGGATAGTGTCTATGTTAAAGTTCATAGGATTCTCTTTCTTGATATGGTTTCAATGATAATAGTTATTTCCCCCAATATGACATCAAACTATGTTGTTTTGATATAGTAGTCAGAGCCATTGCTGTTTTGGTGTCTCTGATACCAAAGATGAGAGATCAAATACATTCTTCAAAGGTATTTGTGGTGAATTTCCATAGTCTTTTATGAAAATTTCTTTGCAAGTACCATCTATTATTATTTTTAGATGTGGTTTCTTATTTTAGTTAGATTACTGTACCAATTATAGATCTACATTGGAGGAGTTTTTTTGAAGATATTTATACCACTTTTTATTTCTAAGTGTTTATTGGAGTGCATTAGATATTCCATTTACATCTAGAGTGCCAGAGAAAGTCAAATATAAATTTTGTTTCACTTGTTTCTAAAATCGTGAGCTCATTTTCCAAGCCATGTATATCACCTTCCATGTCTATATAAAGTATTTTTATGGGTAATAATGAACCAATGAGAAGGCAAACAACCTTTTCAACTTATCGTACATGTTTTTTAAGACCATATTTCACATTTTTTAAATAACCCATGACAAGCTTTAGCTTTTATTTTTGGATATGAATTGGATCTGGGTATGTTCAAAGGGTGTTTTTTTCTCTTTGCCTATTTTTTAAATCTTCATAGTGGTAATTTTAATTTTTCATTTTGATGATCTTTTTTTACATAATTTTTAGTTTTTTACCTATTTCAATGGTTAACTTATGTATTTTAGACCTTTCAAAGGCCATAACTTTTGACTGGTAACTTAGATTTGCATGTTTTTTTTGAAAGTACGTGTTTTTTATGCTCTTAATAGTTGTAACATTTATTTATTCTGATGGTGACTAAAATTTAGAGTTTTTTAACTTCGTTGCTTCATTGTAAGTTTCAAATCATATTGCTTTTCACTAAGTATAGGTGCCACCTTGTTTTCAGAGGGGATCATTCTTCATTGCATTATACAACTTATGGGCGAGTTTTAAGATGCATTTTGTAATTTTACAAATTTATAAATTAAAATAGGGGATTTTTTAATTTTTTTCTACCATCACACGTTTGCTTTATCACGCTCCCTTTTCACATTTCATTTACTGAGTACTTCATGTGGCATACTGGGCACCCTCACTTAAGGATTTTTGTCATGCTTTTCTACACACCTATCATGTTGACACTTTTGGAGATATGTAACTACATTTTATTCCCTCCCTAATCATTATTATGCGGGGGTGTTATGTACTATAATGCTTATTTGGTTGTTCAAATATTATATATACCTTGTGTTTTTTGTTGTATACTATGATGATGCAGAGGCTGCTATCAAAATTTAGATTTTTATTTTTATGTGCCATATTTTATGGTATCAAAATTTAGAACATTATTTATTAGCCAACATTATTTTTTGGGATCAAAATTTACAACATCATCTTTGAGCCAATATTAGTTGGTGGTATCAAAATTCAAAACAATTTTTTAGTCAACCTTCTTTGGTGTATTTTACCCATGTATTCAAGTTAAATGGATCACGAATTCATAGTCATTTTTGTTCACACAATCAAATTCATGGAAGCTAATTTTGATTCATTCCTTTGGAGGATTCATCAAAGCCAAAAATAATCTACAACTTTATTTTTTATTTTTGTTATTTCATTGTACATGGGTACTTCATTAGACCTAGTTACTAAGACCCTACTATAAGTGTTTAAGACTCATTATTTTTTACCAAATTACCTAAGTTGATTTTAAGATGGGAGGGGGAAGAAGGGGGAGGTGTTGGCATGTGTCATATTCACACTTGTTGTAAAGTACACTTTAGGTAGTGTTGTCACCAAGGTGATATTTAATATGTACATAATATTATTTAGTGTACATTTAATATTGGTAACTATCCTCATATGTGTGGTAAGGTTTAGGTGTAACTTGGGGAATGATCCCACATTTCAAACCACCAATAATAATCTACCACTCACCTTTTACTTTTCTTATATAAGTTGTTGTCCCCAAAAAATGCCACTCATTTTTGGGACAACCTACGGAATATTTTGGCCTTGTACAGACCAAAATTTCTCTCTTCCGTTCTCAAAATTTGCTCTGAGATTTCAAATTCCTCATTTTTAAGCTTTTTCCGTAAAAGGATTCATAGGTTCAATAGGTTAAAAAGCTTCTGCAGGCAAGTTCAGTCAAAAGAACAAGTTTCTAATACTTAGTCATTTCCAGGATTGGTTCAGCGCCTCAGTTCAATCAAAAGAGTTCAATCGGCAAATGATAAAGGACAAAGGCTTGAACCATTGAACTTTGAACCACTTTGGTTCAAAGGTTCAATGGGTTCAATGACCAAGTTGGTTCAATGCACTTGGTGCAAAAGATTAAAAGGGCTTAGCCAAATAACGAAGAAGGAGCCGATTGAACCATTGAACCATTGAACCAAAGTTGGTTCAATCGGTAGGTTCAAAGGGCTGCCCCAAATCCAAAGGAACAAGTGCCCTTGCAGGGGGAGTAAGAAAAAGTGGACAAAAGTTAGGAACCCCTCAGGAAAATGGCAAAGTCCAAGAGGCTGAAAGAATTCTCTCGGGAAGATTTTCTCAGAAAAATGTTATGGCAAAATTCATTCAGAGTTTTTGTCCGAAGGAATTTACCTGAAGAAAAAGTCTGAAGAAATAGAAAAGAATGAATGGCCAAGTAACAAGAAACTTTCCTTTGGACATTTTGTCCGAAGGAATTCTTTCAAGCTTTTTTTCCGACGAAAAAAGCCCGCCGAAGAAGTAAGAACCCGCCGGGGAAGTTGAAGCCCGAAGGACAAGTATCCTTGTGGGGGGCACTTGGCAATAGAGAAAGGATCATTTTTAAAGCCCGAAGGGACACCTTCCCTTTGGGACGTTCCAAAGGCTGAACAAAGATGTAGAAAGGAACTTTCACAGACTTAGACAAAAAGGGGCTTTAAAGGATGAACCGAATGAACCGATTGAACCATTGAACCGTTGAACCAAAAGGTTCAATGGGTTTAAGGTTTAAAGGTTCAACCAGAGCTTAGAAAGATAAAGGAAGCAGTGTTTGAGTGAGACAAAGAATAAACTAATGAACTAATTGAACTTTGAACTGAAATAGTTCAAAGTTCAATGGTTCATAGGTTCAAAAGTTCAAAGGCAGCCTCAGTCAAGAGAGAAGCAACAAACAAGTGGTTCAACGGATGGTTCAACCAAGGAGCAAAGAAGTGATTGAACCAAGAAGTGATAAAATAAAAGAGACAGAATGAACCAATGAACTTTCAGTGGTTCAACGGGTTCAAGGTTCAACATGAATCAAGCGATCGGTTGAAAAGAGAGCCCAAAGGCTCAAATTGCTGCAGGGAAGAGAAGATTGATGCAAAGGACCAGAGATATTTTCAAAAGAATTATTTCTAGTAGGTGAAACAGTGGATCGAGTAGACTTAGACTCTGGGCATGCCAAATAAAGGATGCAAGCTTGTTTTTCTTCCATAAAGTAATGGCAAAATTGGATAGCTACACAGATATCAGGAAAAGGACCAGATAGTCATACCAAAGAAGAGACATATTAGATGAAGGGACATGCCATAGTTATGGCAGCGCTTTGTTCTCAGCATGGTCTCTCTAGACAAGACTGAAGGTGCATTGAAGATGTTGATTGTAGCATGGGCCGTCCCATGGAAAAAAGTGCCAATCCTTGCGTAGTTGCTATAAGATTGTAGTATCTCTCATTTGTAAAGGAGACTTTTCATTTTTACAAGAGCGAAACTCTACCCATTTTGAAAGAAGAAGACTGAGATTTTGAGTTCAGATTGTAATTTCATTTCATTTTATCTAAATGAGAAAGTAGGTTGTTTACAGACTTTGTGCTGTTTTGGCTTGTATCATTTTAGAAGATCATTCTTACATCTGTCTTTTGAAGGTGTTCTTATTCATTTAATTTGGCAAGTAGAATTAGTGAAGGTAAAAAGGGAGGTTTCCCAAAAACAACTGTGAGAAGACTTTGTGCTTTCACAATTGTTTTCAGCATGAGTTTTTCCTTTCTTTGTGTTGAGGATTCTGGGACGACTTTGTGTTATACTTTTTAGGCAGTTGAGATGAAAAATTTGTGTTCTATTTCATCTTCATGGTTACTGTGCCCTTTAGTTACTGGTTAGTTTACTATCTGAAAGAAACTCTTGCTATTTTCTGTAAGAACACTTCTGAAATAAGAGAAGTGCCTTCAGTGTTTACACCAAGATTTTCTCCTTTGTCTATGTGCATCATCTTTGAAAGAAGAGAGATGGATGGTTTATTCTACCCCCATGTGTTATTTACTTCTTATTTTTATTATATATAGCTCCTACGTATCTATAGGGAACCTCTCCTTGATGAGAGGAGAGATTTACCTCCAGTTGATGTAGTAAAGCTGCACACCTAGCCGACCAATCTTCCTACTGTGGTTGATCAGACCTATTTTGTTGATCAATACGCTAATTGACAAAATATTCACCCAATAGTTTTTGGCGACTCCACTGGGGATGAACATGCAGTCTGAAGCCTCAAGTTTTAGATTGAAGTAGTTCATTTTCGTATCCATTATATAGACTCTAGCGACTCCATTCTATGTCTTACCCATTATCCGTTTATAGCCTTACCATTTTCCTCCACCTCTGTTATTTTATCTGGTCTACAAAACTAGAGCTACTAGAAAAGAGTGTGTAGTTTGAAGCCTTAAGCCTCAAGCTGAAGCAGGGCCAGTTCTTTTCCATTTTTTGTTTTGCAATCTGGCCACTCCACCCATATTTGTTATCCCTAGTTGTCATAATTAAATCATCGCAGTTCAAGGCCCCTGGGGTAACTCTTTTGGCCCACTCAACTTGACTCCACCTCTACATGAACTTACACACATTTCAAGAAAGAATTTCCCCAAATTCTTTGGTGATGGAAAGGTTCATCCTAATGAATACATTGCAGCTTTCAGCATAGCTTGCAGTGTAATAGGGGTGGAATTTGAAGACATAGCGGTTAGGCTATTCGTGGAGACACTATAAGGCACTGATGTAGACTGGTTCTACCATCTGCAAGCTAGATCAATGACTGACTGGGATACACTCGAAGCCAAGTTTGAAGCCAGGTTTAAGCCTGCAGAGGATGTACATGCTTTGCTGGCCCAACTCACTCAGATGAAGAAGGAACCTCATGAGCCTATGAGATATTTTATTACCAAGTTTAACAAGATGAGGCATAGGATTCCTATGGTTTCCCTGCTGACACCTCAGAATCTCAAATGCTTCTTCATCAACTCACAACTGCCTGAAGTGAGTTTTCTATTGAGATGGGCTAGACACATAGACCTTGAGGCTACTCAAGACTTGGCTACTGAGCTAGAAGATGACCTTATCTTGGTAGAAAAGATAAGGAGAGATCCTAACAGAGGTAAACCCTCTTCATCTTCTGAATACTCACCCACAACCACCATTGACCCAAGGGTATAAAAGCTGGCAAATGAACTGCTAGCCTTGAAAAGACAAGTGGCACAAGGTATGTCTTCTGCTCTTTCATACAGAGATGTATCAAAGACATTCCCCAATCAACCATATCAAGGCAACACTGCTAGAAGTCAAGGGAAACCAAATCGTCTTCCTCCCCCACAAAGGAACCTTGCCCTTGAAGCACCTCCAACCAACTCAGTAGTGGGATATCTGGAAATGGAACATGTTTCCTATTTCCAACTTGAGTTTGAGCAAGAAAATAATGCTGGTCTCTTCATGGAGGATCAAGAAGAATCAGCTGGTGACTCCCACATTAGTTTCTTGAATTACCAGGATGAACCTAGAAGTGAAGGTGAAGCAGATGAGGAATCATATGCAGTATTCACCTAGTCTGAGAATTAGTCAGCCCAGTAAGCTGATAAAGAAAGAATAGAGGAACAAACTCAACCTGCAATTCCAATTGCTAAGTGGGGAACCACTCTGCCTTTCTAGTCAAAGGACCCAGTGATTGCCAAGAAGGTAGTACATCAAACATCTCTGTACCTTCTACTTCAACTTCTAAGATCAGTTCTCCCCCTTACAAAAACCAAAAGGATGAACTCCCATCCTCTCTTCCAAGTCCGTCTCAATCATTTGACATGATTGATCATGTCAAGAAATCCAAAATTCAAATGACTGAGTTTGAATCACTGCAAGCCAATTCTTAGCAGTTAAACATTGGTGAAGAGCTAGGTGTGGACCTGTCTGAGGCAAAGATTGTGGTCACCCAAATGTCAGCCCCTACTGCTCAAATTCTATTTGAGCCTTCAGGCAAGGGTAATTACTCCTTAACCATAAAGGATGCTCATGTCTCAGCTGATCAAAGTCCCATGGATGGCAATCCAATATTTGATCCAAATCAAGCATCAGAAGAATTGGTAGGGTCCAGTACAAATCAGGAAGGATCTTCCATCTCCGATGAAGATAAATCTAATAGAAGAACAAATTTTGATGATGCTTGGATCCTGGAATTTGATGGCAGGAATTCTTCCACTCATGCTGGATGTAGATCTCTATTGCTCATATTGAAGATTGCTTAGGATGAAGAGATCAAACTCCTTCACACCAAAGGGGATGCTAAGCTGATGGTTTGTCAGGGGTCTAATGCTGATAATCAAAATATGTACTGGACTGAACCAGTAGAACAACAAGCTATGGTGGTGGACCATACTACTATACTCCAAAATTAGCAAAAGGATCCCTTTACCAAGAGAGCAAGGAGTTATGGTTTTCAGTTTGAAGACCATGTCCTACCATGGGACAAGAAGAATAAAAACCAAAGAGGAAGAAGTAGAAAATTGGTTTCCTGGTGGAGAGCTCCATTTGCCCATCACCATTTCTATGGATATAATGGTTTCCTGCTGGTTTATCAGGATGGCATCCCCTTTTCTTCACCTCACAAGGAGCAACATCTGAAGTACTTCAATTCTTGAAGTATCATATAAGTTCACATGTACATATGTATAGTCTTTAGTTCTATTTTGTGCTTTTCATTTTCATTTTTGGCACCTTTCTTTTTTGGTATCACGACTCTGTAGCCCAATGGCACACTTCAAGGCACTGGAGATTCTAGTTTCTACTTCCTCAGTTGTGTTTCAAGTTTCCAACTACAGGTAGTTCCCCAACTGGAGCCAGCTGTTGTCCCTGAAAAATGCCACTCATTTTTGGGACAACCTATAGACTATTTTGGCCTTGTACAGACCAAAATTTCTCTCTTCCCTTCTCAAAATTTGTTTTGAGCCTTCAAATTCCTCATTTTTAAGCTTTTTCCATAAAAGGATTCACAAGTTCAACAAGTTAAAAAGCTTCTGCAAACGAGTTCAGTCAAAAGAACAAGTTTCTATCACTTAGTCATGTTCAGGATTGGTTCAGTGCCTCGATTCAATCAAAAGAGTTTAATCGGCAAATGATAAAGGACAAAGGCTTGAACCATTTTGGTTCAAAGGCTCAATGGGTTCAATGACCAAGTTGGTTCAACACGCTTGGTGCAAAAGATCAAAAGGGATTAGCCAAATAACGAAGAAGGAGCCGATTGAACCATTGAACCAAAGTTGGTTCAATCGGTAGGTTCAAAGGGCTGCCCCAAAGCCAAAGGAACAAGTGCCCTTGCGGGGGTAGTAAGCAAAAGCAAACAAAAGTTAGGAACCCCTCAAGAAAATGGCTAAGTCCAAGAGGCCGAAAGAATTCTCTCGGGAAGATTTTCTCAGGAAAATGTTAAGGCAAAATTCCTTTGGAATTTTTGTCTGAAGGAATTTACTTGGAGAAAAAGTCTGAAGAAACAAAAAGGAATGAATGGCCAAGTAACAAGAAACTTTCCTTTGGACATTTTGTCTGAAGGAATTCTTTTGGGCTTTTTGCCTGATGGAAAAAACCCACCGAAGAAGTAAGAACCCCTGGGGAAGTTAAAGCCCGAAGGACAAGTACCCTTGCAGGGGGCACTTGGTGATAGAGAAAGGACCATTTTTAAATCCTGAAGGGACACCTTCCCTTCGGGACGTTCCAAAGGCTGAACAAAGATGTAGAAAGGAACTTTCACAGACTTAGATAAAAAGGGGCTTCAAAGGATGAACTGAATGAACCGATTGAACCATTGAACCGTTGAAGCAAAAGGTTCAATGGGTTCAAGGTTCAAAGGTTTAACTAGAGCTTATAAAGATAAAGGAAGCAGGGTCTGAGTGAGACATAGAATAAACCAATGAACCGATTGAACTTTGAACCAAAAGAGTTCAAAGTTCAATGGTTCATAGGTTCAAAAGTTCAAAGGTGGCCTCAGTCAAGAGAGAAGTAGCAAACAAGTGGTTCAACAGATGGTTCAACCAAGGAGTGAAGAAGTGATTGAACCAAGAAGTGATAGAACAAAAGAGACTGAATGAACTAATGAACTGATGAACTTTTAGTGGTTCAACAGGTTCAAGGTTCAACATGAATCAAGCGATCGACTGAAAAGAGAGCCCAAACGCTCAAATTGCTGTAGGGAAGAGAAGATCGATGCAAAGGACCATAAATATTTTCAAAAGAATTATTTCCAGTAGGTGAAACAGTGGATCGAGTAGATATAGACATCTGGGCACACCAAATCAAGGATGCAAGCCTATTTTTCTTCCATAAAGTAATGGCAAAATTGGATAGCTACACAGATTTCAGGAAAGGACCAGATAGTCCATACCAAAGAAGAGACATATTAGATGAAGGGACACGCCATAGTTATGGCAACACACTTTCTCAGCATGGTCTCTCCAGATAGGACTGAAGGTGCATTAAAGACGTTGACTGCATCATAGGCCATCCCATAGAAAAAAGTGCTAATCCTTGCGTAGTTACTATAAGATTGTAATATCTCTCATTTGTAAAGGAGACTTTTCATTTTTACAAGAGCAAAACTCTACCCATTTTGAAAGAAGAAGACTGAGACTTTGAGCTCAGATTGTAATTTCATTTCATTTAATCTGAACGAGAAAGCAGGTTGTTTACAAACTTTGTGCTGTTTTGGCTTGTATCATTTTAGAAGATCATTCTTATGTCTATCTTCTGAAAGTGTTCTTATTCATTTAATTTGGCAAGCAGAATTAGTGAAGGTAAAAAGGGAGGTGTCCCAAAAACAACTATGAGAAGACTTTGTGCTTTCACAATTGTTTTCAGTGTGTGTTTTTCCTTTCTTTCTGTGTTGAAGATTCTGGGATGACTTTGTGCCCCCATTATCCTTTGTGTTATACTCTTTGGGTAGTTGAGGTGGAAACTTTGTGTTCTATTTCACCCTGCTAGTTACTGTGCCCTTTGGTTACTGGTTACTTTACTATCTGAAAGAAACTCCTGCTGTTTCCTACAAGAACACTTCTGAAAGAAGAGAAGTGCCTTCAGTGTTTACACCAGAATTTTCTCCTTTGTTTGTGTGCATCATCTCTGAAAGAAGAGAGATGGATGGTTTATTCTACCCCCATGTGTTATTTACTACTTATTTATATTATATATAGCTCCTACGTATCTATAGGGAACCTCCCCTTGATGAGAGGAGAGATTTGTCTCTGGTTGATGTAGTAAAGCTGCACACCTGGCCAACCAATCTTCCTGCTATGGTTGATCAGACCTATTTTTTTGATCAGTATGCTAATTGACAAAATATTCACCCAACATAAGTAACATTTGTATCTTATTTTATAATGGAGCTTAGCATCGGTTATCCATAGTTTGTGGATATGTAATCTCTTAGGAGATATTGTTTTAGTGCACCCATTATTGGTTGTACATATACATTATATATTGTGTATAGTAATATAATGTATTTTATTGGTGAATATCTCTTTCTATTACCTGAATACATTATATGGATGGTGTCTATGCTAAAGTTCTTAGGATGTATAATTCCTGATATGGTTTCAGTGATAAGTGATGTTTACCCCACTATGGCATCAAGTTATATTGATCTAATATTCACCCCAATTCCATCAATGATTAAACCAATTAATCAATCAGATCAATTAGGGATGTCACTTTGGTAAATTTGAGTGTCGTGAACCTAGTTGTGACTTAACAATATGATTTAGGGATCAATTCATGTCAATTTCATCACTAATTGAACCAATTAGTTGATTGGATTAGTCATCAATGAAGATTGGACCAATTTAAACCTCATGAACCTAATTATAACTAAATGATGCATTTTTGGGTTCAATTACCCCAATTTTATCACTGATTGAACCAATTAGTCAATAAGATTAATTAGGGATGTAGATGGGGACAATTTGATCCACTTGAACCTAGTTTCTATTAAATGGTGTAATTTGGGGCTCAATTGGCCCAAATATTATCACTGATTTAAACCAATTAGTCAATTTCTTTAATAGAGGACACACCTTCAAATAATTTGAGCCTGATAACCTAGTTAGATTTAAACCATTTGATTTGGGGCTCAATTGGCCCCAATTTTGTCAATGACCAAATCAATATTTTGATTAGATTAATTATATATGTGAATTGGGGTAGTTTTATTCAAATAAACCTAGTTATTTATAATAAAACAATACAATTTTGGGCTCAATTATCCCTAATTATGTTAATAATTGAACCAATTAGTCAAGTGAATCAATTAGGGATGAAACTTAGGCAAATTAGGGCCTTGTTATATGAGCACTACAAGTTTATTTGGAGATATAAATGTAACCAACCACCCATTTTTTTGATAATTTCCAATATCCACCTTTATTTCTTTGCTCACACCTAATTGAGGATTTTTCCAACCAAAATAGGTCTACGAAGGACCTTCAAACATAAAATAATGAAAAAAAGGGCTTAATTATATGCACTTCCCCCCAAACCCACCTCAAATTTATGGATGGATTAGGCCTGATTAACATCAATTTCCCACCTAAATAAATAAATCTATTAATTGAAAAATAAGGGGCATAATTAGGTCCATCAATGATCTTGTATTTAATTTCAATAAAAAGAGAATGATATGTTAATGGATGAAATCAATTGGGTAGAAGATTTGAGGTTAGGATTTCAATTTTGATTATAGTATCTTGAAGACCAAAATTTTGAGAAATTGTAGGAATGAAATGACATTTTTAAATATTTATCACATTTAAAAAAATGAAAAAATAAAAAAATAAGTATTATCTTGACGCAAACTTTGATTGATAGTGTTTTTTTGCCTGACACAAAGGTTGACATAATTGTGATAGGAGTTGCATCATGCCAGCTTAGATATTGGAAAATGGGCCTCCAAAATGAAAAAATGGATGAAGTATTTTGTTCTATTTCATTTATGGAAGAGAGAGGAGGGTTAGGAAAGATTTTTTGGTGTGGCAAGAATTGAATCTGTGATTGTTTATAAAGATCTTGATAGAAAATGGATGCAAATAAAATACAAACATGAGAGGGAAGAAGAGAAAAGGTCAACCCTTAAATTATCCCTTTGATCACTAATCCAATTTAGGATAAAAAATATTAGTGAACCTGTATACATATCTCATAGTGCAAATCCATAGATTTTTCCTTATGGTCTCTTCTTTTTAGGATTTCAGATTTGAAACATGTTTCTTACTCATCTATGATCGCTTTGATTTTATATGTTATCATTCTTTTTGGTATTCTATGGTTTTTTGTGCTTTATATTCCTAAATACCCTCAAAACCCTAACCATTCTCTTTAGGATTATTATACTATTATTTCCACCTCCCCTCAAGATGGTGCTACCTATTTTCCCTCCACAGAGGTCCATGCTATTGTTATCCCAATTGGTAAGGGACATTTTAAGTATAACTAGGCTATGAAAAACACTGCAGCTAACATGATTTTTAAAGGACATACAACCTATTAAAAAGGATAGTTAAGACTTAATGTTGAATATTCAAATGCTTTGTTTTTAAATTTATTGTCGATCCAATTTGACCCAACATGGTTTTGGATTGAGATATTTACAAAAGTGGGGATATGCATGAAAAGAGTCAAAGAAAAATATAAAAGGTATTTATAGACCCATTCATGCATCTAATAGTAAAATATGATAGGGTCTTGGGTATATGTTTGGTTCATAAATAAATAAGTCAAGCACATACTAGTTTCATAGAATAATTAGAAGAAGTTTTATAATAACTTTGCACATATGTCCAACTCTCCATAAGATCACTCTATTTAGGATATGCCCATTAAAGGAGAATTAAAAAATAAAGCAGGTGTCAAGTATATAGATGGACAAAATTATGATCTATATATTCAAGTTATGATATCATGCAAGCTTGTCAAATGATTTATTATTGATTCTAAATTAATTGAAAACATTTGTAATGTGCCATTATTTCATACATTAGGGATTGATATGCAATAGTTAAATATAGAAGATTACATCATTATGAAATTAGATCAAGGACTATGGCTACCACTTGGCACAAATTTAATGGAAGTGATACTTGGACTAAAGAAGGTATATTCCTTAATTTAAGTCATGTTTCGTGATACACATTACTAACTATTATTGGGCCAACCTTGGATACATATTATGAACACAAGACCATCTACTTTACATGTGTGTTACTTTTACACATGGGAGACATCTACAAGGATCCTGTCAAATACCATATTCCATAACTACTTATGAAAACACACAAAAAGTAAATAAAGATTACAATTTGAGTTATATCACACATACTAGGTGATCCAACATGGCAATGCCATCAAAAAGGCAATATTCAAAATTACCATCACCTCCTCATATGCTACTAAAGAAGTTACTAAAATGCAATCTTATTACATTTATACCACCATCGAGATTGGTTGAAACAAATATTCATAACCATTATTTAGAGATGGTTGATACACCTATTTAGGACCATTATTCATAGAAGGTAGATACACCTATTCAAGATTATTATCTAGAGAGGTTTGATACACATATTTGGGATTAACATTAAGATATGGTTAATACACATGTTCAGGATCAACATACAAAATTGTTTGTTACACATATAAAGGATCCATCTATATAACCATCTATTACACATTGATTATGTCATAGAGTCACATAGAGACCATAAAGGCCGCCATCTTATACATAAAATACTTAGTTAGCTCCATGGGTAGATCAATGTATTCCATATTAAACATAAGTAACGATACACCCTCCTACTAAATAATGGACACCATAGAGTCTTCATCCTTCTAGAGCCACTAATCTTACCATAAATTATATGAGAAATGATCATGATAGATATGGTACACCACATGACTCCATATTAGATTTTGACCCATCCCCAGTCAATAGCTCCCAACCATGATAGAGTCTTCCTCCACCACCTGATATAGGCACTTCCCATGGCCCTCCGATTGAGCACATTACTAGTTATATTTTCCAAATTTCCAAATCAACAAAAAAATAAAATAATAAAAAAATGGAAAAACATTCAAATATTAAAAAAATTCTAAAATCAAGATCTGAGCATGACATGATTGTTGGTTTACACTATTTACATATGTTATTTATCACTTGTTTTGTAGATTGCATATTATGTACATATACACATGAATTTCATGGTATCTGAATGTTATGGAGGACATATAAGTTACACATGGATGTACAGATATTTTTTTTCCCTCTACCTAGTGGCCATGTAGATACTAGGGGTGTTTTTTCCATAGGTTTCACTATTATAATTTATATCTTTCTATGAATTTTATAACATGTTTAACTACTTATAATGCTTACACATGCATTGATAACTAGTAATTTATTTTAAAATGATACATAATATGCCATTATAATGTGATGCAACATTGATACATATAGATGACCTATACACTAGTTCTTTGTTTTATGCTCCATTGATGCTATTAATTTTGTATATGATAGGTTAATTTGTGTGTGACTATTGTGTGTAGCCTTGGTATTTATTAGTGTGATATCCTTGACGTCCCTTGTTTGTGACATTTTACTATCCTCTTTCATGTCACCATTTTTCTTGTTTTTTGTGATATTTTATGTCTATTGGCCTATGTGTGACACTAATACTTGCACTTGTTGAGGTTCTTGACATTGAGTAGTGCCATTATCTATATCATGCATTATTATTGTATAGTATTATTAAGTTAAACTTTTTTTTTGTTAGATACCGAGGAATTTATGGGTCCCCAACCCTATCAATAAAAAATAACATATATGGTCTTGCTTAACATTTATCCATGTTAAGGCAAATGACCTTCCAGATTAACTAAAAATAAAAAGTGATAAACATCTAAAAGTTTTTATTGAAAAAAAATTTCAAGCCACAATAATGAAATAACAACTTACAATCATTACTCTACCATCATTTATCCACAAATAGAACTCGAAGCCCTTTTAGAAGAATCAGGAATGATGCAGCTTTTCCTTTTACTACTCATAATTTTCCATTCTTCTCCATTTTTTGAATTTATTGAGACCAAGTTGTTTAAATCAACCAATTTTTTGACTTTATCTACTTTAATTTGAGGGTTCAAATCCCTTTATTTATTTTCACTATTTCTAGAAATTGGCAAAGAGGACACAATAGGGGTTTTACCAATAAATAAATTCCTCTTTGTATAAGACACTACTACATTACCTGAAGACAAGCTAGGGTTGCTAACCAGACTTACTGTCAATAATTCCTCATTGTTCTCCTTCCCCCAGGAAGAAACTAGCTTTCTCTTAGATTTGGGACAAGAGGAAGAAACATGATCCATTTGAAAGCAATTTCTACATCTGAAATAAATTCCTTCATAATCTAATTGTTGATACCAACACCTCTCTTACAATTTCAAGTCAATCTTCTCAGGTAAAACTGTAGAGATATCTAAACATACTAGAAATCTATAAAAAGTTGTTTATGAGAATTTAAGTGAAGCAAAATCAATTTCCAATAAATTTCCCAAAGCTTTACCAATCATTGAAATCCCAGCTTTGTTCTAGAACTGTAGAGGATGATAAGGTACCCTAACCCAACCTAGATGAATAGAAAGATTTTTTGTTAAAGGATTAAACTCTGGGAACCAAGGTTTCATCAACAGTAAATGATTATAAAAAATCCAAGATTTAGCTTGAATAATTTTAATCTTATTTTTGACCATTTTTGGTCATGCAGGCCAAAACCGGTTTCCTTCTTCCCCTGTTGTTCTGAGCCATCAATCATGAATTTGGTTTGCACAAAGATTTTCGGCAAGGGAATGGACCAGTTCAAAGAATGCAAGGCTTTTAAAAAGATCTTTAGACATTTTGTCCAAAGAAATTTACAAGGAAAGAGACTAAAATATTCAAGACACTTTTGCTTAAGGTTGGGAAAAGTGGTTCAACGTCACGGTTCAACGACATGATCTTTCCAAGAGCTTCGAGCTTTGAAATTTAAACCATTGAATTATTGAAGCATGGTTGGTTCAATTTATTTGGTTCAAATTGTCAGTTTAAGCATTTGGTTCAAGTGGTTTGTTCAAGTTGTTTGGTTTAAATAATTGGTTCAAGTGTTTGGTTCAAGCGGTCAATTGATTGAACACGACTCCTTGCAAAACAGTGTTGAACCATTGAGCCGTTGAACCATTGAACTCTAAAAAAGGGTTCAAGTTCAATTAAAAGGTTCAAAGGGGTAATTTTGACCCAAGGCACCCTTGTGGAGGGCAGAGTTTTCCTTCAGAGAAAGATAAGGAAAAATATAAAATATTCCTTCAGACTTTTCATCTAAAGGAAATCCAAGGAGAAAACAAAGGTTGAATTTCTTCAAAAAAAATGTCTGAAGGAATTCATTCAAACATTTTGTCTAAATAAATTCACAAGGTAAGGAGCTAAATGGAAGATCACCCTTCGAAAAGAAACAAATGGCAAAACATGAAGGGAACATTTCCTTTAGACAAAATGTCTGAAGGAATTCCTTCGAACATTTTGTCTGAAGGAATTTCTTTGAACATTTTGTTTGAAGGAATTAAGAGCCAAGGATTGATAGAAGACAGTCCCAAGGGCTGAAAGGGCTAGGAAAAGACAAAATTTGGGAAAAGACAAAGGTCAAGAGTGAACTCAACGACCCACCGAGTAAGGAGCCCGAGGAGTCAAGCATAGATATGGACAAAACAACCCAGGTGGCAAAAGGGAAGTGTTGACAAAAGAGTTATTATAGTGGTTGGAATAATCCCTATGAAATGGTAATCAAGGATCACAAACAGTGAATGGCGTAGCCTATTTTTCCTCATTTTGCATTGATGAGCAAACAACCACGTGAATGTCTTTAAGAAGTGGTCTTGTTTGCAGACAAAAGGGGCATGGGCCATGTTTTCACAATGATGTTTAATATAATTTAAATGCCAAAGTCAAGACTGGTAATTACCATAGCATGGCTTCTTTCAATGACTTCCTCTTCCCAATGTATTCAACGTAGCATGGGCCACTTGTGAAAAAGGGAGCCATTGCTTTCTCTCCTCTATATATTGTAAACTCTCATTTGAGAAAGGAGATCTCTCAGCTTGTATGGCAAAGCCCTGTAGATTTTACCTTGAATCAAGACATAGCATTTTTACCTCCATTTTGAGTTAACACTTTTCCATATGTCTATGGTTTTGTCTTGTGTTAAGTCATTTTCTTTCATGCTTTCATATAATGATTCTAGCATGTCTAGTGTATTGTGAGTTCTTATTTTGTAGGTTAGCCATAAGTGTCCACAATAGAGTATAGGTGCATGTGAATACACTACCATAGTGTGTCTTGAAACACCTTTGGTAGTTATTCCTCCCTATATCTCCAGAAGACCCCTAGCTCACTGATGCAGAAGAGTTTCTCATATCAAATGAAGTGTATATCATCTTGTTATTGGTGTATGTGTATGTCAAAACTAAGTAGATCAACCATTTTTTGGTGCATCACCGTATTAGTTTAGGTTCTATTTTTAGTAATCCTTCTCCCTTTTCACCCTCCCATTATTAGCAGTAGGAAATCCAAGACCTCAGAGATGCATCAAAGGGAGCTAGCCCTTATCTAGAGATTCTCCCCTCAGTTTTTGCTAGACCCACAACAAGAGGGGAGTCTCCATTATGCCGCGTGGAAGACAAAAGCTTAGCATTTATGTCAAGGGTATAATCCACAATGTCAATATTTTTTGGCATGCCTGGTGGGACCAACTAGTTTTTATCCAAAGAGTTGAAGAATTTTGGAGTGTTCTTCAATCAACTAGCCTTTAGAGGCATTTTGACCAACACCAATGGTGACTCTAAGTTGAATCAGCTAGTTAAGCAGTCCTGGTGCCATCAAGAAATCACATTTTTGTATGTATAATTCCATTGCTCAGCATCATGGGCCTTGTGTTCCTTCATATAACTTTGATCAAGCTCAGGTTGTTCATGGAATCACCTCAAGTAGCACTCCTAGTTGCCCTTAAATAGTAAGGGAAGTAACACTAGAATTTGAGAAGCAAGTGATGGAAATAAATAGATTAGATGAGTAGTATAGATATCAGCAAGATCTTTTGTACAAAGAGGAGTGTTTGTTTAGGCAAGCTCAGGCCTTACAATCCATGGAGGAGGAGGTAGAAAAATGGAAGAGTCCATTCATTCAAGGCAGTCAGCCTTGTGTGCCCCCTCCTATTCTAAAGAAAGCCCCCTCTTGTGCACCAAATCTTTTCTACCAATTATCACTTACTCACTTTAGCTCATCTGATACAGTAACCAATCCTACTCTTAATCCCTTGCACCTAGATTTCAAACATCAAAGGGCATTAGAGCAACCTCTCATGGAGATGAACCTTCTCAATTCCTTAGATTGTGAATCCTCTTTTGAAGGGAATATCATGAACCAACACATCTCTCTTCTATAAACTCTTCCTGTACATCAACATTCTCTTCCTAATCTTCTTCAACCTCCTCAAGTCTTTCAACATGATGTCAAGATTCCAAGTTGGATGAGGGAATACCATGAGCCAACTTAGGGCCTTGGAAATGGTAAAGCTGCTCCTCATCATGATGATGCTTGTGACCTCCAAGAAAGGCTCTTCCAAGAGAATATAGCTAGGCAAATTGTAGAATTGGAGTCCAGAATGAGGTTCCTTAGCCAAAGTGTGATGGATGGTTTAGATCAAGCAAAAGATCATACATTTGAACACACCCCATCTACACCCCTCCAAGAGAGCTATCAGGCCACATCTGATATAGATGAAGTGTTGGCCAAATGGAAGGAGGAGAATCATTCAATTCTAGCTCAAGGATTGCCTCCTCTTCCACATGTGTTTAACCATCAGCCTTCCACTTCATCCCTTCTCAAAGAGGAACCTTTTTTGAAAGAGGTAAGTGAAGAAGAGAGGATCCAATTTGCAGCTGCCCAAGAGGCTATCATAGATGACAATGAGGAGGAAATCATCATGGATGCTCCCTTTGAAGACATCATCAACAATGGAGAAGACATAAGTCATGCATACATGTAGATGTTCCAGTAATATGAAGAGGAAAGTAAGCATGGTGACCTCTCTCCTCCCTTGTTTGATGAACTTCCTTGTTGCTTTGATGAGGAGGATGACCATGCCATGGTACCCGACTTGGAAGAGGATTAGGAGCATGTCTGGGAACAACTGGAGACTCTGGTCTTTGAGTAAGAAAAGGAGAGGCATGTTTATCTTGAGAACAACTTTGAAGAAGAGAGCCTTGAGCAAGAAGGTGATGTTCTACAAAATGAGCAAGTAGTCTGTGTTCTCATTTTAGACATCACAATAGTCACCCTTCTTTAAGAAATCCATGATGAAGCAGAGGATCAGTTTGACATGGTTTTCAATGAAGCAGAAGGGAAGGAGTCAAACCATGATACATGTCAAAGGGACTATGCATGTCAAAGGGCTTATGGTGATAAGCTAGCAGCCATTGATTTCTTGGTGAAACACACCATCATGAAGAACCAGAAGGAGGTAAGCTTCTAAGAACAAGAAGAATACATATATGTTGGAAGCATGTTTACCCCCGATTCATTTGGATATGATCCAATCAAGGTGGCAGGCAAGAAAAGCAAGTCACCAAATCTCCATTCCATTCAGCCACTTTTTTGGCATCATAAATTCTCTTGTCATGAAGGAGACTTAAGAAGTTTTCCCTTTGATTTAGGAGGGAGGCAAATATACTTGGTTAGTTTTACATAGTAGTTTGCTTTCAATTTTTCTTTCCTTATTTTCCCTAAGTGTTGTTTGCACAGGTAGTGTTTTTTAGCCTTTATTGCGTGTGTTTTCCTTTGTGTTTGGGGTAAAAGCTTCATGATTGATTCTTGGATATCTCAAGGCTATTGATAACTCTTTCAAAGCTGTGTTTTGACTTTGTGCCCAATGGACTTTGAGGCTACTAGTTTCTAAGCATATCAGGCAGGCTTCCCTAGGGAATCACCAAATTTGGTTACCATTTTTGGTCTTATAGGCCAAAATCGGTCTCCTTCTTCCCCTACTATTTTGAGCCATCAGTCATGAATTTGGTTTGCACAAAGCTTTTTGACAAGGGAATGGACCAGTTTAAAGAATGCAAGGCTTTTACAAAGTTCTTTGGACATTTTGTCCAAAGAAATTTACAAGGAAAGAGACCAAAATTTTCAAGACACTTTTCCTTAAGGTTGGGAAAAGTGGTTCAACATCGGGGTTCAACGACATGATCTTTCCAAGATCTTCGAGCTTTTAAATTTGAACTGTTGAACCATTGAACCATGGTTGGTTCAAGTTGTTTGGTTCAAATTGTCAGTTCAAGTAGTTGGTTCAAATTATTGGTTCAAGCGGTCAATTGATTGAATGCGATTCCTTGTAGAATAGTGTTGAACCATTGAACCATTAAACTCTAAAAAAGGGTTTAAGTTTTTATCGAAAGGTTCAAAAGGGTAATTTTGACCCAAGGCACCCTTGTAGAGGGCAGAGTTTTCCTTCGGAGAAAGACAAGGCAAAAGATAAAAGATTCCTTTAGACTTTTCATCTGAAGGAAATCAAAGGAAATATAAATAGAAAACAAAGGTTGAATTTATTCAGACAAAATGTCTAAAGGAATTCCTTTAGACATTTTGTCTGAAGAAATTCATAAGGCAAGGAGCCAAATGAAAGATCACCCTATAGAAAGAAACAAGCAGCAAAACATGAAGGGAACATTTCCTTCGAATAAAATGTTTGAAGGAATTACTTTGGACATTTTGTTTGAAGGAATTAAGAGCCAAGGATTGACAGAAGACAGCCTTGAGGGCCAAAAGGGCTGGGAAAAGACAAAAGCTAGAAAAAGACAAAGGTCAAGAGTGAACTCAGTGACCTGCTGAGAAAGGAACTCGAGGAGCCAAGCACATATATAGACAAAACAACTTAGGTGGCAAAAGGGAAGTGTCAGTAGAAGAGTTATTACAGTGGTTGGAACAATCCCTATGAAATGGTCATCAAGGAGTGCAAACAGTGAATGGTGCAGCTTGTTTTTCCTCATTTTGCATTGATGAGCAGACAAACGCGTGAATGTCTTTAAGAAGTGGTCTTGTTTGTAGACAAAAGGGGTGCGGCCCATGTTTTCAAAATGATGTTTAATATAATTTAAATGCCAAAGCCAAGATGGTAACTACCATAACATGGCTTCTTTCAGTGACTTCCTCTTCCCAATGTATTCAACACAACATGGGCCACTTGTGAAAAAGGTCACCATTGCTTTCTCTCCTCTATATATTGTAAACTCTCATTTGAGAAAGGAAATCTCTCAGTTTGTGTGGTGAATCCCTACAAGTTTCTACCTTGAATCAAGACATAGCATTTTTACCTCCATTTTGAGTTTGCACTTTTGCATATGTCTATGGTTTTGTCTTGTGTTAAGTCATTTTCTTTCATGCTTTCACAAAATGATTCCAGCATGTCTAGTGTATTGTGAGTTCTTCTTTTGTAAGTCAGCCAAAAGTGTCCACAATAGAGTATAGGCACATGTGAATAGGCTGCCATAGTGTGTCTTAAAACACCTCTGATAGTTCTTCCTCCCTGTATCTCTAGAGGACCCATAGCTCACTAATGTAGAAGAGTTTCTCGTATCAAATGAAGTGTATATCAACTTGTTCTTGGTGTAAAGTGTATGTCAAAGCTAAGTAGATCAACCACTTTTTGGTGCATCACCATATTAGTTTAGGTTCTATTTTCAGTAATCCTTCTCCCTTTTCACCCCACCATTATTAGTAGTAGGAAATTTAGGACCTCAAAGATGCATCAAAGGGAGCTAGCCCTTATCTAGAGATTCTCCCCTTAGTTTTTTCTAGATGCACAACAAGAGGGGAGTCTCCATTATGCCACATAGAAGGCATAACCTCAACGTTTCTATCAAGGGTGCAATCCATAGCGTTAACACTTATCAATCAAATAATCAAACACTACTATAAAAATCCCTTAGCACAAGGATAAATTTCCATATCACCGACCAATAATGGCTTCTAAGAAAGTAAAAGCCACTTGTGTAGAGAAAAAGGGAAGGCCAAAACTTGTTGAAATGAAAAATCAAACCTCTTTCTAAATATCATGTTTCATGCTCCAGAATCTATGTCAGAGCTTTGTCTTCAAAGTCAACCACTATAGAATTCAAATATTGTAATTGAACATTTGCACCATCCATAGAAACACTAGCCTCTAAATCCCTACCTGGGGATGAGTGATCTCTCAACAAATCTAAATAAATGATCTTGACATCTTGAAGACTCTACAGTTGCAAACCTTGGTGCTCAGTTATTGAATCCATATGATGATTTTTGGTAGATCAAGCCCTAGTTACCGATGCACAAAATCTCTTCACTACAGCTAACATAATAGACATTAAATCTGGTTCAAAGAAACCCCAAACATAGAAGAAGACCAAGATAAGCCTCAACTCACCCAAAAGGGGATAGAAGCGCTGGTCATCCCTAAACCCAAGCATAGACCAGGGAAGAAATTCACAAAAATCCACCTAAAATAATTTCATGTCTTTCTTATTTTGATATACTTGTTTGATATTTTTAGACTTAGGTGGAGAAATATTAAAAGGCCAAGGAAAAATATTAATTTAAACTTTTATTGTGTAATTCATTGCTACATTTATATAGACATGACACTTACATGCATTGCATTGCATATGTTACAGTATGCCTTGATTGATACATTACTATAATGACATATTATCCACATGATAAAATGATATTATATGATGTTATCTTTATACATGACATGATACAATTAATGCTTAATTTGAGATGAGTGACTTTAAAAATGTACCCCTCATCTCAAAAAGGTGGCATTACAGTAGGCTTGCCATAAATACATATGCCTTCATAAGCAAAAAATTAGATCAGAGTACATATTTCATATATTCAAATGGTTCAGATATTAGGCTGGTTTAGATAGATGATAAATACTAATACATTGATATGTATTATAGGGGTATATGCCTTGCATATGAATTAACTTTATAGACACTTACGCATAAATTTGTACACACTTGAGTGTATATACATCAACATATGCACACAAATTTACAAGAACATAATTATAGGTTTTCACATGTATATAAATTTGAGATACATGTTCACAAATTTAGCATATAATTGCATAACATTCTATATCAATTGGTACAAATTAAGGGGGTATTATACTAGTTCATGTACATATACAAAAAAACACAATACAATTGAATGGTATTTATTTATCATTTCACTTCATATTTATCAAATCTACAATCGTGATGGGGTAATGGACATGGTCTATTTTATTTCAATCATGCATTATATTTTACCTTGAATAGAACTACATAATCAAAGCTTGCATACATGATGGGGACATGAACATTGTTTATTCCCTTTCGATCATGCTTTTTAAATTTTTTACATGGATCAAACTTGATCAAACCGAAGCAAAACATTAAAATCAAATCTATAAGTCAACTACATTTATGGGTTCATTTTATTTAAGTGAACCTTTATTGATTGGTTCTTTCATGTATCTACATAGTTATTTCATTGAACAAACCTATCCACATTATTATCTCTCTTTTATATACATAGTTATTTGTGTATTACAATGCATACTCTTCCCCACATTCATGAGGCTTAGGGCATGTTATCTTCCCAACCTAAGATCTTGCATATTTACACAAGTTTGGGGCATGATCATCCCAAATATCTAATGCTTCAACAAGGAAACATCATCTCCAACAATTTTGAATGGAAACATGGTTTTCACTAAAACATATGTGTAATCTAATCCTTGCGCTTTCAATTTTAAATTTTAGATTTTAGATTTCACATATGGACATTAACAAATTCATTTTCATTACAAGTTTGCATGGAACAAAACTATGTACTCTAACCCTTGCTATTTCATTTTTAAATTTTAGATTTCAGATTTCACATATGGACATTAACAACTTCATTTTCATTGTAGGTTTGTATGGAATAAAATTGTACATTTGGATCCATTTTCTAAAAAGGAAAATTGTGTTGTACATACTGAAGTACATTTTATCCTTTTACTATATAAATTTCATTAATAGAATACAATGAGATAATTTTTAGACATGAAAATATGATCATTAATACTTAAAAATGCCAAGTTTGACACACATTTATCATATATGACTTAAGCACACAAACAAGGTCCTAAATTTCCATCCTATCACACTTTCATATTATATTATGAGTCAACCCTATAATTATGCTAATATACACCTACATGAAGCTCACAATTTGTTTCAAACATATTAAATATCATCCATAAACTTTTTTAGATCCTCTATTTAGTCTCCTTGTACATAAGATAGTTTTTCTATTTATGGTCATTATTACTAGTCGATAATGGCATATGCTGGTTAGAATTGACTCGCTCATTATAAATTCTATTTTCTAAAATCAGACCCATTCTTACAATCAAGTACAATATCCTAATGTGTTATTGGTATGAGAAATTATTCAATTAGATCCACATATAAATAAATATAACCTAACATGTCAGTGGGGTGAGGAATTATTCAATTAAATTCATAAATAAATCAAAGTCTAATTCAAAAGGGACATGACAATTTTTTTACAAATCTATAAACTATTTCACAATGAAAAAACCTACCATATTATTCCAAATTTGTATACCTATCACTAGATTAGTCACAAGTTAATCTTAAAGTACTCAAAATACAAGTAAAATTAATTGTTGTCAAATACCAAAACTAATCATTAGATACATACATGTAGTGAAGGAGCATAATTGCACAATCACACTAGGTGGGAAAAATACATGTTGCTTTATTTTCTTCCTTGGAGTATTAGACATGTAAGAAAATATCAATATTTAAGTGATATTGATTGGGTCAGTGAAACATGTTACGCTTCCCTTATTTTTGTAGGTTTCTAGATGTCACAAGCACATTTAGCATTTCAAGGAAAAGTAGGTTAATCTAAGGATTTGTGAATGCCATTAGGGTTTATTATTAAAAAAATAAAGCAAATAAATAAAATTACAAGTGAAACTATACTTGTGCCCTACTTCTGTGTATGTCAGTACTAACCAATGTGTGAATATCGACTAGAGATATTGACCATATTCTATAGATCCAACCTAGTATAGATAACAAATGTGTTATAGAACCAAATTTACCACAAGATGGATTATATCTAATTTTAACTTCCATAATACAATCATAGTTATAAATCCAATAGGATAAGCTAAGTATCATGATCCCTTTAGTACTTTCTATATTTAATATATGCCCTTGTCAAGTCAGAATAATCAATATTAGTCTTTTATATTTAGATGTATGTTTAAATGCCATATATATCAATTTGAATTACATTTAAAATTTATATATTAATTAGATTAATCTCATTAATTAATTCAAATTAAAATAAAATAGGTTGTAACTTGTTATCGCTCACTTTTGAATTTTTTAGATAACACACCCAATGTGATTTTGATACAAAATTGGAGGTAAATCACAGAAATGGATGAGCAAAAAATGTAGGATGAGGATGTTTAATCTATTTACCTATGGATAAGGCTTTAATAATTCATTGAAAGTTTTATTCTAAGGAAAATCCCTAAGGGAAATTTTGCATGGAGAAAATTAGAGAACTGGTGTTCATGGATTAAATAAAATTAAATGATTTTTTGATATTAAATCATATTAATTCCTTATGATGGCATGTGACATAATCACATGATTTGGAATATTTTAAGGGATGGGGGATTAACAAAATTCATGTAACAAGTTATGTTTTTGACCATGTTTTATCCGTTGAGTTCTCTAAATATTGGAAAGTATGGATGATGAATATGAGAGGAGTCTCAATTAAGGATTCTAAATAAAGAATTACTTGATTTTTAGGGTTGCTTGTTAAAGGGATAATATTTTATAAATATAAAATTTGCAAGGAATATGATGTAAAAACCCTTCTGAGGGTTTAAGATAAACTAAAAAGTGCCAAGCAGGTTACCTAAGGGAATCCCTACTAGGCCCATGAAGCACAATGTTTATACAAATTGTGAGCTATGTGTTGTTGGAAGATATATTTAAATGTGACCATTCTTATCATTTTATCTTATTTAATAAGTTTAGACTTAGAAATCTGGTTAGTTTCCATTTTTTTTATTGATGTCTCTAGAGAACTTTATCATTGATGTTTAGCTGGGGAGAACTGACCTTCCCTTACATCAAGACCTTATTTTCTTGTTGTAACATGAAGCTAAATATTTAACTAGTATTCCTAGTTAGTTTTGTTGGTTAGTGTCTCTTACATAGGTCCCTCTAACTCCAAAGATCCTTCTCTAACTAACCTAATGAAGGAGACTAAGTGGCCTAGATCTGTTATTATAAACATTCCACTTGAGAAATAGGGAGCTCCTAGGAAACATATGGTTCTAGAGAAGGATAAGAGGCTTAATGACTTTAATAAAGAATAAACTATTATTGAGGTGATTGAGATTGACACTCAAAAAAATGAATTAGGCAAGGACCTTTCTAATAAGCTTTTTCCAAGATCATTGCAAGCCAAGAGAGCGGGCAAGCCTAAATTTAGGGTAATATTGATGAAAATCAAGGTAGAAAGGACCATACTAGGCATGACCAAAAGCCATATATTGATATAAAGGTGAGGAATATCAAGGTGAGTAAAGAATAATGTTCCTACAAGAGTTTACATGAAAGGACTGCAACCTTGGAGAAAGATTCACATCTTCACCAATGCATCATGAAGTCACTTATGATTGAAAATCAAAGACTAAAAGCCAAATTGGAGTTGATTCACCAAAAATTCAATAAAGTCCTATCCCAAACACAAATAAGGATGATTCTTAGATAATGACATGGTCTATAAGTGAATTAAACATTGAGATATCTCAATTGAAAGAAAAAGTGGGTAAGATGAAGGCTAATAATCCATAAAATAAGCCTTGAGAAAAGTTATAAAACTTATTAGACTAAAAATCAATAACAATGCAACAAACATTATTATGCTCTAAGAAGGATTAAAAAAGAGGAAAATGAGTCAGGCTGAAACTAGGGCAAACAAGAATAGTAGAAGATGAGAAAAATGGAAATTGATAGAGGATGAGGATTTGGACATGGAATTTGTAGAAGACCATTCAAAATTATTAGCTAATGAATTGGAAGTAGATAAAATATTAAGTGATTTAATATCTCCCTAATGTTATAATTTATTTAGGTCCTCTATGGCCTTCTACTTGTTGTTTACAGGTGGTTTATTCACTATCATGTGTTAGTAATTTATTAGCTAGGCATTTAGAATGTGTAGTTTTGTATTCTAACTTGGTTGGTTGTTTGATGATATATGTTATCTTAAACTTGTAAAATGGTTTGGGCCCTCTCAAAAGACTATTTTTTTCACATGTATAAAATAAAAAACATATTAATTCCCTTGCATTTAATTTATTTTTATTCAAGGTCATGAAAAGGAGCAGGTTAGGTTTGTAAAACAATTCATAAAACATTAATTAATGCTATCAGGTAAAAATATTCATCAATGTGACAATGAGAAAATCAATTCTAGTATCAAGTATTTGGTGTCAGTAGCTTTTGACACTCATTGAATTTGGGACTTTTAACATTTGGTATTTATTGGATTTTATGCTAGTTTAATACAACACTTATTTGATCCAACACTTGTTTGATTAGTGCTAAAACCATATGAAGGAAAAGTGAGTTTAAGTGTTTACATGAATTTCAATGTAACTTTGATTCAACATCAAGGTGGAATTGAATTTTAAATCAAGAATTTAGGAGCTAATGTTCATGAGTTTGAGCTAAAGTTAAAAGATGAAAATCATAATATTAATATATGTGCTAAGTTGTTTCAGTAATGTTACCTGTCATTAAATGGTTCACTATTTTGATACCATCATCATACTCACATGTACCCTAAAATATAATGTTTACTAAAGGGTACTTAGTTAAAACTTGTTGAAGAAGAGTGAGCATCAAATGCATTTATTAAATCAAATCAATACTTTTATAATTAATTGAATTTATGTAAAGCTATAAAGTGGGAAAACAAGTGAAAATGTTATTATAAGTAGTGTGGTGAGTCCAAATATAGCATCTCATGGATTTGTAAAGTGCACTTATTATTATTATTATTATTATTATTATTATTATTATTATTATTATTATTGCAAAGTCATTAAATCACTTTTAATGTTTCATTGTACAAGTACATGTGAATGTGAGATTAGAAAAGAGACCACTCATGTGAAGTTAAGTTAAGCCAAGGTCAAGTATGAGTTACAAGTAGTTATATAACTACATGTCAAAAGGTAAGTATACAAAAATCATTATTTTTCTTTGTATATTGGTTCTTTTTTCTCTCACTCTTAAGATAGAACTGGATATAATTTTATGCATAGCTTGTTATTTTGTTGAAATTATTAATGGAATGCGAGTAACATTAAGAGATAAATGTATTACTTTATGGGTATTTGATGTCCTTCATTTATGAAATGTGTTTTTGTTTATAGATCAATTAATATATTAAATTTTCAAATTTTTATGAGCAAATATTTTGGTTTTAATAAATTTATATCGTTAATCCTTATCAATGGAATTTGTGCAAAAACACATAATTTGATTTTTAAAAAGATTTTAAGTTTCCATAGTGATCATTTTCCTTAATTGCATGTGTTTCCCATGTTTTCATTTTTCACATGAGAGGAAGAAACTACATTCATTAGTATTAATTTTAGATTTCCTTGGTATTTTTATGCATTTAATCCATCAAAAGGTTTCCCATTATTTTTACTTTTCCTTTATTTTTATTTTGCTCTCATTTATTTTTTCTGCTTTTAGGTTAAAATTAGTCAAACCTAAAAAATATCTTATCATATGAAGGAGTTTCCCATCATAAACATAGAGTAAAGTCACCCATTCCATGTTTATTTCTCAAATGTTGCAAGCTTATGTAATTATTCATTGGGTGAATTAGGTAGGGATTAAAGTTCCTTTAGCATTAGATTTCTAATATTTCAAGGAACATCCCCTATAATAGAGGTTGGATACTCTAGTAAATAAAAGTATCTATTGCTTACCATATTTTAATTCATAATACAATGTTGTTTTACTCATCACATGGAAAAATTGTGTTTTCCTTTGGTTTTGGCCAAATACAATGAATTGTATTTGAGATCAAGGAAGAAAATTTTGATTTTTTTTGGAAAAGAATCCATATGCATGAATCACATTCTGGTTTTCGTCGTGCAATGCAAAAATCTTGAAGTTGGTTAAGAATAGTCTCTTTGAGACTTTTTGTTCAAACCCTCATTGGGTCTACTATTAATTAGTTTAGAAACTTACAAGATAAATGCATCATGAATTAAAACACCCTAGAAAAAGTTCATAATAGATGCAAATTAGTTGGGCAATGTGTGCATTGTTGTCCACATTTTTACAAATCTAGAAGAAAGAAAAAGAGAACATGAGAGAATTTATGGTACACTTAAAATTTTATAAGGTTGATTCCTCATGTTAATCAACCAAGCACCAATAATCAACTCTCCCTCCTCATTTATACTTTACATCCAAAGATACATTTCATCTTGAAATAAAACAAAGTGTATAACATAGAAAATAAACAATAATAAGCCATTAAATTTGAAGATGATATGATCTTGATTAGAATGTTAAAGAAGGATAATGATCCAAATTATAGACATGAAATAGAAAATGTCATGAAGAAACAAAAATATCAATGAAAGACCCTCATCTTTCATAGAAAAAATTCAAGAACATACTTGTAGTTAGGCACAATATAACTTCAGGAGAAAAGAAGTAAAATTATTTTCCAATCCATTTGATTGATTCAATTTCATGATCTTGGGTGAAAATTATCTTTTAGAAGGTGATTTGGTAGAAGCACGGGTGAGAAAAATTACTAAACTATATCATTTTCATTATAAAGTTAACATCCAAAATCAAACATTTCAGCACGTGTGAAGAAGAGAGTAAAGATTTTGTATTTATTTATGAGAATAGATGTCCCTATTTCATTAATGAAGAAGATTCAATAGTGAGAATTATTTAAGAAAAAGAGAGTGAATTAGTTTATATGATGCAAGTTGGTGAAAATAAATTTCTATTACCCCTATTCGAGTTTCATAATCCAACCTAGAAGATGCATCATAAACAATGGAGGAAAGAAATGAAGAAATCTAATATTTATCTAAATCATGCACTAAAGAATGTAAGATATGTGATGATGTCAGTATGAAGTATGAATATTATACTAAATATATTTTATTGAATAAACCCTTCTGCAAATTAGTTTCAAAATCAACACAAAAGGTGATTTACAAATTTACTCCAAACATTTTTGAATTTTTCAAAGTGAGTACTAAAACAAACTCTACTTTATGGTAAATTTTTACAATCCATTTTAAACTCATAATAGGGGTTGTGGTCTCCATATTTATTCTTCCATATCACCTCTTTGTAAGCATAAATTTCAAGTGTAATCTCTCAAATTTATGCCAATTTCCATGTTTGAGATTAATTCAAGTTATTTAAGTTGCTGGAACCATTATTCAATTCCATTAATTGTCATTTAAATTCATTATAATTGTGATATCTCCTTTATTTTATTTTCAATTATCAAAATTTCATTCAAGTTTTGAAGTTATTGTGATAACTCATTAGATTTATGTTTGAGGATCAAACTATCATCAAACCCTTACTATTATTATCCATTCCTTCATTATGTGTGTTCACATCCATGTATATATTGAGGATGAGATCTTCATCCAACCAAATATTAAAGCTTGTTTCAGGGTTAAATATTCATCCATTCAAATTTATAAGACTCATTCCAGTTAAGAAATATTCATTCAAGCTTATTGAACTGCAGTTCAAAGTTATGATTTTTTCATGATAATTCATGACAATTCTATGCAAAGTCTTTAAGATGTCAATTTCACTCATAAATCATGGTTTTGATCCATTTAACCAATTTTCAATGATGAGTTGAAATGATCAAATGGAAGTTAATGAGGCATAAGTGAGTTGGGAGAATGAACACAATAAATTTTAATGATGTAGTGAAGTTTAAGGGTGGAGGTTTGAGTTATAGGTATGGTGATAAAATGGAAAACTTGAATTATAATATGGTGGCCCTAAATTGGTGAACTCTCACAAACTAGGTGAGATCTAGGCCCTAGAATGGCCTACTATCATTCACATAGTGAACCGAGTCATGATGACATCTCAGTTGATGTTTGCAGATTTGAAATAGTTGAGGACTATAAAGAACTTAAGAAGAAGTTACAATGAGTTAGAATGGATCACTCTTAACATGGTTATTTTGGTAATGATACAAACAATGAATCAAAATGAAGATGTAAAGACTTGAAGTTAATGAATACAAATTGTGAGTCAAAGATAACTTGAACTCAATGTAAAACATAAAATGGTGACATCACAGTTGGAATCAAGCCAAGCTCAAATTAGAGTTGAACCAAAAATATTGAGTGTGGCGGTAAAAAAATAAAACCTAAAAACAATAGTATTTCACAATTTGAAAGTATCGAGGATGGAAATCTCATAAATTGGTGTGTTTAATATGGAGTATGCACATGACATGTTTGAAAAAATTACTTCAAATAGATGTATTCTCATGGAATACAATGATTACTTGAAAACCAATGTATGATTATGTAAAAATGATCTCAAACTCTTTGAATTAATGAATTAGAATGATAATGTTGGTAAAATTTCATAATAGTGTCTAATTATTTTATAATAGGTGAGTGATATATAATATAAAATATTATCTTTACATTAGATCCTCCTGCTAAGGCATTGTGGCCAAAATGTTCAATTAACTCAATGCTCAGATCTTTTCAACTTTTGATACTATGGTCTACCCATGTAATTTTATTTCCATCTTGGTAGATTAAGAAAACCATTTGTATGGGTGACAATGAAATTTGAAAAAATATCAAAGAATATAATTCTCTCAATCAAATAACTATAGGATCCAACTAAGCATTTTGGTAGAGGTTTCAATTGACAAGATAATGCATAAAACCTATTAAAACTATCTCAATAATGGTCAAGATTTTTAATCATCTTTGAAAAACATGTAGTGCTTAAAAAATTCATGGATTGAATCCTATTTTAATCACTTGAACACTTTCAACATGTAGTTAAATAGTAGCAGTGTTTCAATCTATGTCAATAAAATATAACACAAAAGCCTTTCGAATCACATGCCTTTGCAAGAAAATGTGTAAGATTTGGTTAATGTTTTCAAAATATAAACACATAAAATAATCATATTACACAAATTGAATACACAATAATCTTCATTATTTGTTATTATATTCAACAAAACATGTTACATATATATAGGTGATATCACTCCTATAAACAAGGAGCTTGCTTCAAGTATTCATCCAAATCTCTCTACTCACTAACCTTTATCCCATTAAATTTCAACAAAGCCTAATAAAATGATCTAGTTCAATGACCAATTAACTCACATTTTCTTATTCTCACATTCACACATAAATATGATATATTTAATAACACCTAGAATTAATTAATGACTCACTTAAAACTATAATGTGAATATTGAATTCCTAAGATTTCTCCCTTAGTACTAACATCATAATTTATGACTATACATATAGGATGAAGGTAAAGAGGGAACACATAAACATATTATAAACCATTCACATGGGAACACATCAATTGTTGACTATGAATGAGAACTTGAATATGAACATGGACTCACACATCTGTTCATCCTCCATTTCTATTATAGATGGATTTTATATATAGATATATCAATGACTCAGGTGTGAACAAAAGCACACATTTTTGGTCATCCTCCACATGTGTAAATAATCATATTGATTCACAATTGAGTACAAGGCCTAAGAAGATAGGAACTATTATACCCACACATATTTATTGGATTTCTCATTGATACTTTATATAACACACCACACACTAAAAATGAAGAAAATTGATGACTGTCTTTATTATCATCTTTTATATATAATCCATGTCTCTTGATTGTAACAAAAAATGTGATTCCACTACCACTTAAGATCACCCTTGGATTTAATCAGTTCAACAGAGATATTCATTGTGCAACTATGACAAAGTATAGATCTTTTTTTAGCATCCAAAAAGAGTGTTAGAGGTAAAATCACTAAGGGGGGGTGAATAAATTATTTTGGATAATCCAATTCAATTTCCAACTCTTAAACATTTAGCATACATCAACTTGATCAAGCAACATAAACATGAAATCACATACATGTAAACCATACATAAGAGCATACATCACATGAACACAACACATATATGGAAAACCCTCTTGGGGGATAAAACTCACTGAACCTTGAAATATGGTTTAAAATCCTATAAAAAAAAATCCAATATTTATACTATAACTAAATGATCAAGGAGCACCCACCCCTTAATTTAGTCAAGTACCCACTTGACCTTTAACTAGCTTCAACTAGCAAGAAGGTTACAACCCCCTAAACAACCAAGTATCCACTCAGCTACCTTGAAACTCAAATCACCTTTTAATATATGTTGCTAATATTTAACTAATTATGATCACATCTATCTACTTCTTCACCTCCAATCTCTCTCAAGCTACCTCTAGGGCTAACTTGCTCAAACTACCTTTTCTAGGCTCATTAGGTCCAATGACCTGTGTGTTCTCCTGTATCAACTTAATTAGACAAGAATGATTGATCCTCTTCACTCTTTATTGGTCCTCAATGACTAGTAACTTCTCTATCAAAGGTTATCTTTTTCACTTGAATCCTCATTTGTACAACTATTCAACTCTTCTCACTTAAGTCTCTAGAAACCATCACCTTGATCTCCACTATATATAGAGTCTTCATGAACATCAATCATCTAGGTTGGAAATTAAACTTGTCTTATCCCTTAAGAAATCTAAAAAATATCAATAGCATCCTCACAGGTCATCCATAACATCTATGGGTCACACTTAAGTAACTATGCCTTTCAATTAGGCCTTATTAGCCCTTATAGGTCTCATGGAGACCTATTCATCCATTTAACACTTCATCGAGCAAATTAAGAACATAAGATAAATTTAAAGCACATGGGTCCACTCCATATAATCTATAATACATATTGAAGTCATTAAACCTACCAAAACATTCTTTTGTTAAAGCAAACTTTACTCAAACAACATTTTATACACTATAGCACCATTAATGAACAAATAGTCAACTTTGAAGCTCCATAGATTTAATTGTATAAAAATTCATAACTAATAAATAGGTTATCTAAATGCACCTTCAAATCCTATACAACTTTGCCTTTTACACCATGATCAAATTTTGCATATATCAAAAGTTATAACTCAAAAAATATCGACTGGTTCTCCCTTATAAATTCAAATATTCAAATTTCAACGATCACTGAACAATTGTTAAACATTGGACACGTTGACCTCTTCTCATGCACCCTGTAAACATTAAATCTAGACATTATCTTGTAATGATCACCATTGATATTTTATCTGAGCTCCTATGGCTGTGGCACTTGATAGCCTCATGTGCCTTCTGCACACATTGACTCTTTGAATCAATACACTATATCGATCTTTTGACTGCATGACCAAACACTCACCATTAATCTTCTATCCAAGATCTATGAATATGGCACATGTTACTAGCACATTCATTCTTTGACATATTTGAATTTTACATGTACTTGTGGATCAAGATATCTAATTTAATGTGCACTGTTAGATCTACTGACTAGTTGACCTCAGACTTCAACTTGGTTAAACTTGAAGGTCTCTGGCTCATCACAATTTTGTAAAGAAACTTAGAATATTTATATCTTGATCTATAAAACACTTCAAGACTCAAAATATTTAGGGTACCTTCTTGGTACTATAGAGAACATCACCATGAAAACATTTTCCCATTGTTAACTTTCTGAGTACCTACAATAAATGCACAAACTTGTTGGGTCACTCATATATCTACATGATGTGTAGTGATGGTCTGGATTCTCTTAAGCTAGAAGATGTTTCTCTTTCCAAATGATCAAGTGACACACCAGAGCTTCACCAAGACAACTATGGATGCCTTACTTCTTTTTTGTCCTTGTAGACATGTTTTTTAGTTATATATTCTCAAATCTATCAAACATAACTTATTTGTCATTAATTCATTAGTACCACATGATCTTTTTGACATCGATGAAAACCTAACATCAATGAAAATGTTCAACAATCTCCCCCTTTGTCATTGATGGCAAAACACCCTCATAATTACTTAATTTAAATAATGACTTCATTTGAAATCCTTCATTCTAATCTTTTTCCCCCTTTAACATTAATGACAAAGGGTCTCTTCCTCAACATACCAACAATCATTACTCAACTTCATGTATACATTTAAATACTATGTAAGATGCTCAAGATACTTAAATACTTTTAGTCATATGAAACAATTTCTCCCCCTTTGACATGCACCTATCCAAACTTGGACCTCTCTAAACCTTGGACCTGATAAACTACTCATAGAGCTTATAAATCTCCCCCTAACATCAAGCTCCATCTCATGTAATCTATTCTTTGACATATACCAATCTGAACTTGGGATTATCTGATCCTTAGAGCTGTATACCTACAAGACTCACAATTTACCTTTGCTCGTGCATGCAGATTCAATACCTTGTTAAAACGTATGACTTGGTTTGATCAAGTCATCATATCAATCTTATTAAATTCACAATTTTAGTAGACTTCTTCATATCTCAACCATGACTAGAAAAACTTATATATGCTCCCCCTCAGATCATGCACAACTCTTTAAGCCACTCAAGCTAACTAAGTTAGGTCCCCCTTCTCCAAACACATATTCACATGATATTCTTATCCTACAACATCAATCAAGGCACAACTGGCAATCACCATGATTCCTTTTGCTTAACAAGTGTGTCCATGAATCCTAAAGAGACACCCCTTTGACATAGTGAGACTAAAAGTCCCAAAACTCAGGAGACTCCCATATCTCTATACTTTCATTTGAATTTCAGTCCTGCCTCATCACCAAATTAAATTTGAATGGAACCTTGAATTCATTTTTTCTTCACACTTATCAACATATGTAGAGAATAGAAAATCTTGATTTTCCTTCATGTATATCATGGCAAAAAAAACCATCTTTGGTATTTTCCTTGAGCTTGACTTAAATTGACTTTTGATTTTCCTTTTCTATTTGGATAGATGACACATTCTCTTGGAATTATCAAACCTTATTCATATATGATTCCTCTTTTACTTTTGTAGGCAATCTACCTTGATCTTTCAATGTAATTGAATTAGTTTTCTTGGTCTTCACTTCCCTAGGATTCTATACCAAGGATTGACCTTTCTTGAGCACACTGGGATGTTCATGCACCTTATTATGACTTGAGAGCTTGATTTTAAAATATCTTGTAATATGACCAACTTGATGACAATTAAAATAAATAACATCATTCATACCTTCTGCTTGATGATTATTATGATCTTCCTTTTTATCTTCTATCTTAGCAAACACACCATTTTGTCTCTTAGGTCCATTATGCTCAAGCTTAATTGTCTTAGGTCTCCATACCTAGGTTAGTCTTTACTCATGCATTTTGGGGTAGAATCTAACAATATGTCCCATGTCATGATAATTATATAAGACTACATTATCCATACCTATAGTTGACAATATGCTCTTTCTTCTATAGTTTCTTGTCTTATGATCAAACCTGTGATAAACATAATAATGACCATTAAAATATATCTCATAACTCATGGCACAATGGCTGCCTGATGGATATTTTATTAGTGAGCTTAGTTCTTGCATCCTTCTTGTCTTGAGTTGACCTCTCTTGCTCTTTCTCAGTCTTGTTTACCTTGACAAAAAATTGCCCATGCCCATCCTTCAATGAATCTAGCTTGGTCTTCAATTGAACACTCTCATCCTCTTTAGTTCTCATACTTGAAATTGCATCCTCTAACTAAATTTTGAGAACTTGAATATTCTCTTTATCCCTATTATCTTATTTAGTCATGTCATTCTTCAATCTGCATGCTTGCTCTTCAATAATCTTTATAAAATCAAGATTGGACTTCAACTCATCATGATCACCTTGCTTTGAACTCAACTTGGAATTTGTCTCTTATAACTATTTTTTTAGATCTTTGAGGGTCTCCTTATCCTCCTTATCTCTTTTGGCCAAGTCATTTTTCAATCTACATGCTTGTTCTGCTCTAAACTTGATCAGTTCTTCATTCTCCTTTTCCTCTCTCATGGATTTTCCCAACAAACTCCCCTTAAGATATCTAACTTGTGTTTCAAGACCTTTTATCATATTCATCATTTTATAATTCCTCTTTTTTTTATCCTTCATTTCACCAAGATCACTCATGAGCTTAGCTTCTAGATCAATTTCTTCTTCTTTGCTATCATAGAAAACTTCTTCATTAAACATGATGATCTTTTCTTTATCATATTTTAATCTTGAGCTTGCCTTCAAGGATTCTATATCCTTTTTGTGCTTGATGCACTCATCTGTAATAGCCTTAAAGTTTGAGGCCATGATCCTATTTTGAGCTTTTTCTTGATCAAACTCACTCGTATTACCATTGTACTTATTTAACAGTGCCTTGAGCTGATTGCACTTTTCTTCACTTGATTTTAGACATGCATAAGTAACCTCCAATTGATCCTTCAACTCTTGAATCTATTTCTTCAATTTCTTACCTATAATACCAATTGTTAGAGGTACAATCATTATGAGGGGGGGGGGTGTGAATCACTTATGCTAGATAATCCAATTCAATTCCCAACTCTTAAACATTCAACATACATCAACTTGCTCAAGAAACATAAACATGAAAGCACATACATCAAAAGCATACATAAGATCATACATCACATAAACATAATACATATGTGAGAAACCCTCTTGGGGGATAAAACCCATTGAAACCTACAAGATGGACTAATATCCTATAAAACAAGATCCAATATTTAGACCAACACCAATTGATCAAGGAGTACCCAACCCTTAATTTAGTCAAGCACCCGCTTGACCTTTAGCTATCTCGAACTAGCAAGGAGGCTACAACCCTCGAGGAAACCAAGCACCCACTCAGCTACCTTGAAAATCAAATCACCTTTGAACACTTATTGTTTATCTTCAACTAGTGATGATCACCTCTATCTACATTCTTCACCTCTAATCTCTCTCAAGCTGCCTCTAGGGCTATTTTGCTCAAATTGCCTCTTCTAGGCTCATTAGGTCTAATAACCTAAGTGTTCTCCTGTATCAACTTAATGACCAATACCTTATCTTTTAAATGTTTTCTTCTTCTCTTGAATCCTCGCTCACATAACTACTCAACTCTTCTCACTCAAGTCCCTAGAAACCATCACCTTGATCTCCACTATATATAGAGTCTTGATGAATATCATTCATCTAGGTCGGCCATAAAACTTGACTTATCCCTTAAGACATCTAACAAAGCTTATTACCATCCTCACAAGTTGGCCATAGCATCTATGGGTCACACTTAATTAGCTACAACATTCAATTAGGCCTTATTAGCCCTTATAGGTCTCATGGAGACCTATTCACCCATTTAGCATTTCATCAAAAAAATTAAGAATATAAAATCACTTTAAAGCACATGAGTTGATGCCATATGATATATATGACATCTTCAAGTCATTACCCTTGCCAAAACATTCTTTTGTTAAAGTATAATTTTCTCAAACAACATTTTGTACATTGTAGCACCATTAATGAACAAATAGTCAAATTTGAAGCTCCATAACTTTGACTATAAAAACATTCAAACCTTCTAACTAGGTTCTCTAGAGTTGCCTTGAAGTCCTCTACAACTTTTCATTTTACACCATCATCAAATTATGCATATATGAAAAGTTATAGCTCAAAAAATATAGATTGGTTCTCCCTCACAATTTCAAATATTCAAATTCCAACGATCACTGAGAAACTATTAAACATTAGACATGTTTACCTCATCTCATGCACCCTAACAACATTAACCAAATATGTATAATTGATCTTTGTAGATTATTCTGGACATTATCTTACAATGCTCACCATTGATCTTCGATTCGAGCTCCTGTGATTGTGCCACTTGGTAGCCCCTCCTGCCTCATACACACATTGACTCTTTGACTCAATGTGCTTCATCAATCTTCTGACTACATGATCATATGCTCACCATTAATCTTCTATCCAAGCTCCATAAATATGACACATGTCACTAACACATTCATTCTTTGACATATTTGACTTTTATGTGTACTTTTGGATCAAGATATACAATTTAATGTGCACTATTAGATATACTAATTAGTTGACCTCAGACTTCAAATTGGTTAAACTTGATGTCTATGGCCCATCACAGTCTACTAGAGCAACTTAGAATATTTATATCTTGAGCTATAAAACACTTCAGGACTCCAAATCTTTAGGGTACCTTCTTGCCACTATAGACAACATCACCATGAAAAAAATTGCCCACTATTGACTTTCTGAGTACCTGTAATAAATGCACAAAATTGCTAGTTCATTCATATCTACATGACATGCAGTGATGGTCTGGCTTCTCTTAAACAATAAAATGCATGTTTCTCTTTCCAAATGATCAAATGACACATCAGAGCTTTACCAAGACATCTGTGGATACTTCATAACTTCTTATTTGTCCTTACATACTTGTTTTTTAATTATATATTCTAAAAACTATTAAACACAACTCATTTGTTATTAATGCATTAGTACCATATGCTCTCTTTGACATAAATGACAACCTAACATCAATGACAATGCTTAACAATCTTCCCCTTTGTCATTGATGGTAAAACACCCTCAAAATGACTTCATTTGAATAATGACTTCATTTGAACCCCTTCATTGTGATCTTTCTCCCCCTCTTACATTAATGATAAAGGGTTTCTTCCTCAACATGCTAATGATCATTCCTTAACATCATGTGTGCATTCAAATACTATTTAAGATGCTCAAGATACTAACATACTTTTAGGCATATGAAATAATTATCTCCCTTTGACATGCACTAATCTAAACTTGGACCTCTTTGAACCTTGGACATGATAAATTGCTCATATAGCTTAGAAATTTTCCCTAACATCAAGTTCCATCTCATATCAATCTGAACTTGGGCTTCTCTAATCTTTGGACCTGTTTACCTACAGAACTCACAAGCTCCTTTTGCTCATGCATGAAGATTCCATACCTTGTCAAAACATATGACTTGGTTTGATCAAGTCATCATATCAATCTTCTTGAATTCACAACTACAATAGACTTATTCATATCTCAACCATGATTGGAACAACTCACATAAGATCCCCTTCAAATCATGCACAACTCTTTAAGCCACTCAAGCTAACTAAGTAGCTCCCCCTAAGATAAACACATATTTACATGATATTCTTGTCCTGCAACATCAATCAAAGCACAAGTAGCATCCACCATGCTTCCTTTTTTTTTAACAAATGTCTCCTTGAAGCCTAAAGAGAGACATCCCTTAGACATAATGAGACTAAAAGTCCCAAAACTTAGGAGACTCCCATATCTCCATACTTTAATTTGAATTATAGTCCTGCCTCATCACCAAATTAAATTTGGATGGATCCTTGACTTCATTTTTTGCTTTAGTCTTATCAACAAATGTAGACAACAATAAATCTTGACTTTCCTTCATGTATATCATAGAAAACAAACCATCTTTGGTCTTTTCCTTGAGTTTGACTTGAAATGAATTTTGATTTTCCTTTTCTATTTGGATAGATGACACATTCTCTTGGAATTATTGAACCTTATTCATATTTGATTCCTCTTTTTCTTTAATAGGTAGTCTAACTTAATATTTCAACTCAACTGAATTAGTTTTCTTGGTCTTCACTTCCTTAGGATTCCATACCAAGGATTTCCCTTTCTTGATCACAATGGGATGTTCATGCACCTTCTTATGACTTGAGAGCTTGATTTTACAATATCTTGTAATATGACAAACTTGATGACAATTGAAAAAAATAACATCATTCATACCTTCTATTTGATGATTATTATGATCTTCTTTTTTATCTTCTATCTCAACAAACACACCATCTTGTCTCTTAGGTTCATTATGCTCAAGCTTAATTGTCTTAGGTCTCCATACCTAGGTTAGTCTTTCCCAAGAATTTTAGGGTAGAATCTAGAAATATGTCCCATGTCATGATAATTATAGTAGACTACATTATCCATACCTCTAGTTGACAAGCTACTCTTCCTTCTATAGTTTCTTGCCTTATGACCAAACTAGTGACAAGCATAACAATGACCATTAAAATGTCTTTCATACCTCATGACACTTGGCTAACTAATGGATATTTTCTTGTTGATCTTAGTGTTTTCATCCTTCTTGTCTTGAGCTAACCTCTCTTACTCTTTCTTAGTCTTGTTTACCTTGAAAAGAAATTTATCATGCTCATCCTTCAATGAATCTAGCTTGGTCTTCAATTAAATGCTCTCATCCTCTTTAGATCTCATACTTGAACTTGCAGCCTGTAATTATATTCTAAGAACTTAGATAGTCTCCTTATCCTTCTTAACTTCTTTAGTCATGTCATCCTTCAATCTACATGCTTTCTCTTCAATAATCTTTATTTAATCAAGATTAGACTTCAAATCATGATGCTCACCTTGCTTTAAACTCAACTTGGCATTTATCTCTTCTAACTAAGTTTTGAGATCTTTGATGGTCTCCTTATTCTCCTTATCCCTTTTGGCCATGTCATTTTTAAATCTACATGCTTGCTTTTTCATAGACTTGATCAGTTTTTGATTCTCCTTTTCCTCTCTCATGGATTTGCCTGACAAACTCCCCTCAAGAGATCTAACTTGTTCTTCAAGACATTTGATCATATTTCTCATTTTATAATTCCTCTTCTTTTACTCCTTTAGTTCACCAAGTGCACCCATGAGCTTAGCTTCTAGATCAACTTCTTCTTCCTTGCTATCATAACAAACTTCTTCATCAAACATGATGATATTTTATTTATCATCTTTTGATCTTGAGCTTGCCTTCAAGGATTCTAGCTCCTTTTTGAGCTTGATGAACTTATCCATAATATTCTTAAAGTTTGAGGCCATGATCTTATTTTGAGCTATTTCTTGATCAAACTCACTCATCTTACCACTATACTTCTCAAACAGTGCCTTGAGCTAATTTCACTTTTCTTCACTTGATTTTAGACATGTATAAGTAACCTCCAATTAAGCTTTCAACTCTTGATCTTCTTTCTTTAATTATTTACCCATATTATACCTTGGATCACCTTCAAGTGGTTAAACTTGTAATTAAGGTCCTGCTCTAATACTAATTATTAGAGGTACAATCACTGATAGGGTGGGTGAATCAGCGATGCTAGATAATCCCAATTCAATCCCCAACTCTTAAACATTCAACATATGTCAACTTGATCAAGTAACATAAATATGAAGCACATACATCCAAATAATACGTAAGAGCATACATCATATGAACACAACACACATGTGGGAAACCCTCTTAGGGGATAAAACCCACTAAACCTTGCAAGATGGACTATTGTATTATAAAATAAGATCCAAAATTTAGACCAACACCAACTGATCAATGAGCACCCACCCCTTAATTTATGCAAGCACCCACTTGACCTTTAGCTAACTCCAACTAGCAAGGAGGCTATAACCCCCTATAAAATCAAGAACCCACTCAGCTACCTTGGAACTCAGATGACCTTTGAACATCTGTTGTTTCTATTCAATTGATGATGATCATCTCTATCTACATTCTTCACCTCTAACCTCTCTCAAGCTGCCTCTAGGGATAACTTGCTCAAACTACCTCTTATAGGCTCATTAGGTCCAATAACTTGTTTATTCTCCTGCATCAACTTAATCAGACAAGCATATCTGATCCTCTTCACTCTTTATTAGTCCTCAATGACCAGTACCTTCTCTTTTAAAGGTTTTCTTCTTTTCTTGAATTCTCACTTGCATAACTACTCAACTCTTCTCACTCAAGTGTCTAGAAACCATCACCTTGATCTCCACTATATATAGAGTCTTCATGAATATCAATAATCTAGGTCAGTGATAAAACTTGACTTAGCCCTTAAGACATCTAACAAATATCAATACCATCCTCACAAATTGGCCATAACATTTATAGGTCACACTTAAGCAGCTATGCCTTATTAGCCCTTATAGGTCTCATGGAGACCTATTCACCCATTTATCACTTCATCAAGCAAATTAAGAACATATTATCAATTTAAAGTACATGGGTCCACTCCATATGATCTCTAAGACATATTTAAGTCATTACTCTTGATAGAACATTCTTTTGTTAAAGCATAATTTACTCTAATAACCTTCTGTACACTGTAGCAGCATTAACAAATAAATAGTTAACTTTTAAGCTCCATAACTTTGACTATACAAACATTTAAACCTTATACCAGGTTCTCTAGATGTACCTTGAAGTACTCTATAACTTTGCCTTTTATACCATGATAAAATTATGCATATATCAAAAGTTATAGCTCAAAAATTATAGATTGGTTTTCCCTCACAAATTCAAATATTCAAATTCTAACAATCACTCAGCAACTGTTAAACAATGGACATGTTGACCTCATCTCGTGCATCCTGGCAACATTGACCAAATACAGACCATTAATCTCCATGGATTTATTTGGACATTATCTTGCAATGCTCACCATTGATTTTTGATTCGAGCTCCCATGATTGTGGCACTTGGCAGCGCCACATGCCTTCTAAATTCTACACACATTGAATCTTTGACTCAATGCACTCCATCAATATTCTGATTGCATGATCATACACTCTTATTGATATTTGATCCAAGCTTCGTGAATATGACACATGTCACTAGCATGTTCATTATTTGACATATTTGACTTTCATGCACACTGTTGGATCAAGATCTATGATGTAATGTGCACCATTAGATCTAATGAATAGTTGACCTTAGAATTCAACTTGGTTAAACTTGATGGTCTCTGGCCTATCACAGTCTGCTAGAGCAACTTAGAAGATTTATATCTTGAGTTAGAAAACACTTCAAGACTCCAAATTTTTAGGGTACCTTCTTAGCACTAAGACAACATCACCATGAAAACATTTGCCCACTCTGGACTTTCTAAGTACCTATAATAAATACACAAACTTGTTGGTTCATTCATATATGTATGACATGAAGTAACAATCTAACTTATTTTAAGCTAGAAGATACATGTTTCTCTTTCTTAATGATCAAGTGACACACCATATCTTTACCAAGACATCTATATATGCCTCACAACTTCTTCTTTATCCTTACAAACCTATTTTTTTAGTTATATATTCTCAAAGCTATCAAACACAACTTCTTTGTCATTAATGCATTAATACTACATGATGTCTTTGACATCAATGACAATCTAACATCAATGGCAATGCTCAACAAAAAGGTAATATTAGACTTCCTACTTCCACTGCCTCCATCCTCTGGTGTGTTGGTGCTTACTCAGTTGATTGGAATCTAAAGCTCATATACATGTTTGTCTTTAATAATATTTACGCTTCCATAAAATAGAGGCTAAGTTCACCTAATAATGCATTCGTTTACATATATATTATTTGGACTATGATGATATATAATAAATACTGTAGACATTGATCTATCAATTACAATATAAAATCAACCACTTATTTTAAAAAAAGTATTGACACTAGACTCGAAATTTGACACTAATGTAGACATTTTGAGATGACTAAAACAAATACTTTTTATCTTAGATTTATTGACTTACAATTTAAAATATATATTCAATAAGAATAGCTTATGGCTACGTAATAATTATCATACTAATAAACACTTAAAACTTCTAAAAATACAAACCATAATAAAACCACTATACCTATTAACAAACTCCACAGTATGATACATATATTTAAAACCAATTTATTTCGTCAACAAAAACTTAAATCAATACGAATCCCTAGTATAATTCTCCCTGGATTTGGTAATGACAACTTTGACACCTTATTTGATAAATATTTTTCCATAAAATACTTAAACAAGAGTCCACTCAGACTTTTAATCACTTAATAACAGACCCATAGCATGAGAATGGTAGCGAATGAGAGTGCATGATTGTCAAATATGGCACAGGACTGTCTAGGATGATAGTGAATGAGATGGCATGGAATTTTCAAGGATGCTCCATCGGGACCCTACAGATTGGTGCAATATGCCCAGATCCCCAACGTATGAGGTCTGTTATATTCTGGGATTTTATAGTATGGCAGAATATAACGTATGAGGTTTGTTATATACCAAATCTTAAGATCCCCAACATAGGAGTGCAATATATAATGCCTTAGTTTTTGTTATATAACTGTATTACTGTATCATAGTTTGTCAAAATCAATGGCTGTTGATTCATTGAATAAGACGTTTGGTATTGATTTCATAAACTACAAACTCACAAAAATCTTTTCATACACGGGCAACTAGAGATATAGTGGATTTTCGTCTTCATATTTTATTTTTTCATTATTAGCACTGAAAATAATAAGGTTCTGATACCAAATGTAAAATTTAGTCATAGTTTTCAAAAACTAAACATGCGAAAAACTAAAACTAAACAAATTGAATATACAGCAATCTTCCTTTTTTTGGTATTATATTCTATAAAATATGTTACATATAAATAAGTGATATTACTCTTATAAATAAGGAGTTTTCTTCAACTACGTACCCCACAAGTCTCTGTACTTACTATTTTTTATCCCACTAAATCTCAACAAAGCGTAATAATGTGAATTGGTTTAAGGACCAAATAACTCATACTATTTTATTTTCACATTCACATACAAATATTATATATTTTATATTACTTAATTAACTAATGACTCACAATTATAATGTGAGTACTAAATTCTTAATAAAATGTACAAAGTAACGAACATAGAAGACTTTCAAAACAATGTAATTTAGTCCAACAACATATATTCATTCCATATGATTGGGATAGCCTAATTGGATTCTAGTTGGTTGGATAAGGGGTACATAAATATACAACACATCCCTCCAAATATTAAAAATGACATAAAATAAATTTAAAAACACAAGTAAATTTTGTTAAAGAAGTGTGATTTGACACAACAATGTGTATTCATTTCCATCTGATTGGGATAAACAAATTGGTTAGGTCAGAACATTTGAAAGTTTGTGACACATTTTAATGGATACAAATGATGGATAAAGTACCAATCACCAAATAATATGGAGTTCTCCTACAATCCGTTATGGAGTGTAGTCCCATAATCAAAGCTACTATAATCCCCTATTTTTGAGCTTTGGGATAACACCCCTAATTTCACTCCTAATAAATGATTGGAGGTAAATCAATGATAGATACAATAAAAAAATTGTTGGATGAAGATGGTGAGTCTATCATCCAATGGACAAGGCTTGAAAAAATCATTCAAAGTTCTGTTCTTAGGTAAATCTACAAGGTAAAATTCTGCATGGAGAAAATTTAGGACCTAGTGTACGTGGATTAGATCCAAGTTTGAATGATTTTGTGTTACTAAATAATATTAATTCACTTTCAATTAATTGATTTTTATTCAAGATCACGACAAGGAGAAGGTAAGGTTTATAAAATGAATCCTAATAAAATTTATTAATATTATCAAGTACATAAGTTCATAAATATGACAACATGAAAATCAATGTTAGCACCAAACATTTAGCATCAATAGAAATTGATGTCATTGTGTTTGGTGATTATATCATTTGGCATTTATTTGATTTGACACTAGTTAAATCCAATGATTATTTTATTTGGTGTAAAAAATGATATAATGGAAATCTGATTTTACGAATCCAAATAAATTTTAGTGTATTTTGATTCAACATCAAAGTGGATTTAAAGTCAAGATCAAGCATCCAAGTGTTAATGTTTATGAGTCGAAGCTTAAGTCAAAATGTGTAAATCATAAAATTAATTGCACTGTAAGGTAGTTAGGGCCAATCAAATTTTGTGGCAAATTGTTCCCATTCAGTATACTAAGTTGTCTCAAGAATGTTACTTGTCACAAAATGATTCATTATTCTGATTCAATCATATACTCAAATGTAATCCAAAATCTAATGTTTGCTAAAGGTTAGTTTGAAGAGTGAGCATCAAATAACTTTGTTAAATCATATTAATTCTCTTGAAATCAATTCATTTTAGTGTAAAGCTATAATGTGGGTAGACAACTGTGTTAAAGCTACGAGTAAAGTGGTGAGTCCAAGTCTAGTATTACATGGATTTTTAAAGTTTTCTTAATTGATTATTATTATTCAAGAGAAAAGTCACAATGTTTTATTGAAAAAGTGCATGTGAATGTGCGATTAGAAAAAAGATTACACTCAAATGAAGTTAATTTGAACCAAGGTCAAATATGAGTTATAAGTAGTTATGTAACTACTTGAACAAGTGTAAGTTTAAAAAATTCATTATTTTGCATTTTAGAAAGGTTATTCTTTCTCTCTTAAGAGAGAATTAACTAAAATTTTATGTATAACTTTCTATTTTATTAAAAACTTTAATGAAATGTTAGTAACATTAGGATATGAATCTATTACTTTATGGGTATTTTATGTTATTTATTTGTGTAACATGATTTATTGTTAGTAAATGAAGTTATATATTAAATACCTATATTTTCAAATTATGTGGAAGTCTTTAGATTTTTTTAAAAATGTATTGTTAATCCTTATGAACAGACTTTGTGCCAAATACACATCATCTTATTTTAAAGAAGTTTTAAATCTTTCAAAATGATCATTTTATTTCATTTTATGTGTTGTCCACATTTTCATTTTTATATGAAAGAAAGAATCCACATTCATTAGTATTAATTATGGGTTTATTGGGCAATTTTCTCTATTTACTCCATCAAAGGATTTCTCATTCTTTTTAATTTTCTTTTTCCCCCTTTCTCCTATTTATTTCTTGATTTGTCCCTTTTTATATTTAAAGTCAAAATTATTCAAAAACTCCTAAAATACCCTATCATAAGAGGGAGATGCCCTTTTACAATAGAAATTATATTCACCTATTCCATTATGATTTATCCAATGTTTCAATCTTGTGCCACTGATTGTTAAGTGAGTTTGTAAAACAAATAATAACATAATGATATAAAATATTTAAAACATATTAACATATCATAATGCTATGAAACAAGGCTCAATTTAGTTTTAATGCTCATAAAATATATTTCAACCTGAGTGAGAGAAATGACTTCACCTTCTTTCCTTATATAATCAAATGTAATTAATTGAAATTCTCTTAGGCCTTATTTTGGTAAAAGTATATAGAAATATAGACCTTTGAAATCAGTCTTGAAGAGAAAAATATAATATTAATAATGAACCTAAGACTTGTGGAAGGCCAAGATACTTGTGATTACTTCTCATTGAAATGTTATAGAGTGCCTTTTATATATAAACTTATAAATATTGAATTAAGGACATATTGGCATACAAGTTGGGGAAAAAAAAGATGGAAAATAAAAAGATGAGTTCACATATCAAAAAATATGGAAGGGGGGAAAAGAAACCAAAAAAAGCAAAATGAATAGAATTTTGGACCCATGATTATGAAAAAACTAGAATCATGTACCCAAGATTATTGTGTAGAATTCAAAAATAACCTATAAAATGGAACTAAAAAATATAAAGTATTTTTTTTGATAAATAGAAAATCAGAGATCTTACTTCCCTAAGGGAGGATTACACATGAAATTCTAATTGTAACAAAATAACTCTCACATAATGGCGGCTATCTCTTATATTATGTTGGTATTGTTATGAATAAAGATACATTCTTTAATGGTTTTCCCTTTTTTGTATTCAACCACTAGAAACCCTAATTAGCCCATGGATAATTAATGGCCTAACCCTTCACTAACTTTAGGCATCCAAAATATATCATGGTAAAAGTAATGCTAAACTAAGCACATAAATATATGTTGTGTTTAGGTACAACCATGACCTTTGACTTAAAGATCTCTGACTTCAAAACTACTTAAACTATAAAAGTGTAGTATTTTTAATTAAGAGAATGGAACTAAAAACCTCTGCCTACTACAAGAAAGTTTTAACCATCATATGATATTATACTTTTTGACACAAGATATGAATGAGAATGAGGTATTTTTTTTGTTTTTTACTCCTAAAAATTCCCTTCCATTTTGGGAATATTTTCCAACAAACTCACACCCTTCCATGCTTACCTTTAAATTATCCAATTTCAACTATATAGGGATTATTTTTGCCTTCTCCTTATTAGGTTTCACATGTACTCACAACTTTTTCATAAATTTTTAGCACTTTTTTCAGATAAGATGCTTGACCAAGAAAATTATGTTTCCAAATTTTCATCCTCCATGGGAAATTATCTTTAATTCACCTTGAACATTTTCAAAACCCTATTCTAAATCTTCTTAGATTCCTCCCCAATAACACACTCTAAATTTATCACAATAATTTTTTCTTCATCAGTGAATGGTATTTCTACCTATAGCACCACATGCACACCTATATCCACTTATTCAAATATGACACAAGGAATTTATCATGCAACCTTCCCTTCTTTGGCAGGATTAATTCATATACAAATTCCCCCACCGTTACTCACACCTAGTATGGCCCACAATACTTTATTTGTAAATTTTTCTTCCTACTTCAACATATTATATTTATATGATTCTATCCATTAAAACACCATATCACCAATATAAAAAATCTTCTGTATTCTATGGCGATTTGATTGTTGATTCATATTATTGGCACTCACGACAAAGTTCTCTCTTAAGAAGTGCATATTGTTTTTCATCTCTTTCACTAATTCACGTATCATTTGGACCTTTTCCATTTGAGTTTCCTAATCTAACGATGATGGTGCCTCATACATGTTGTGACCAACATGCCCTGATTTTATCACTTAAATCATGGAACCTCTAAATTTTTTTGCTTTAGAAGTTTGGTCTTTTGATTTGATGAAATTTGGTCCTATTTGTCTATTGATTGAAATAACCCCCGCCCCCCCCCCCCAAAAAAAAAAAATTTGGAGTTGTATATCAGATTATATTTTGGATGCATGTTGGTCCTAATACCTCACTTGTTGATGAAAACAATAATTATTCAATGCACTCACATATGCATAGATAGAACCAAAGGAGGTAAATTGAGGTAATTAGCTAGAGGTAACTACATACAAAGGGTGCTATTAGGAAGCATGTTACCTTTACTAGTTGTTTTATGGGGTTTGAGGTGTATTGGTGTATGCATATATAGATACGACCTGAGTACCATATGTGGCACTTGTACTTACACATAGGATTGTTTCTAAATCCTTAACCCTAGGTAAATACCTCACTCTCATCAATGGGTTCTAATCCCATTCAAGGGTGGTTTGGTTTTAAGATTAGTTTAATTGGGAAGGATAACTCTAACATCTTAGATTATCATTCAAGTTAGAACATGTTTATGTTAAAAGTACAAGTTATCAACCTCATAATCAAACATAATTTCAGACAAGTAATTATAACAACAACCAAAAATTAATTTTATCACATGCAGATTTATAATCAATTATGCAGTAAAATATATTATTCATAAAAGAGAACACAACAAGAACATATTTAAAACTCAAGGCCTCATAGTGTTATTGGCCAAGGTCATAATCACCTCATGGCCTTTAAGGTCACCACACCATTGCCTTAATAGTTTACACAACACTCATTTAATAAGCATGAATGTCATTATTAGAATAACAAACAATGATATAATTTGATCAATATCATCATTCATCAATAACCTTTAGGTAGCTTAAAAATGAGTCCATGTAACAAATTTATATTGGCATAGCCAATGCGACATAATAAGGAAAGAGAGTTCAAAACATAATATGTCCAAGGTATCTAATTAATTATTCCTTAATCATCTAATCATTTTAATGGAAAGAACCTATGCATTAATCTAATAGTTTTAGTCATTCTACTATCATCATAACCATTAGTAAGAAAGGAATTTATCAAAGGAATAAATTATTTTCATACAATGTTTTCCATTATCATCTAAGGATATTTATCAAGTTGAGAAAAAATATAATGAACCATCGCATTCCAAATTTGAAAAAGTATAGCTAATCTCATATTTAAATGAACTAGATGGGGAGCAACAAGTGATTTACATACAACAGAATGCATGTAACCCAAACACATACAAATAGAAATTTAGTCAAGTTTCAATTTGAGTGGAACCCAAATAAATGTTCTACTTAAAGAAATTTTACAAATTTATAGTCAACATGCCATGGGTAGTGAGGCAAGCAAATCCAGCTATCAGAAAGGGGAGTGAAAGCACATGCAATCCAAGGAAATAAAAATCAACAAGTATGCATGCCTTAATCATATATTTATGTAATATTAAATGATGTAAAAAATAATATTTAGCTTTCTCATTTCATTTAATTTGGCAATCTTACATAGTTGCAACATCAAACTTAAAAAAATCCATTTAGGACATTCTAACTTCATCTTAATCAAGAATACTATACGTCTTTGAAAAGTGGATGAAACAAATCAACTCATAATTCATTTATTATTAAATGAAAGAACAAAAATAATTATTTTCAGATTTAGTATATGCAATATACACACCTTTATACGCAACCAAATATGTCTAAAACATGTTTTAGAGATGAGAATTTTATTTACATTTATGCATGTACCAACAACTTAGTGAATTGAATAACCCATGCATAGCTGAAACAACCAAAAAACCCCATGTTATATACATCTATGTAAATGGATTCACAATATCTATTGTAATGTATCAAGATAATAATGTATCAAGATAACCATTAAGCAAGTTTACTTGGTTAATCAAAATCTATTTGTTTCTATATCCAGAAAACATATTTATATGTCAAACTATCTATATGACCAAATCAAAATATTATTTTTATATTAAAACATAATGCTCAATAGTACTTATCAAATATACACAATATGCTTCTAAGTAATATTGTGTAATTATCTAAGTAAATCCCCCTTATGATAAGCAAGAAGTATATTTGATTTTAATATCCAAATCATATAATTAACCCAAGGAACCAATACTACAATGATTATTCGAAGTTAACAATATGTAAGAGTCCATATTAACTCAGTCTGATCATATAACCAATGTTAGAAGAGTAATTTTACATTAATAGCATTAACATAATGCTTTATCAATAAGAATGAAATAAACATAAACATATAATAAATTAATACACATGAAGTGAATCACCTTCAACAACATATGTGAAATTAACTTCTTACCCTTCAATAAATATTTAGCCTTCCATTTATTTTTTGCATTCCATTATCAACATAGGTTAGTACTAACACGACTAACCAATATTAAATCAAGATTACATATTAACTAGGTTACAACTCAAATAACATTAATATAATCAACTAAGTAAAGAAAACATAATTAACATAATTAATTTGTTACCAACTTACTTCATATGTATGCAAAATCATCAAATCATGGAGAATCAAATGAATGAATTGGACAAGCCCTCCCAATAAACCCTATGAGCCCAACCATCAGTGACCCTTACCACCCAAACCATCAAATAGATGGTGGTTGTGGTAACTAGGGATGTGAAGGGAATTTTGAGTAATCAGATTTCAAATCAGTAGACATCTTAACAAAATGACACAAAACAACAAATGATAACAAATTCCATTCCAAGATGAGATAAGAATAATTAATCTATCCTTGATATAAATCAAAAGAAGGGATAACTGTCACAAGATAACAAATGATATAGAATGGATTAAAAACTACTTCATTCTATAGCTTCCAAAATAACTTTCTTAGATTCCCATCCAAGTTTTATGGTCTGCCTCAACCATCTTGACTACAAATTTATACATCAGGTATACAATATACCCAATATTTAATCATTCAGGTTTAGTCTAGGAATGGTGACTCAAATGCCATGAAATCATATAAAACATATAACTAAATCATGAACAAATATAATAATCCAGATAATCCATTCATTACACTCATGCATACATGATATTCAAACTAAAAATAATATAAACATTTCTAAAAAATACCAACAACTATAGGTTCAACACAAACCCATGTATTTAATAAATACAAATGAAACTCCTTTAGACTTCCTTCAACACCCTCATAGTTCCATCAAAATACAACCATGTATATTCATGTCAACTTAATAGAGGTAAGCTACTAAGTATTACATAAGAATTTATTCAAACCAAAACACACAGAATTATTCATAATATAGCCATCTTAATCATGCCATACAAAAGTCATCAAAGAATCAAAATCCAACAACATGCCTGATTAAAATAACTAGCTAAACATATTCAAGAATTCCATGGTTAAATATATAAAATGTAGTCAAAGTATAACACTAAAACCCAGTCAAAGCTTTGCTTAAGGGCCACAATATATACCTATATAAAACTTAGTTAAAGACACAACATAAAACCCAATTGACTTTACCATTAAGAATCACGTCATAATTATATAAAATAAATTTAGATACACAACATAAAAACTAGATTAATATCATGATAATGCAACACGACCTTAAGAATATTACACAATCAACTATATAAAGAATGACACTACCATTTTCCAAAATATTCATAGTAAAATTAAACATGAACCCTATAACGAATCATGTTCCATGGATTCATTTTAAAACACACTAACTTAATATGCCACCTCAACAATCTAATATAAAATTCATTCTAGAATGAAGTCATGCATAAAAACCTAGTTTAATACGCCACCCAACATTCTCACAACAATCTGAAGATAATTGAATACATAATTATATCAAAAGTGAAGTAACATGAATCAAAATATACAGTCAATAATATAAATGGCTAAGACCCATCTAACCCATCTTAATATCTTAAAGAGTTTTTATAACAATAAGTGGCTCGGTTCATATAGAAAATAAGAAACAAACATAATCGATTTTATTAAAATAACACTAATCCTTTATCCATATTATTGCATATAGCCAAGGAAGGAACATCATGACCCAAAATAAAACCAAGAAACCATGATAAAATTATAACTTAATCTCTTCATATAACAACATACACAGTTGGATTTAACTAGGCTGAGTTTACATAGTAGTTACACACCTAATAACACAACATATATATTCCAAATGGTCAACGAATAAAGAGAAGCCATGAAACCTTTGCAACTAGGTTGATGAAATACCCATATATATATATATATATATATATATATATATATATATATATATATATATATATATATATATATATATATATATATATATATATATATATATATATAGCAATAAAATTGCCAACCTTACATTTACAACACATAATAGACAACCCTATAAGGTGATAAAATATAAAACCCACAGAACTTTTCCATGCACATAGTTAAAAAAAATGTTTCAAATCTAGGATTTAACAAAATCTAATTGATACAAACCAATATGATGAAAATATATCTATTTTTCAAGTTTATATGCAAAATACCAATATCAATTCACATAAAATCCCCTCAAGGTCTGTATACACATCCGAGGGTCCTAAGAATTTCAATTACGTATGCAACTTTCTTATTTTTCCAAGATTTTTCATCAACAAAAAAAAAATAACCAAGCACATATAAAATATTGCTTACCCAAAAATACAGAGAAGAATCTCAAAAATCCAATAAGATAAAATCCAAAGCCTTCAATTTTCCAATCCGTGTGTCCAAAAATCCACATGAACACATTAAAAAAACCAATCAAGCTCCATTATTATCTCCACTTCCTTTCTATCTTAATAACACCATCAATTCTTCCTATCCATCGCCTAACTCTCCACACCTTCCATCCAATTCCCCATACCAATTCAATACCCACATTGAATGTGAGGAGAGAGAAATACTCCAAACATTCCCCAATGCAATCCTTGACAAATTTACCATTGAATGCAATGGTCATTAATTGACCTATCATAAAGGATCAATCCACCAACCAAAAATTAACCAATGAAATCAATGCATTAACACTAAAAACCTAATTAACCACAATAAGCTCGATTAACATCATAACTCCAAAAGTCTATGCCACCAACCAAAAATCAATGTTAATAAAAACTAGTGACATTAATCTCTATTATGATATTGACCATATACCGAGTAATCAAATAAGTAAACCATGAAAAAACATTAATACCAATGCCTTCGCATATAACCAAGCCATATAATAAACCATGCCACCACCTTAATAACATAAAGTTATATATAGTCTAGGTAATAGTCCAAGGGGTGTCATGGGTAGGTCTAGGTAGGTCCTTAAGCAATCCATCCAATTAGGCAAGTGAGATTCGACCAAGTATGTGGCTTAAAAATGGAGTTTACATGGAAGGAAAAGGCAAAATTTAGCTGTAGAGGTGGAAAGTAAAGGCTACAACTATAACAAAATAATAGAACATAATGACTTAAAGATAAAATGTAATAATTATCATAAATTACAAACAACATACAACCAAAATGTAACAAGTACCAATGTTGTGACAATGATGTAACCAATAACCAAATCAAGACATCCAAATGACAAAAAACATAATTGAAAATAAGTATACCCATTAGAGTTGTCTGACTACTCAAAATTTTCTTCAATACTTGATGTACCACTACCAGTATATGCCTAGCTCATAAGATAGTACCTATAACCATAGAAGTACATCAATAGTCTTATATAAAATAATCAATAATTAATAATAATATCAACTATAGTAATAATATATAAACATTATCAAGTACATAATTACACATGTAGTCTAAATACCACTGTAACAAGTATAACCATATAATTCAACTTAAGCAAGGTAATCAATAGTCATTTATACATCATTAATAACAATGTTTTAAATAATAAAATAGATTATGAAAAGGTAGGGTTGTAACATCCTCCCCCTTTGAAAGGGATTCATCTCAATGACTAATCAAATAGCCATGCATAATATTTCCTAAAATGATGTGCATCTTCCCAAGTAGTGATTCTTTCGCTCAACAAGTACCATTGCATCAAAACCTATTGTATGTCTCTATTTCATAGTTTAATGATATGATGGTCCAAGATTCTAACTAGTTCTAACTAGATCTTTTACTTTTCCATGACCTATAAATGAGTCCAATCCAAAACATGAGATGGATCAAGTACATATTTTATTAGTAAAGTAACATGAAATACATTGTGAATCCTTGATAGAGAAGGAGGAAGAGCCAGTCGATAAGAAACATGACTAATATTTTCTATAATTTCAAAGAGATAGACAAAATGGGGAGCCAACTTGGAAGCTTTGCCAAACTTTATAGAACTTTTTTGTGGTCTAATATGCAGAAAAACTTTGTTACCTACATTGAATTCATGTAGAGTTGTATTTTGATCAGAATATCTCATTTGCTGATCTGAAGCTACTTTCAAATTCTACTTTATTAAATCCATCTATCTATCATATTTCAATATAAAATTAAGTCCAATAATAGTTCTATTTTCTAAGTTGTTCTGGCCAAGAGGAGTTCTACACTTACACCCATATAGACTTCAAATGGATCCATATTTATTATATAATAGTAAGAATTATTGTATGCAAATTCAGCTAAATGAAGGTAATCTTCCCATTTAGTTTGTTGATCCATGACATACATTCATAGCATATCCTCAACCATATGGTTGAGCCTTTTAATTTGTCCATCTATTTATGGAAGATATGAAGAACTAAAATTCAGCCTTATTCCAAAGGTTGTAGTCAAATTAAGCCAAAATATTGAAGTAAATAACTTGGCACAATAATCACTTCAGGTATGCCATGAAGTTTAACCACTTCTTTTATGAAATATTTCATAAAAACATAAGCATTATCCATCAAATTTACATAATGAAGTGGCCAACTTTAGTGGCCTTATCAATTACCACAAGAATAGTATCATGATTGCTACATGATTTAGGTACCCCTACAATAAAATAAAGTGAGATTACTATCCACTTTTCTCTTGAAAAATTATGAGGGTACATCAACCCTATTAGATGAAAATGCTCAACTTTAACCTGCTGACATTCTAGGCATTTCACCATAAAATCAACAATATCATGCTTCATTCTAGGCCAAAAATAGAGCTTTCTTAGCTCATGTATCATCTTTGTGACACATGGATGAGCATAATAGGGTGTTGTATGCACTTCCTTTAACATATAATTTCTCAAGTCACCTAAACTAGGTACATAAATTCTATTTTTATGCCTTACAAGGCCATCTATTTCAATAGAAAAATCAACAAATCTCTTTACTATAGGCTTGTCAGCTAAAGCTGCTCTTACAACATGGCATAATTCATCAATAAGTTGTTATTCTAAAATAATACTTATAAAATTTCCCTATAAAACTGACATGATAACAAAGTACGTGCATCTATTGAGTGCATCAGCCACATGATTTTTCTTGCCTTTGACATATGATATATCCATGTCAAAATTGCTCAAAAATTCTAGCCATCTATATTGGTGCACATTTAAATCATCTTGAGAAAATAAATACTCAAGGATGCGATGATTAGACTTCACCTTGAAAGACTTTCCTAGTAGAAAATGTTTCCATTGCTTAAGTGCATGAACAATGGTAGCAAGTTCTATGTCATGCATAGGATAATTATCTTTATGATCCTTTAGTTTATGTGACTCATAAGCCACAAAATTACCATATTGGTTCAAGATGCCTCCATACCCTTCCTTAAAAGCATCAGCCCAAACTTCAAAATTACCATTTGGGTCTAGAATGAAAAGGATAGGTGTTGTCATAAGCAACACTTTTAGCTTGTTAAAATCCTCTTCCACTAAGGCATCCACATAAATTTCTTGCCTTTACCTTGAAAAGAGGTAATGGGATGGGCTACACTAGAATTTTTTTCAACAAAATACTGGTAATAATCAACCAAACCCATGAAGCTACTCACTTCATGCATATTTGTAGGGGCATGCCAATCTTGTATAACTTTAATTTTCACTAGATATACAACAATGCCAGCTTTGAAAATAATGTGGCCCAAATAATGAGTTTTTAATTCATAAAATTCACAATTAGAGAGTCTCTAGTACAAATTATACTATCTTAGTCTTTGTAAGACTAATATAAGGTGTTGATCATTCGCAACCTAATTTTTAGAATAAATTCGAATGTTGTCAAGAAAAGCTAGTATAAACTTATCTAATAAGTATCTAAACATGTTGCTCATAATATTTATGAAGGCTACAGGTGCATTAGTTGGGATAAAAGGTATAACTATGAACTTATAATGTCCATATCAAGTTCTAAAAGTTTTTTTTATGAATGTCCTCTTCTTTGATTCTCAACTGACGGTAGGCTGATCTCAAATCAATCTTTGAGAAGACTGCAACACCCTTCATTTGGTCAAACAAGTCATCAATCCTTGGCAATGATATAAATTTTTTATTGTTAACTTATTAAGCAAGTGATAATCAATGCAAATCTTTATTGTACCATCATTATTTTTCATAAAGAACACTAGAGCACCCTAAGGAGACATACTTGGCCAAATGCTTTTGCTATCCAAAATTTCTTGCAGCTAAAATTTTAAATATTTCAAGTCATCTACATTAATGTGGTAGGGATATTTAGAAATATGGGAAGATATAGGCATTATATCAATGTAAAAATCAAACTCCCACTTAAGCGATAAACCAGATAGTTTCTCAAGGAAAACATGTGAATTCCCTCAAAATAGGAAAATCTAGGTGAACTAATTCCTTTTTCTTAGATAATTCCTACTATTATAATGCATAAATATTGCAACCCTTCTTAACAACCCTTTTCAACTACAAGGTTGAAAGTGTTTTACATTTTTTTGGCTTTTATATGCCTTGTAATTCTACAAGTGATTTAAGGTCATTAATGCACTGTACTCTTTTTCCCACACAATCAAGCATGGCTTGATGTTCATGTGGCCAATTCATCTCAAGGATGAGATCATAAGACCCTAAATGTGTAAGGAATAAATTTACCTTGGTTGTGAAGACACCAAGGTTGAGTTCTGCTTGTTCTAATCATTCAAGAATAGGCACTTTCTTGCCAGTACCAAACTCAACCTCCCAACCTTCTGTTATGAAGACAGGCTTGATTTTACATTTCTTAGCAACAAAAGGAGAGATTAAAAAATCAATTTCACCTAAATCAATCAAAATAGTCAAGGGAAAACCATTTATTTTACCTTTGGTCTTAATTGGAGTGGCCTACAAGTCAACATTATGATTATTAATAGCATCATATACCCTGTGATTGGCTACTTGCCTTGATTTTAGTTTAGGATAATCTATTTTATAGTGGTTATCACCACATTTCCAACAAATAATAGATCTAAAAAATGCTATCAAAATAGTATTAGCATTCATGGTAGGTCCGTGTTGGTTATTTTGATGTTGTTCCTTCCTAAAATAACTAAATTTAGATGATCTATGAGATTTAAAATTTCTATTCTGATTAGAAAACTTGCTAAAATTCTTATTGCCACCAAAAAATCTTTAGTTATGATCTAATTTATGATAATTCTTGTTCATGAGATAAAGTATTTTTACTTTAGATTATTTCGAATTTAACTTAAATTGTTTTCTTTATTTTTGGTGAGACTTTTCTTTTTTCTCAACCTTGTAGGCTGATTCAATTACTACCACCAAAGTCCTTGGGTTCATCATATTAACATCATGCATCAATATTTCCTTGAGCCTAAGTTTTAAATTATTAATCTTGGTTTCTTCATATTGCATATAGTTAACATGACATAAAATTTAGAAACTTGTGTTCATACTCAACAACATACATGTTTTCTTGCTTTAGAAACTAAAAATTAGTAATTTTCTGCTCTTTATAATTGGCATTCAAGTATCTTTTGTAAAATTGAGTCTCAAAAATTGACCAAGAAAGGTTCAAGGGTTGATATTCCTCAATGGAATAAAGGTGGTTCCACCATAAAATTGTAGGACAAACTAGCTGATAGGATACCACCCTGACTTTCACATTCAATGGCATGTTATGTAAGTTGAAATATTTTTTCAAGTGTACTAGCCATGTATTGGCTATGTCACCTGATTTGTCACTTGAAAAGGTAGGTAGTGGAATCTTTTTTAGATCTTTAATGATTGGGTTAACTATGATCAAAGGTAGTTCTTGAATCATAGGTCCTTGTACTTGTCCCATTTATAATCTGGGTACTTCCTCTTGTGATATCCCTTCAAGATTGATCAAACTTTGCTCTTGGTTATCAATATTTCCTCTATTACAACTTTCATATTGTTGGTGTATGTTTGGTTGAACCCCAAATCTAAGGTTGACATAAGTTTGAGATATGAGAACATCCCTTTGTTGAATACCACTTGTAGCTTTTGGCATTTCCCATCAGTCTTGGAAATCCTCTCCATGTAGGTCTGACTCTACTAGATAAGCATGCCTTTCTCAGCAAGAATATTCACTAATTTCCTAAGGAGTGACAAAATTAGTAGGAAGTAATTCTTGATGTGCTTGATTAGATTGACTAAAAATGTGCTCTTAAATTTGGCTTCTAAAGTGTGAACTTATCTCTGCATGTCCTCGAGGATCTTCTTAGACATATCACGGGTAGCCTAGAGAATTGATAGTGGGTCCTCAATCATCCTCTCCACCCTAGTGGAATTCCTCACCTTGGTGAGGGAGAACATATCATGAAGGCTTGGTCAAAACTCTATTACACATTTAGGTCACCTTAGATAGTCAATGCTTATGACCCCTGGACCTTTCCTTATGTTATGGTAGGTATAAGATGGGTAAATGTAATGGTAGTGAATGGTAAAGGATGAGGTGGATGGGAGATGAAATAAGTGGAAGGAGTGAGTGAGGAAATCAGTGGAGGTAGAGGGGGTATGTGAGTGAAATAAGGAAGAATAAAAGGGGAGGCCTAAGGGAACATTTATGCCAACCACTATTCTTGAGTTAAGTTCACTTGAGGCAAATTTTCACCCAATAATGGGTTTTTAAAGAGCAAGGAAGAGATGGGTTGGTTAAAGGTTAGTTACAGGGCACCCTAGGTAATAGAGAGAGGGGGTCGATGATCTAGATGTCAAGATGTTGTGGTTAGGGCTAGAGGAGTTGCTGAGGGCTGTAGAGGTGGATAAATTAGAGCATGAGGCCTTTGAGCTAGAGATAGGGTGTGGGTCACCCTATATTTATTCTTCAACCTTCTACCTAGGTCAGCTTTAGGTGCTATAGTAGATGGTCTGATCGAGATGATATGAGTTATAAGGGCTGATGGTGGAGGACTTAGAGACATTAAGGGGAGTGATGGGTTAACTAGAGTGGGCACCAAGAAGGTCCATAATTGTAATTGTATGCTCTTAAAGGTTGTATCAATGCCTATTACTAAAGGCATACATAAAGGAGGCACTGAGAGGACTCCAGGTTATGAGATGGAGGGAGAAGATATGAATGAAGTGGCTAGGATGCTTGGAAGGACTAAGGCCAAAGTTAATGTTGACCATTTTTACCTCAAGCCAAAATGGGACAACCCCCTATAGTCAGAATATTATATAGGAGATTTTTTATAATTCCATAAGGTACATTGTAGTTCATTTGATATCATTTCATATGCCATTCTAGCTTTAGTCATAGCCTAGTCTAATCCTTGTGTCTTTTGATGTCTTATGGGTCATTTGAGGTTCATATATGAAAGTAGAAGGTTTTCATGGTGTTGATAAAATCTAAATCATGGAGGGAGTTATCACAAGCCTTAATAACTTATTCAAGATTTCAAAGATCAAGCAAAAGTTTAGGATCAAACTTTGAGAAGCCAGACCATCATCAGGATGTCACATGGAAACCAAAATGGACTAGTTCACTTGGGCATTTTATAAATATGATAAAAAATCCTTTCATGACCATTAGACCATGCATGATCAATGTTTTTAGTGCCAACATCATTCTCTACAAGTTTCATATCTCAATGAGTCTTCTATCTCAAGATCTAAGCCTTCCAAGTTTAGCTTGCTGAGTTTAAAGGGCCAAGTCATCTTGCATGTCACATGAAAATGAGCAAACAAGATTTTTAAGCATTTATTATATTCACTTAGGAAGATACACAAGATAAAATCTTACAACACCTTGGAAATCTTCATGTCTAGATCATATCCTAAAAATTTAAAGTCCTTATGAGCTTCCTAGCTCAAGTTATGAAGTTTTAAAGTTGGTAACTTAGAGCAAGATGTTTGTGCAAGTACCAAATTTGAGCCTCAATAAATAGATGTTTAGATTCAAATTATCAGTGATAGGCACATGAAAATCATTCAAGACACATAGGTTAGCTCACTTGAACACTTAAAAAACACACTTTGAAAGCTTCTAGAGCCAGTGGATCAAGTGGGCACAATACTTTTAGCATCAAAAATATTTCTTGAAAATTTAGTGCCTTTATGACCTTTATGATTCCAGATCAAAGCCTCTAAATTTGATCAAAAAATGGAATATGTTCATGCAAACATAAAAATAAATATTGATAAAAAAAAACCATTTTGATCTTAAATTTAATGGTCATACATATGTCAAATATGGTTGTGGGGATGTCAAATGATGGGAGTGTGGATGTAAAATTTAAAATCGTGAAGTATCCATTAGATTTCAAACAATGGGTCCTTTTAGATATAATGATCTATGTTATATCATACATCTTGATCTAATGATGTGAGATGAGTCAAAATTTCAAGGAACTCGAGAGGCCACTATGTGGCATAAGCACATGAGGTCACATATTGAAAAAATGATCCTAAAATCAATACACATTTGACATGTGGCATAAGTGTGGAATCTGACAGTTTGACAATAGGATCTTGAAACCTATACACATTTGACATATAAAACAAGCTTGGATAGAGTTGACAAGTCAAAATCAAATAAACAATTCATGGTCATTTATATCAAATAGGATCAACAATGCAAGATGGTTTAAAGGGTCAAGATTTGATAGCGAGGATCCATGGCACCAATGAAAATAGAGACAACTAGGCACAATTTGATTGGTCTAAATCAATTTTCAACATCAAAGTCAAACCTAAGGTGTAATTTTTTGACCACATAAAAAATAGGTCCTATAATGTTATCAATCCACCATTAGAGCTCAATCAAACACCATAAAAAAGACACATTGATGTAGTCAATTTAAGGAACATAAAGGGGATGCCATCAAAGCTTAATATCGACCTCTAGCTCAAGGTTTGTGTCATAGAGGGTTCATTCTATGACTGTGTTTACCATTATTAGAAGAATCTAGTATTTTTAAGGGTACCATAAGGGTGGACATGTAGGCTCCAATGACTTCATTTCCAGGACCAATTGCATGAAGAGGACTGTTATCTCCACTTGTGAATGCCATGATAAACTAGTTAGGAGAAGTTAACACCAAGATAAATTTATAGCAAATGGATATGATTGCTATAACCGCATTGATGTCAAAACTTAGCTTGAAACCACTTGATCCTATCGTTACAACTATATGGTGCATGAGTGAAGGAATAATGAATTGTTATAATTGATTAAAGATGACCTAGATTAATCAAGAAGTTCCAAAGAAGCATAATGTTAGAGGTAGTTATAACTAGGGTTAAAATGAGGTTGAACTCATTTTATTCCCCTTGAGATATCTATTTTCCTGATTCTCTCTCTAAAATGCTATAAGTATCTACCATTTTGGCCTTTGTAAAGAGATGACACCATGTATGGCAAAACCTTGCTAGATAAATGTCATATTTTGCCTTTGAACATTAATGCAAGTCTATTTTTGAGTTTTGAATAATTTTCCAAGTCTGTAAGTGATGTATGGTGATGATAAGTGATAATTCTCTATCCTTCCTTCCCTTATCCTTTCATGTCTGAGAAAGAGTTCTTAGTCTAATAGGACATATAGAGTGCAGTCTAATGTGCAAAGCAAAGTTTCTAGACTTAAATGATTATACTTGGTAAGCTAATATGTGATAAAGTTCCTCTTAGATACTTAACCCTATCAAAAAAAATATGGAAGAGAAAGAAGCTAATGGTAGCCTAATTCTAATAGGATTACTAATGCATGCAATCCTAACTCTACCACCAATGCAAGAGAGATGGGACCAGTTCATAATAATTTGGTTCAAAGAGAGGATTGGAATCAAAACCAATTCATGGATGTTAATGAGAGTGGAGAGAAGCTCTAGTGGCTCAAGGATTAGTTACTCCTCTCCCATCTAATGAATATGAGGTGATGGTGCAAGTTAATGAGGATTAGTAACCTCAAGGAAAGATCTTCACCAATTTCATAGTTGAAGACACTTTTTTGATAAATCAAGGAGCCTATATCATATAAAATACAAGGGCCAAGAGGAAGGCTCTAGGAGGTGGAAATAGCATGCCCATAGGCTCATCCAATCCTCCTACAAGCATATAAGACATATCTATAAGTTTGATAGTTCTAAAAGCTCCTGCATCTCCATCAAGTTAAAATATGGTAAGGTCTACTCTTATTACTCAAGTTATAAGTAATTATTTGAATACAAGAGCAAAAGATAAAGTAGGTATGGTTTCTTTAAACATTTTATATTATTTAGTGAACACTAAAACATCCATTTCTCTTTGGGATGTTCTTCATATGCCTGGTCAAAAGGAACTCCTATAAAAATAGTTATTTGTTATCCCTGCTAGTCTCTTACCCTCAAATAATATTCATGGACATGTTTCTCTTTCAAATTCTCCTAGTACCATTGTTGAACCATCCAATATGGCTAAGAAATCTCCACCATTTTACCTCACCCTCATTATAAGTGACAAGATTGTACATAATTACATAGTCGATAGTGGAGTTTCTACTTTTGTCATGCTCAAAATTGTAGATGATAAATTGGGCCTAAGATATAAGCCACATACCAAAGGGGTAATAAACTTATATGATACACCTATCAAGATATTATGATTGATAAAATTATTGTAGGTTTTATTTCACAATTTTTGTAGTTTTCCTATCTTGCAAGTAATACTTGTTGTTGATCTTCCATCCCACTTTGTAATCTACCTATCAAGGAACTTCACAACCAAGATAGGTGGCTACCTCTTATCTGATTGGTATTTTTTGGACTTTAAAATAAGGTATGGGGCCAAGGTGATAATTAGGACACAAACTATTGTAAGGTTCTATATATAATCTTACATTGAGACAATTTCTAACTTAAATGATGTTGTTCATGAAGAAAAGGGTTCCATTGTAGATGATGGCACTTCCTCTAAGATTTAAAGCATTAAATATTTGTTTCTTGATGAATATGGTACTAACACTTATGAACATGATCCTTATTATCTCATGGAGCAAAATGATCTAAGAGTGTATTGTATACATTAAGGAGTACCAACACCTCTATTTTCCAAGGAAGCAAGTGAAGAGGATGACCTATGGAAGATGTTTTTTGATGGTTGAAGAAGTAAATTTGGTGTAGGAACTAGTGTTATGTTTGTCTCTCCATATAAACAATATTATTATTCTTCATAAAAATTCCATTTGAGTTTTACTTGTAATGTGGTTGAGTATGAAGGTTTAATTCATGGCCTTCAATGGGAAGGAGAAAAGAAATCAAGAACTTACAAGTATCTGGAGACAATGAATTATTTATGCATCAGGGGAGGAATGTAGTTGTTGATATGAACCCTTTTATTAATTCATACAAGCATAGGGTATGGTATTTTATTGAATAATTCAATTCATTCAATATATAATTAGTCTCAAGGGAGTAGAATAGTCATGTTGATAGACTAGCTACCATAGGAGCTCAATTTGATACTCCAATTGCGATAAAAGAGGAAGGAAAATAGTTTCATATTAATATCATTATTAGACCTTCTGTAATTGATAATTAAGTGTCTTATAAAGTGTTTGATAGTGATAAATACATTGCATACTCCTTGAAAAATTAGGTCAAGTTGTTTTTAAGGAATGAAAGGAGGATCCAAGAACAATTGGGTGATCATATTGTGCAACTAAAAACCAACAAGATACCTAAGGGTTTGGTGTGCTTAGAAATTATCTTCAATGCGAATGATCAAAATAATAAGGAGAAAGTGAGTATGTCTACAAAATAAAAAAATTATGAAAGAGTCTTGATCTTCAAGGACAAACTCTTCAAACTAGGCAATGTATGTTATACATTAGAAAAATAAACATTCATTGATTTGTGTGGAGAATTTCATGACATCTTTGTTGGGGAGTACAAGGAATTGAAAGGATTTGATCTTATCTTATCACAACATGCTATTGATTTGGAACCTAGAGTTAAACTAGTTAGATAGAAGTAAAGGCCCATCAACCCCAAGGTTGAGCAACTCATGAGGTTAAAGCTTACCAAACGCCTTGAATTTGAGATAATATTTCCCATAAAATATTTGACATGAGTAGATAACCTTGTGTCTATTAAAAATAAGAATGGGGAGATAATACTTTGTGTTGACTTTAGAGATCTTAATAGAGTGTCACTCAAAGATCACTATCCTCTACCCTCAATGGAGTATATTTTGCAAATGGTTTTAGGATCTCAACATTTTTCTCTTATAGATGGATATCTAGGCTAAAATCAGATTTTAATCAGTGAAGATGATCAGTTTAAGACAACCTTCACTACTAAATGGGGGAATTTTGCTTATGTAATATTCCCTTTGGTCTGTCCAATACCGGTGCCACATTTCAAAGAGCAATGGACATGGCCTTCAAAGATTTGATCAATGATATGATATTGGTTTATCTAAATGATATAATAGTATTTTATAAAGATGCTAATAAACACATGAAACACTTGAGTCAGGTGTTTGAAAGATGCAGGTAGTATAGAGTATCTCTTAATCCAAAGAACTGCATCTTTGCTATTCATGAAAGTAAGCTCTTAGGACATATTTTTCTAAAGATGGTTTGAATATTGATCCTAAGAGACTAGAGGCTATTCTAGGCATATCATTACTTTTACATAAAAAAGGTCTTCCAAGTTTCTTAGGCAAGATAAATTTTTTAAGGAGGTCCATACCTAGTTTTGCATCCATGGTGAAACCTATCATAACTATGCTCAGGAAGAACCAAGCCTTTTATTGGATAAAAAAGGGTAAGATCAGTTTTGAATCCATAAAGCAAGTGATTGCATAAGATCATACTCTTGTGAATCTTTATTTTACTAAATAATTCATGTTGTATTCATTTTCCAACCTTGATACTATCTCAACCATGCTGATGAAAAATAATGATGATGGTGTGGAGTAGCCAATTTTATTCTTTATTCAATGTTTAGAAGATTATGAATTTAAGTACACCTTTGTAGAGAAACAAGTCCTTGATATTTTAAGATGACTAAAAAAGTTTAGACATATGGTTTCAAATAATAAGATTCATGCTATGGTCTCTCATCCTAGCAATAAAGAGTTTCTTTTGAGTAAAGATCTTAGTGAAAAAGGGGCAGGGTGGATCACTAAAGTAATGGAGTATGATGTTGATATCCAAGTGAAAAAATTGGTAAGGGGTAAAGGATTTTGTGAACATATAGCTCTAGATCTTCATGAGTCAAAGGAAGAGGCCCTATTCAACCATGATTGTTTCCAATCAATTGATTCATTTCATCCACAAAGTTGGACATAGGATGTGATCTGATTTATTCAAAATGGTGAGTATCCTAATAATATGAGCATATCACAAAGGAGATATTTTAGATTGCAATCTATTACTTTTGTCTTATATATGGTGTGATTTTTAATAGGGATGTAAATGATGTTCTATTCTAATGCATTGATAATGATCAATTTGGAGTGTTACTTGAGAAGTTTCATGATGGGATAGTAGGAGGTCATTTCTCTCTAAGAATCATAGCTACCAAGATCATGATGGTTGGATATTATTGGCGTAGCCTTTTCAAACACTTCCATGCTTAGATGAGAAGGTGTGGACAATGTGCTTTCTTTATAGGAAAGCAGAAGCTAACATCTCTTCCTTTGAAGCCCATCCAAGTTGATCAACCTTTCATGCAATGGGATCTTGATTTAATTGGCATGATAATCCCCCATCAAGTGTTGGTCATAAATGGATACTCATAGAAACTGACTATTTAATGATATGGGTTGAGGTAGTAGCATTGAAGGAAGCCAATGAGAATGATATCTTAGATTTATATGAGAGCATCATAACAAGGTTTGACACTCCTAATATAATTTCAAATAATGCTCTTAATTTTGTGGCTGCTAAGACAATTGATTGGGAAAATAATAATGGCATATTATTTAGCACTTCATCCAAATATTACCCTCAAGGTAATGGGTTGGTTGAATCTACTAACAAGAATCTAGTTAGAATCATCAAGAGAATCTAGGAGCATAACTAAAGAGCTTGGCACACCAAATTGAAGACAACCTTATGGGTTGATAGGATAAATCCCAAGAGATAAATAGGAAATTCTCCTTTTGTGCTTGTCTATGGAAGGGAAGCTACGTTGTCTATATCTCAGGAGCTTCCTGCCTGAGAGTTAGTACATTAACTAGAGTTGTTTGAGAAAACTTAAATGGAGCTGAGATTGATAAAATTAATGAAATTACAAGAGACTAGAGATAAAGCTCATCAAGATATGGAAAATCAGAAAATACTAATGAATAGGTATTTTGACAAAAAGGAAACTCCAAGATCATTTCAATAAGGTGACACATATTCACATGAGAGGAAGATAAAGAAAAACTAGGGAGACATACCAAATTTTATACCCTATGGAGCATACCATATGTCATCATCAAGTGCAAACAAAGCAACTCTTTTCAATAAGCAAGGATTAATAGAGAAGGGATACCTATCCCTATGAATGGGATACATTTGAAACCCTACTACTAAGAATTGAAGGTCTATTTTGTAAATATTAGATTAGGTGTGTGTTTCCTTTCTTGTTGTGTTATATTCCAATAAGTGATTTTGAAGCACATATGCATTTATTTCTTTGTTTTTTGTTCTTTTTGTTTTCTTGTGTTTTATGTACTATTCAAGGCATTTTGTATGTTACGCCTATATACTTGTGACTCCATAACCCAATGGACATGATTAAGAAATTGGTCATGGCATAACAAGCATACCACCCTTGGGAAATCACCAAAGATGCTGACCATTTTTATCTCAAGCCAAAATGGGTCAACCCCCTATAGTCATAATCTTGTATAGGGGATTTTTTATAATGCCATAGGGTATGCTATGGTTCATTTTATGTAATTTCATACGCTATTCTAGCTTTGGTCATACCTTAGCCTAGTCCTATGTCTTTTGATGTCTTAGGGGTCATTTTAGGGTCATATATGCAAGTAACAAGTTTTTATGGTGTTGATATAGTCTAAATCATGTAAGGATTTGCACAGGCCTCAATAAGTTCATTTGAGATTTCAAAGATCAAGCAAAAGTTCAAGATCAAGCTTGGGAAGCTAGACTATCATCAGGGCATCACATTAAAACTCGAATGGACCAATTCACTTGGGCATTTTATAAATATGCTCAGAAAGCCTCATGTAACCATCAAACCATGCATGATAAATATCCTTAGTGCCAAAATCATTCTCTACAAGTTTTATAACTTGATGAGTCTTCTATCTTGAGATCTAATCTTTTCAAGTTTAGCTTGTTGAGTTTAAAAGGCTAGGTTATCCTACACATCACATGAAAATGAGCAGACCAAATTGTTTGAGAATTTCTTAGCTTCACTCAAGAAGTCATGTGAGCCAAAATATTACATTTCCATATAATTCTTCATGTATAGATCATATCCTAAAAATTTGAAGTCTGTATGAGCTTCTTGGCTCAAGTTATGGAGTTTTAAATTTGGTCACTCAGAGAAAGATATTCATGCAAGTGTCAAATTCAAGCATTGAAAAATATCTATTTAGATTTAAATGACTAGTGATAGGCATGCATACATCATGCAAAAAACATAATTAAACGTAATTAAACACTTTAAAAACACACTTAGAAAGCTCCTAAATTCAATGGATCAAGTGGGTACAATTTTTTTAGCATCAAGAAAATTTCTTAATATTTTGGTGCCTCCATGACCTTTGCACTTCTAGATCCAAGCCTCCAAAGTTGGTTAAAAATGGGAGATGTTTTTTTAAATTTCAAAATAAATCTTGAACAAAATAAACCTTTTTGATCTTAAATTTTATGGTCACACAGACATCAAATATGATCATAGGGACATCAAATGATAGGAGCATGGATGTCAAATTTGAGCTTGTGAAGTAGTCACTGGATTTCAAACAATGGGTCCCAATAGATCTAATGGTTTGCATTGCATCATACATCTTGATATGATGGTGTGAGATGAGTCAAAAGGTCAAGGAGCTTGAGAGGTCACCATGTGGCATAAGTGCATGAGGTGATAGATTAACAATAGGATCTTGAAATCAATGTGCATTTGATATGTGGCACAAGCATGAAAGTTGATAGTCTGATAGTAGGATCTTGAATCCAACACGTGTTTTACACATGGAACACACTTAGATAGAGTTGACAAGTTAAAATTAAATTGATGATTCACAATCATTCATACCAAGCAATATCAATGGTGTGATATGGGTCAAAGAGTCAAGATCTTACAGCAAGGATCTATGGGACCAATGAAAATAGAGACAACTAGGAATAATTTGATTGGTCTAAATAAATTTTTGACATCAAATTTAAACCTAAGGGTATTTTTTTTACCAAGGCAAAAATAGGCCCTCTAGGGTTGTCTATCTTCCATTAGAGCTTGATCAAATGCCATGAAAAAGACACATTAATGAAATTAGGTTGAGGAACATAAAAAGACCACCATCAAAGCTTAATATGCACATTTGAATAAAATTTTGTGTCATAGAGGGTTGTTCTATGACTATGTTCACCATTGTTAGAAGAAGGAGCTAGCATTTTGAAGGGTGTCATGAGGGCAAACATGCAGGCTCCAACAACTTTATCTCCAAGACCAACTACATGAAGATGACCCTTCTCTCCACTTGTGCATGCCATGCCAAGCTAGTTAGGAGTAGTTAGCATTAGGAAAAATTTATAACAGATGGATCTAATTTTTGTAACTGTATTGATGTTGGAATTTATCTCAAAACCACTTAATCCCATAGTTGTAACTGTATGGTGCATGAGTGAAGGAATAATGAACTATTGTAATTTCTTGAAGATGACCCAAATCAATCAGGAAGTTCCAAAGAAATAGGTTGGCAGAGGTGGTTATAACTATGGTTCAAATGAGGTTGAACTCATTTGATTCCCCTTAGGACATCTCTTTTCTGCTTTTCTCTCAAATGCTATAAGTAGCTTCCATTTTGGCCTTTTTAAAGAGACCACACCATGTATGGTGAAGTCCTGATGGACTGATGTCATATTTTATGTTTGAACATTAATGCAAATCTATTTATAAGTTTTGAATAATTTTCTAAGTTTTCAAGTGATGTATGGTGATGATAAGTGATAATTATTTATCCTTCCTTCCCTTATCCTTTCATTTTTGAGAAAGATTTCATAGTCTAATAGGTCATATAAAGTGTATTATAGTGTGTAGAGATTTTTCAAGTGTAAAATTATCTTTGGAGTGTGCAATATGCCCTCTAGTTCATTTGTATTGTGTTGATACTCATATCTCACCTCTATATTGAAATCTTCATGTTATAACCTATTAAGACTTGGAAAATAGTTTGTATGCCTTCATCTTGGTAGAAATATGATAGTCACATGAAACACATTTTGGTGCATCACCTCATTTAAATTAGGTTTAATTTATGCATTCTCTATCTCTTTTCCCCATAAGTAAGCATGTAGTTTAAGTGATAAGAATTACACAATATATTCAAGGATCTAGCCCTTAAATAGGTACACCTATGTACTTGGTAATGTTTCCATGTTTCCCAAATATGGAAGAATCGTGAACAAATTCTTCTTCGGTATAAGATTTGGTGACAATAGGTACTTGGGAAAAAGATAGAGGGAGATAATGTAGAACAAAGGATTCACCATTTGAGGGATTTATGGGTGTGGAGTAAAACTATTAGGAGTCAAAACTGAGAGTTGGAAAGTGGCAGGAGTGATGGGTGGAAGGAAAATGGGAAGAGATGGATGTGTGAGAGGGGGAACCTAGATGGGTGCCTATTGAGAGCCTTGCTTTAGGCTCACTCTCTACCTATCAACCACATCAAACCTTAGGGTCTATGCATCACAGGGCCAAGGTGTCAGTTGTATACAAAAGGAAATATAACTAATATATTAATCAATCCTAGCTTGGAGAAGATAAATCCTACTTACACTATTGATTGTTGACACATTATATATTTAGGGTAATGACCAAAATGGATCCACTAAACTTAACTAATGGATATCTTACCACAATAGCATCAATAGATAGGGTTTCAAAGCCTCTAGTCAAGCAACACTATCTAATAACCCTAGCTAGGTACTATATTTTCATATTCATGAAATAAATGACAAATAAAATAAAATCTAATCTAGTGCTCACCAAAGCTTATGTCATAATGTGGGGGTAGTAAAAAAGTAAATATGCATAAGATAATTCTAATTAAGCTATGTATAGGTAAAACCCTAATGTATGTAGAGAGCAATTTATTTAAAATCCATTACTTATGCTACTTATATCTACTAAAAGAGAGGAGTAAAGTTAGAGATACTTACCTTAAAGATGAACCCATCAAGACTCAATCTCTCCCTTGGCCAAAGGTGATTTTCAGGAGGTTTTTATGGTTTGTAAGGATCATTAAGAAAGGCCAAAGCATCCAAGACTTTTCTGTAAGACAAGATTCTTCTCTAAATATAAACCTTGAGAAATAACTCCTCAAGTAAAATGGTGGAAGAGTAGATTGTAAAAAGTGCAAATGAATAATTAAATTGTCTCTCTAATAAATGGTGAAATGAACATGCTTATATAAATGAATCTAATCATAAACCTTTCTAAAAGTGTATCTTATAGGGTTGGCCCAATCGACTCTATGTCATTAATTGATTAAAAAAAATGATAATTTGAATATAGGGTTAGCCCAAGCCGACATTGTAATGTAAACTATCAAAAAGGGTTTTATGCTTATGAAAGGGATAAGTAAGATGGTGAATGCTTGGATAAGTGTGTAAGAGAGGATACAAGGCTTAGAGAAGTGTATAAAAGAAGGTTGTGTAGATATCAACTGATAGTATAGGGGACAACAATCCTACAAAGTACCAATGGTTTGCCCACCCTTTTCCTAGTGCACCCTTTAAGGCGTACACTCAGAGAGATTGAGATGAAATGGGTTCCTACAAGAGATAAATCATAATTAATTTATAAAATTTTAAAATATTATGTGTATAAATATGCCCCACTTGAATCTCATTACATATCACTTAGGTATAATAGGGGATGGTGCATCGAGAAAAGAACATATCAACACACAATGTTGAAGATAAATAAATTATAGTATTTTAAAGCATAAAATGATTGAAAGTAAATGACTGAAAGAGAAATAACTAAAAATAAAAGTAATTTATGTGTACCTTAACTTACCTTTATCATTGGATGGTTGTCTACTATGTTTATAGTTTTGATTGTGGAGGGTGAAAAAATTGCTTTGGATAAAACCAAGGATGCAATAATAAAGAACAAAGACAAACAAATGCAATAAATCTAAGATAAATGATGCAATGTAAGCATGATTTACTTTGAAATTTTGATAAGATAGGGTGATAAATTGTAAGTTAGGACCAAATGACCAAGTCAAAACTTTAGAGTGAATTGGGTAACTGAAAATCCAAGGCTACTAAATGACCAAAAAACTCAAATAAGTAAACTTTAAGTAAGAAAGGCACACAAACCAATTCAAACTAAGGATATAGGTAAAAATGGTAACCAAACATAAATGTAAAAGTAGTAATAATCCTTAATTAAATAAATATGGGAAAACAAATGGTAAAACAACATTGATGAGTGAGCAGTAAAAATTCTTGCTCAATCATCAATGAAAAAAAGACATAAAAAGGAAAAACAACATTGGTGAGTTATAATTAACAAGCCAACCTCACTCAACAATGGAAAAAGTATATGAAAATTAGAAATAGACATATCTGTCCAAAAAAAAAAAATTAAAGAAAATGAATTTTTAAAAAAAAAACCAAAGAAATTTCTGAAATGTAAAGCAATGGTGAAAATAATTAGTCCATAGTCACTCAAACATACTATTTTATTCTAAGGATAGATAAAACTGAAATAAAGTAGTGCTAGAATGTTTTAAGATGTAAAGAAGAGGGAATAAAAGAGTGGTAAAATAGATTCAGAATCAAAATTGCTTATCAAAGGGGAATGAAATGGGTGGAGGGGAAAAATAAGGAAAAATCAAGGTAGATAAACTCTTTATCGAAGTCAAGACACTTAAATTAGGTTTGTCAAAGCAAGAGGACTTTTCACATGAAAAAGTCTGAAGAACTTGTCTTAACCACATAAATCTTGGTCATCAAATGAAGTATGAATATCATCCCATGAAGTTTATCTACATGAAAAGTAAAATGAACCTACCTTCCCACAACATGTTCTTCTTTCCTTATGACCCCTTACAGAGCCATTGGTCTACTAAAAATATTGGGTACTTGTGTGAGAAAGTAGGTAGAGCCATATGTTTTCTCTCTTTTTCATTGAATCATGAAATACAAATTTCATTGTCATTTCATATGAAAATTTTCTTGTCATTGGTATCCAAGCCATAAATTTAATTTTATCATTTTTTTTCATTCTTCTCTCCTTCATTCTAGCTATATTTCCTAATATTTGGTTATTCTGAGGCATGTTAGCTATTTTAGTGACATTTTGGTAAACTTGCATTGCATGTTCAGACCTACATGAAGATGAAAATAGCGTATCGATCTTGAAGGAAGTGTGACAATCCTAATAAGCCATGTGGCTGATTATTTCAGATGAGAGGTGGTCATGCAGGCTCACTAAGTATGTAAAAATGCATCTTAGTAGCTTTCAGAATTGAGGCATTCCCTTTGAGACATTTTTACTTGCTACACTAGCTGACAATTTTGGCAATCTGAGTAATATCTTATCTAATATGTGACCTATGTGGATGTTTGTTTAATGCATTTAAACCATATTTTGGTATTATTCTAATATATAAATGTTATTTTAGTATTATACCTTGTATTTCCTTGCTGTACTTTTTTCTCTCTCCAACATGCGCCATACATTACCTTGACTGCATAGAATATAAAGGAGCCATGTGGTACTAAGTGAAGGCATATATTTAAAATTATTAATAAATTTCCAATCTTAGAGATTAAAGTGGTTATATGTTGTACATATTATTCCAATATTATAATCAATTTTCCACATAAAATAAAAGAAGGTATATGCTTTTTTCATTAAAAACAAAATTTCATTTTTTTTAAATGCTAAATTTCAAGTTTTGAAAAATTTTAATTTGAAAGAATCTAAAATTTGATGCAATTTATCATTGGAATTACCTTGAGCAAGATACTATAATAAAAATTGGTAGACAATAACCAATTTTTGCAATTCAAGGAGAGATAAGGAGAGGTACTCTTTTTACCCATTCATGTATGTCAAAAAACGTAAATTTAGAAATAAAAAAAATTAAGTATATTAATATATGAGGTTTTATTTTTAAGATGGTGTTAATGAAAAAGTGAATAATCCTTTTCATTAACTTTGTATATATAGAAAAGGGGACCATTTTGAAGTGATAAGGAACCAATTGGGGTTAAACAAAAACTCAAAACCATACATTCCATCAAATCTATTATTGGCATTACCTTGACTATCAAACACAGTTGGATAGAATGGTCTCAACAAGTGGAGGACACACTCATATTCAATGATCTATGATTTTATATTTTTTATCGGGAAAATAACCAGCTAAACCAATAGGGAATGCAAAGGACACTCAAACATGGAAGCCAAAAAACCAGAAGGCTTTGGCCTTAATGAGGGCATTAATGGATAGAGATATTTTTCATCATACACAAGGGTAAAATACACCATGGGAATCATGTAATAATTTTAAGGACCTATATGACTCCCATTTAGAGTTGGAATTCAATGAGTTGTAGTTAAAACTATTCAACCTAGAGTTGAAAGATGGTGATGTGATGAGATTGGCTTTAGAGATATGAGCTATCAAACATGATGTTGAAGCAACAGGTGTTAAAATCAACATATACATGACCGTATTCATAAAATCCCTTATTCCCAATGATTTGACCTATTTGAAGTCTCTACAATCAAGCAATCAGTTGAAGACTCTCACATTTGACTAGTTGGTTGAAAAGACAAAAAAAAAAAGAAAAAATGCCTTTAGAATGAAAATTGAAACCACAATAGGTGAAAGTGTGTGCTATGTCAAAAAAATTTATTTCAAACCATCAAACAAGGCCACATCTTCCAAAAACAAATGAAATAACAAGTACAAGGGAAAATGAGTTAAAAATGAAAATTATGGTGGTGAAAATAAAAAATAGAACCTTTATTGTGAATGATATGATAGAAAAGCTAGCCATGAGACTCACAAATGTAGGAATCCATAGGAGAAAATTGAGGCATACCATAAAAATAAAGAGGGAAATTTAAATAAATAGTTAAAAAATTCAAACTTAACCCAATTCACCTATGAATGTGTGTTTTCCAATACAAATGTTGAAGCAAATACTGTCTCAATCAGTTCCTCATGGTTGATGCTTGGGTTCTTGATACTGGTTCCACTCAACGTATGAATTTTTGAAAATACTTATTTGAGGAGTACATTGAATAAATTTGTGGCTTAATATATCTCACAAAAAGTCAAAAACCACAAGGAAGAGGTGAAATTCAACTCAAATGTCCAATGCTTCTAGACCACAAACTTGAGAATGTTCTCTACCTTCCTTAATTTAAATAGAAATTATTTTCCTTAGTGCTCATAAGGAAAAAAGGCCATTCCATTCTGTTATATAAAGGTGATGTCATAATAAGGAAAAAAAGTGAATGCAATCATCTTGATTAGATATGAGGAAGGGAAACTATTCAAATTGAAGGGTAAGCACCAAATTCAAGGAATTATGCTCATCTTGTGGAAGATGAAATGTATCCAAACATGTTGTGTCATGATCAATGTGGATACACTCACTATAAAAACATTCGTGTATTAAAAAATAATGGTGTTATTGGCATGTCTACTTTTCTCATAAAATTAGATGAGAAATGTGAACCCTACATCTTGGCTAAACATATAAGAGAACCATTTCTAAAGTAACAGTGGAAAGTAGATACAAAATTATAGATTGTTCATTCAAATTTGTGTTCTCTTCCAATCCTCTTTGCTAGTGGTCATAATTACTTCATGTTGATGATTAATCATTATAGTATGATGACATGGATATAATTTTTGAAAAAGAAATCAGAAGCCTTTGATACTTTAAAAAAGTTTCAAAAAATGTTTGAAAATGAAGCACAAAATTACATCAAGACACTTAGGATAAATAATGGTGGTGAATTCACATCAAAGAATGTTGAACCTCATCTTGACTAAAATGGGATAAAACTCCATCTCACAATTCCTTAGACTCCACAATAAAATAGAGTAGTTGAAAAAATGAACAAAACTATAACGAATAAGGTTCATGCAATGTTGTATTTCAAAGGGGTAAATCTATAATTTTGGGTTGAAGCAAATAAAATAATAATATACCTTCACAATAGATTACCATAAATAGCTCTTGAATCAAAGACTCTGTATGAGATATGGTGTGGTCACCTCCATTTAGTGCGATATCTTTGGAATTTTTTATCCACTTGCTATGCATTGATTCCAAAGGAGAAGAGAAATAAATTGGACCACAAGAGTAAAAAATGCATCGATATTCTAATTCCTCCAAGTCATTTAGGTTATATGATGAGAAAGAGAATAAGTTTTTGGTCACCAGAGAAGTTTTCTTTTATGAAACTATAAAGGACAAAGTGCATATTGATCAGCAATATGCAAAGTTTGATGTCTAAAAAGAGAGTGATTTGAATGTTTTAGATAATGAATGGGGGACATAGATTTGGGAATATATTTATTTTCTATTATCTCCTATACATGAGATTGAAACTCCTCTTGAAGGAGAGAGTGAAAATTCATCATATATTGAACAAGGGCTAGAAAACAAAGGATAAACAGTGAAGGAACTTTAGTGTATGAAATTGAAGCACCTAAAACACATAACAAGATGCCTAAGTGGGCCACTCAAACATTAAAATATGTAAGGCCTGATGAATTTGGGAAAATAGGCAATCAAAATGCACATGCAACGTCCTCTCAACTAGATAAGTCTATTGATGAAATTTAGGACATGATTGGAAAAATCACATTAGATGATTCTCAAGAGGAACTCAATGTTTTATTTGATTTAAAACCAATACTTTAGAATAAGTTAAGACACTTGAATCTTGGAAAAAAGCAATGAAAGATGAGTATAATTCACTAGTGAAAAATGGGACTTGGAATCTAGTTGATCCAACATATTATTACAAATCAATTGACTAAAAATGGGTATATCATAACAAATACAAGGCAGATGGCTCACTTGACGAGTAAAAATCAAGGCTTGTTACAAATGGGTATGCTCAAAAGGAAGTAATTGACTATAATTAAATATTTGAACCTACATCAAAATGGACTACCATTCTAACCATGTTGGATTGAAAGCTCACAATGGATGGGAAGTTAACCAAATGGATATCAAAAAATGTATTTTTGAATGTAGACCTTAAGGAAAATATGTACATGACACAACCTAATGCTTTTTTAGTAAAGGCATAAGATCACAAGGTGTGAAAACTAGAAAAATCACTATATGGTTTGAAACAAGCCCCTTAATCATGGTACGAAAAAGTAGATGAGCACCTCATGAACATGAACTTCAAACATTTTGAGTTTAAAGATGCAACTCTTTTCATCAAAATAGTTGATAAAATAGTTATATTTGTGGTGGTGCATGTTGATGATTTACTCATCATAGGGAAAAATGAATAGTACATTACAAAATTCAAATGAGAGTTGATGAAAATCTTTGAAATGAATGATTTGAGTTATCTTCACTACTATTTGGTTATTGAAGTAATACAAAAACTAAAATATTTCTTCATCACATAGTATAAGTATGTTGGTGACATTATAAGAAAGCTAAAAATGGAAGATTGTAAGCCTCTCAACATGCCCATGGAATAGAATTTTAAATTAACATCTTAAGATTCAATAGATTTGGTTGATGCCAATAAATATAGACAACTCATTAGAAGTCTAATTTATGTGAATACCACTTGACCAAATATATCATATGTAGTTGGTGTCCTCTCAAGATTTATGCAACAAGCTAATGAGAGTAATTGGGTAATAATAAAAAGGGTCCTTAGATATCTCAAAGGCACACAATATTTTGGGTTCAAATACTCCAGGGAAGGAGACTTCAAACTAGTTGGGTATTCAGATTCTGACTATGCTAGTGATCTTGAAGATGGAAAGTCCACCTCAAGTTTTATAATGAATTTAATAACAATAGTTGTCAGTTGGAAATCTAAGAATCAATCAATGCTGATAATTTCTTTTTTAGAATCAGAATATATGATTACTTCAGAGGCAACTAGAGAGATCTTGTGGCTCAAGAGGGTTCTTTCAAATTTATGGGATCAATAGGTTTTATCAACACTTCTCATAGTTGACAACACTTATACAATCTAGATGGAAAATAATCTAGTCTTTCACAACTGAACTAAGCACATCAGTACCAAAATTCATTTGATTTGACACTATGTCAAAGATGGCAATGGCAAGTTGTAACATTGTTTGACAACAAAGTAACTAGCAAACATCCTAAAAAAAGTGCTTCAATGAAAAAAAATTGAAAAGTTTAGAATAATAATTGATCTAACAAAGACCCATATAGATTAAGGGGGGATGTAACAATATTTTACATATTGGTTATTAATCTTAGGTGTCTAGCTTATGTTTCTAGTAGTTTATCTTATTCAATAATCTTTCCATTCTTGTAGGAATAGGAAGAGTCAATGGGAATGTGAAATTAATAGTATTTTTTTAGTCTATTTATTGTAATGTTTGCTCTCTTTTTCATTGAATTATGAAATACAAATGTCATTGTTATTTTGTATGAAATCTGGCCTATCACAATAGATTATTTTGAAGTTTCTTATCCCAGTCTAGTGGCCTACCACACCCTAATGGACCTTGGCTCTATTATGAGGCCAACTGTGGAGTTTGAGCTTCATTTGGAGATAGGATATGAGTTATTAATCATGTATTTTTAGTTTTATTTTGACTTTTGACTTTTTATGTTTCCTTTTGATCATTTCCTTTTATTTCAAATGATTTAGCTTTTAAATTTTGAAGTATTTTTCTATTCCTCCTCCATATAGATTCAAAGAACCAAACATGGGTGATAAAAATGACTCTCATTTGAAAATTTTAGACATTATATGTAAGGAAGAGAATGTAGAGAGCATGGTGTCTGAGAGTCTTGTTTATTCATGTGAAATAAAAGTGTTATCTTGACTTTGACCTTGGTTTATCCAAATTGGAGTGGAAGGAAAGGAAATCAAGGGGAATGAAACATGAAATAATTTGAATTATTTCAAATCAAAAAAGTGTAAAAAAGGGATATGATGATAGGTAAGTATGATTTATTATCATAAAAATGTTGGAAATATGGGAAAGCATGCTAACATATTTTGTTGTGTGAGTTGTCTTTAAAAGAAACAAAAGTTAAATTTGAAAACAAGGGATCACAAAATTATAACCATTTATTAAGATTATATAAAAGGAACATTGAATTAACTAAAAATGGTGATTTTATGAGGAGCATTTAGTTCTATCGATGGTCTTACACTACAACTCATAAAATAGAAACCCATGAGGGTGAATAAAACACATGAAAAATAAAAATGAAAAATATGGTATTTATGAGGAAAACTTGGTCCTATCCATGGTCTTACACTATGACTCACAAAAAAAAATCCACGAGGGTGTAAAATGTATTGGGGAATAACAAAGTCGATATAAAATCAAGAGAAATTCATGAGGAAGATTGGGTCTTATGCAAAATTTTACAATGCAACTCATGAGAAAGAGAAACCAAAGGACCAAGGGAAGGAACTAAAATTTGTGGAAAGATAAAATTCTATAGAGGGTAAGACCCATGAATAAATATTGAAAAAATTGTTACTAGGATAGCAAATATAAGTATGATAAAAAGGGAAGGATCTAAGCAAAGTAATTTTTCAAGAATTACGCATTCTTAGGCTCTTTAAAAACATGACCTTCATTAGTTTGGAGGTGATAGGTGTTAGGACCAAGCATATATTTCACTAAATGAGAGACCCATCATTTTTGTGCATATTTTACTTCTTTATCATGGGTATAATCTAATTTAAGGAATAGATCACCAATTTTGAAAGTACGAACTTTAACCTTTTTGTTATATTGTTTGGTGATATGAGCCTTGTATTAGTGATTATGTTGTAGAATGGCTAAATGGTGTTCATCAAGGAGATTGAGATCATGAAGGCAAGATTCAGATAATTCCACATTCAGTATAATATCATGGAGAGATATACAAAAGGAGATAAGTTCAAATTTTAATGGTAGGACAAACTTGAAACCATAGACTAGTGAGAATGGTGTTGCCCAAGTGGTAGTGCATACGATATTGTGATATGCCCAAAGTGAGGGATATAAATGAAGATGCCAATTTTTATGGGTTACATAGATGGTATTTTTGAAGATTTTATTGAGAATTTTATTAGTGGCCTTAGCTTGGCCATTAAATTATGGATGATAGGGTGTGGAAAATTTGTGAGATATTTTAATTTTAACACAATTATTTCACATCCTTATATTTGAAATTGCCATCATTATCAGAAATGATAGCATGGGGAACTCAAAAATGACAAATGATTTAACTAAGGATGAACTTGGAAATAATATTTCCTATGATGTTGATGAAAGGCATAGATTCTACCCATTTGGTAAAATATTTAGTAATCATGATGATAAAAACATGCCTATCTTGTGATCTAGGTAGTATGCCTATGAGATATAATCCCCACATGGAGAATGGCCAAGGAGATTTCAAAGTTTGGAGTTCAGCTAGTGGTGAATGGATTATATCATCATGAATTTAGTAAGGACTACACTTTTTAGTGAACTCGATAGCATCCTTTTCAAGAGTAAGACAAAAGTATCCCATACATAGGCATTTTCATGTTGTAGCATGTATGCTACAATGACCACCACAAATGTCTCCATGTGCTTGTTCAAGGAGAGGAGGAACCTCTTCTTTCATCACATAGTAGATTAGGGTACTTGTGGCATTGTAATAATAAAGGGGTTTATATCAAAAGACATATTTTAAATTTTATTTGTGCATTTGAGTCTTTTTGTGGCAATCCATATCTAGTGGATAATTTTGATTCTCAAGGAATTGGATAATGTAATTGTACCACAAGATCTATTCAACGGTGAAAACCTCAATATGATAGATAAGTGAATATTGTGTTTGGATGGAAGATGGGGAATTTTTTATTTGAATAATAAATTTAGAATAAGTGAGAACTTGGTATGGATGAAATAAGGATGTTGAAGAATCAAGTGAATCAGTGATAGACTTTTGATCTCTTGGAATGGGTTTAATGGTAAAAGAGGAAAATTATTTGGCAAGGGTAGTGGTCATTTGATGATAAGAAATAATATTTTCCCTTTTACATTGATAATAAAAATTAACCTATTGGCAGATGAGTTGGGAGTCACCCAAAGTGTGTAGATATATAATATCTAAGTCAATTGGTGCTCTCATGCCTAAGATTAATGCTTCATATTCTGTGATGTTATTAATGACATAAAAGGTAAGCCTAAATTCCAAATGGATAATTTTACCATGAGGACTAGTTATAATACAACCTGCCCCAACATCTTAAAGGAATTTGGCACCATCAAAATAAAGGCTCCATGTGTCTTTATGTAAATCTATGTTGATTTCAAGAAGTTCTTTGATGACTACTTTAGATTTAGTAGTACCAAGAATGATGTATGAATATTCTTGATTACTTGATTCTAAATCAATAGTTAAGTTATGGAAATAATATTTAAGAGAGATATCTTGATTAAGACCTTCAATATAGAAGATGTTATCATCAAAGAGACTATCTTGAAGATGATAGGTAGCAGGTATGGGTGCCATTGTGATTTGGTCAATAATGAATTGTCCTTTGACAAAATTTTATGTGATGATTCAGAGATCAAATTCCATTGAAAGAACCATCCACTTGACAATTGTGTCTCTAGGGAGAAAGGATTTAGAGAAAAAGTGATGAATTGGGTCAGAATGAACTATGACATAAGTTGTTTGATAAATCATGTAGTGATAGAGGTTTTTAGTTACAAAATAGATAGAGAGGTAATCACATTCTACTTTGGTATAATGTTTTTTCATAATTTATGATACCTAGACTGATATAGTATATAACATACTCTCTTATAGTATCATCTTGTTAGGAAAGCATTGCCCCAATTGATACGAGTGTGGAAGAAGCGTACAAAATTAAAGGATGGTCATTGGAAGGTGGATGAAGGATGTATGGATGGAGTAATGATTCTTTCATGTTGTCAAATGCATTTTGATAAGGATCAATCCATTCTAGAGCATTACATTTCTTAAGAAGGGAGTTAATAGAATAAATGTGATTAGCCATTTTGGGGATAAATCATTGGATTACCCCAAGCTTGCCAAGGTAAGTACAAATGTCTAGAATGGAGTGAGAAATAGGCATGTTGACTATAGCATTGATTTTAGTGAAATCAACATTAATACCATAAAGGGATACTAAAAACACTAGTAATTTACTAGATGTAATGCCAAATATACATTTTTAGGGGTTAAGTCTAACTTTATATTTGATGAGTTGATCGAAGATGATGGCAAGATCAAAAACATGAGTTTTATGGATTTTGGATTTGGAAGTGAGCTCATTGACATAGGTTTCCAAAATTTTATGGATAGGGTCATGAAAAATGTGGGTCATATCTTGTTGATAGGTATCTCTAATGTTTTTAAGGGTCAAGGGCATTTTAACATAGTAATAGGTGCCCCATTTTATGGTTAAAGTTGTCCTATGTTGGTCTTTAGGGGTGATATGAATTTGATTGTAGCCCAAAAAACCATCCATGAGGGAAAAATTTTCATATCCAAAAATGGAATCAACAATGGCATATATCAAAGATAATGTAAAGTTGTCCTTGGGATAAGTGATATTGAGATTACAAAAATTGATGAAAATGTGAATAATCAGGGTGACTTTTTTGCAAATGGGGACAATGTTAGAGACCCATTCATAATAGTCCACCAATTTGATAAAATTGGAATCTATAAGTTTAATAATTTATTTATGGCATAAGTTGGACACTTTAGGGAAAAATTTACATTATTTTTTCCAAACAATTTTAGTGTGAGGATATGTGATTATGTTGTGCACTACAATACTAGGTTCGATGCTAGGTATGTCCTCATATGACTAAGTGAAAGTCTCATGATATTTATCAAAGAATAAGCTAAAGTTATAATGTTTAGTTAGTGTTATTTATCTAGAAACTATTATAGGTTTAGGGCATTGGGAGTGCCATATTTGATTCTTGTAGTTTCCTTGATAAGCATAACGTTTCTATCTTGAAAATGATATGGTGCATTAGGAAGAGAGGAAATGGGATTGGTTTTAGGATCAATGCTAGGCATAAAGTTGTTAAAACAAGGGAACTTTTAATTTAAATTACCAATTTTGTGATTTTTCCAAGGAAGTTGAGGTTCTTGGGCATCAAACAATTTAAGAATGGCCTCATTGCTAGGTAACATAGGTAGAATTCCATAATATTCCACATCTACTTCAAGAACAATAATTTTTTTACCATGGCAGTCGTATTTAGAATGCATCTGGCATACATCTATGGCCTTGGTATCGAAAGTGATCTCAAGAGTAGGTAGAACTATAGAGGAAGGTTAATCAAATTCAATTGGTGCATCTTTAGCATTATCTACAGGAAGAGGATCGGGTAAAAAAATTGGTGTGATAGGAGGTGTAGAAGCTTCTAGAAGTTTTAAATATGCAAGAGAAAAGATTTGTTCAAACACCTATGGAGTATTGAGAATAGGAGAATTGATTGGAGGTACATGACCTTCAGGTTCTAACTCAAAATCTAGGGAAATGGTATGAACATCATGATTAAAAGCATGTATTTTGGCTAAGGTTTTTTGATAATGTTGAACATCCCAATAGATTGATTGGGCTTGGGCCATAATGTAGTTATCATCATAAGTTAGATAAATAGTACATGCTTGTGACTTAGAAAGAAATTTAAAAGGTAAGACACCTAAGTCCCTAAATTTACATGCTGACATAATTAAAGGATCTTGAAACAATTTGGCTACTCCATAGTCATTACATAAGAAATCATATTCTATATAAAATACTTAATGTACATAAAATGGAGGATGAAAATAATTTATCTCATCAATAAGAGGGATGGTATGATCATGAGGTAACAAGGAAAGAGGTAGCTTGTTAGTATTGCATGTATTTTGAAAATCATTGGGTTCATCATCGTCAAAATCAGAAAGAGTGACATGTAAATCAAGATTCACATTGATGTACTTAGGTAAAGGGGCATTATTAGTATTTGGAATAGTGGGAATATGCTATTAGTATTTAGGATTAGGACACTGAATAATCCATGGATTAGGATCAAATTCATGTTTATACATTTTTTCATTATGAATGAACTTGATACACTGGCTTCTGGAAGAGGTAATAGCCCTAATGCGATGAGTCCATGGGCACCCTAGGAGTATATTGTAAGATAATGGTAAATCAAGGGACATAATATTAATACATATATTTTTAGGTCCATTACTAAGAGGGAGCCAAATACAACCAAGTGGATTTTGGTTGGTCTTGTGAAATTCATGACATGTCAAATGAGTTGCTTGAGATGATCTTTGTTATATCAAAGTTGTTGAATGAGCCAAAGATATGTCAAATTAATGCCCAGCCCTTCGTCTACTAATACTATGAAAATGAGAGTGGTATTAATAAATATTTTAATAAAGAGGGGTGGATCATCAACTTGAAAGAGGATTTCATCATTGATCATGTCTTCTTCAAAGAACTCTATGGAAGGTTTCAAAGAAGGACAAATGGATTCAATGGTATGAAATTTTGTTGGTTGAGGGTCCTAAGAAGATTGTTCCTCTTCTAAGGGGGATGGTTCCTCAATTTATTGGAGTTTTTGCATTAAAAATTTATGATGATAAGGAGTAGTGTGAAGTAACTCCATGAGATGAATTTTTCAAGGCATAAAGTTGAGTTCTTCTACAAAGTTCAAATGAGTTTTGGAAGAAGAAGAACAAGTGCATGGATTGGAAGGTAAAATATGTTTAAGAGGAAGAGAAATGGTTGGAGGTTTAGAATGAGGAGGTGGTTCTTCATTGATTTATGAAGATAAGTGAGTATTTATAGTATCTTTGAGAAGTTGCTATTCTAAAGATAGTTTCTTTGGTTTAGATACAAGATCTTTGTGGGTTGGTTTGTGTTGATAATTGAGCTTAGTCACATTGAACTATTGGGAATTGGTATAGTATTTACCATAAGTGGTGTCAATATCACAAATATACTTGTTTCCTTATTTATGTTTAGATGTAGAGATAGTTTTTGGATTGTTAGAAGAAGAAGCTTTAGAAGATATTTTTTTAAGAAGCATTAACATAATATTGATGATGGCATCATGATTGAATGAATCTCCAAGCATAAAAGAAATGATGAATTTTGTAAGCCTCAACATGTTTCATGGGTATGACCTATATCAACATAGAACCAAAAAAAATGATTAGTATCATACCATTTAGGGGAATTATTAGGGTATGTGAATGGTTTATAGGGCACCAAAAATTATTTCATTTATTGCATAATTAATGGTGTATGATAAGGTTGGTAATTTTCTACTTTGGCTACTCTCAATTTAGGTTGAGGAGGATTTACAGTTATCGTATTGGTTGAATGTTGAAAATATCCCTCGATGATTTTAGTATTAGGTTAAAAATATTTCATTAAGAATTACTGATGTTTAGTTTGGTCAAAAGCCTCATTTTAAGTTTGGGGAGCAAAAGTTTAAACCTTATATTGGAGTAAAGGTATTAATGATATTATAAAGAGTTTGAAGAATTTGTCATTAGTCATGTTGTGATCAGCCTATTGAGCCAAATATTTCCATTGTTTGATACAAGAATGAGTTTATTGGGTAGGGGATTGATTAGCATTGATAAAATGACAAAAGAAAATTTTGGGAAGATTATTTTGTTGGAATTATTTGATTAGAGGATTAACTAAATCCTCTAGTTTTCATATAGAATGTTAGAGATAAGTTGTTTATTTCATTTTAATACATCATCAGTGAAGGTTTTAACTAAAATTTTGGTTGTGGTGAAAGTATTAGTTTGCATCCACTCTTTATAAATATTACTGAATGCCTTAAGAGAAGATGTAGGGTCTTTAGTCCCATCATATTTAAGGGTTGGAGAAATATTACCAATATCAATGGATAAAATGAAAGGGGCTAAAGGCTCATTTGGAATGAGTTGAAGCATATTATTGTGCATGATATATTGGGTTATGACATTAATAGTGTCATATATAAGAGGTGGAGGAATAAATTTTTGATTATTTTGAGGGAGAAGAATGGGAGGTTGATTAGCCATGTTGATTAAATGATGTTGTAGTTGCATTGTTGACCATTTTTAAGTCCTAGGTCAAAATAGTCAAATGCCATAGCCAAAATCTTGCCTTTTAATGTCTTATAACCTTTTTCATAGTTCATTCCATGCCTTAATAGTCTTCAAATTGTCTTCCTAAGGTCTTATTATGATAGATTAAGGTTTATTTGACAAAATTATGGTAATGTCTTATATTGGCCTTGTGATGATCTAGTCATGTCATAATGTAAATAGGGATGGTAAAATTGTGTCATAGGGTCCTTATTTGTCTCTCAAATTCATATTACCACTTAATCATTTTGAATAAAATTTTTACACATGTTTGGAAATATTAAGGCTATTTTGTAAAGTTTAAGGTAAGTGTTATGTAAGAGAAAGGTAATTTTGGTAAATTATAATGTATGGAAAAGATAATAAAGTGAAATTATCATAAAAATACACTAAAAATTTTCTATAAGTAGTTATTTAACTTGCACATATGTCATACCATGTCATTTTTATAGGAAATCAGTCTAAGAAGGCAATTGTAGGCACTTTTATCGATTTGGGAGATTCAATTTTAGATGAAAATGGTTAAAGAGTGTTTATTAAACTTAATAAGGTAAAATACACACTTGGAGTGCATGTAAAGGTCAATTCAAGGCAAAAAATAGTTCCTTTTCTCCATTGCTCCCTTGGCAAACTCACAAAGGCAATTTTCACATGCTCATTCTATACAATACGATGGGAGTTGGGACCTAAAATTTTTTATAGATGAGGGGGTCATAATTAAATTAGATTAAAATTCATGGAAATAGTCATAATATTGGTGGCACATACTTTATAAATAATTTTTAATAAGGTACGGTGGTATAAAACTTCCTATAAACCCCACAGGCTCATTTTTCTCCTTATAATGGCAATTTGAGTAGATTAAAAGCATGAGATAAATGGTATGGATTTAATAAGGTTCATATAATATTAATTAATGGTTATATAATCCTTACTTGGCATGTGTGGGCCCAAGAAGATAAGAAATCTTCACTTTTGCATAATTTGCAGGTTTTACACTTATGGTTGAAAGTTTTCTACAAGGTCCAATGCATTCAAATGTTTTTGAATGTGTTAAACATCTTTTTAATTAATTAAATTATCTTTAATAATTTGATCAATCCATACCATCCCTCCAAAAGGTCTTATCAAACTCACTTCAAGGACTGTGTGCAGGTTGCCTATAAAATAATGGTTGAAGAGGTCTTATCTTGAAATATCAGGGTCATGGCCTCATAATATACACATAAAATCAATGGAGTGTGATATCAAGGTTTGGATAGATCTATAAAATCTTCATAAGAGGTTCTTGCATTGAAAATGTAGACCTGTAGGTCTTTTTTGTACACAAAATGCAATAACTCTTTGTTTGAAATGATGTTTAAAGGGATGAATGAAGTTTGAAAACTATGTATATACACTTTTAATATGTATGAATATCATATTATATGGAAACCATGTCATTAAATAATATTTATTTATCCCTAGTAGTCAATAAACACAAATAGACTTTAACACTTACAAGCCTGAGGTTAAAGATAGGAGAAATAAATATTCCAAGGAGATCCGAGTTTCATTACAATGTTTTGAAAAGTGTGAAAAGTTGAAAGAGATAAAGATCTTAGCTTATAGTGATCAATAGGATGTATTAAACTCAAGATACCTAAATGATAATGTATAGGCCTATTTAAGGTTTCAAGATTGATTTCCAAGTTTGAAAGAGAATATACAATGTATGTATTAGAGATGGAAGTCATGAGGCCTAATAAATTCTTGAAGAGTTGACAAGAGTTTTAATGGAGATAATACAAGGTCTATACCTTTGGAGAAACTCCAAAATATAGTTTAAACACCTAATGTTCATTCACAGCCAAGAGTGTTTTATTATAAACCTACGGTTAGGGCTGTTTGGACATTTATAGATTATTTTTCAAGCTTGAAGGAGATTAGGTAACATATGCATTAAAGCTAAGTTTTGGTGAATAACTAAGACATTTAGTTTGATCCCCATAGTGATCTCCTTGAATATATAGATGATTGAAATAGTGAAGACACATTCAATAGGGGATAAGAATATCAAAAGTGATATAGATCATACTAAAGAGTTTCCCATTCTAGGTATGTAGTTAAGACCCTAAATGGTTACCTATAAGTTTACTTGGATAACTCAACTTCATTTCAAACTTGAGAAAAATATGTAGTTTGGAATAGTGAGAATTGAGTTTGAGTAAATATATAAGTGTATGGAGCTACTAAAGATCAAATAAGACCTGAATAATATCAAAGAAGGTAATCAAAACAAATCCATTTTCACCCTACAGGGACACAATCAACATGACTCCTATAGGACTATATAGTCTTGATAAGAAAGGTGATTATTTGTTTGAAAGACTAGAGGTATGATGGAGAAGAAAATAAATTTGAAATAACTACTTGATGTTATCATAACCCTATATGGTCTTCAGGTCCAATGAAAGATAATGTCAATCTTTGATAAGTTTGATTAGACTTGGTAGGCCTGAATGTGCACACACAGACCTGTGTGTAAGTTATGATGAAATTTTGTTTGATGAAGGGTGATATGAGAACATGAATACCCTAATAAGGTGATATGGATTTAAAATAGAGACTCCATGAGGTTTTTAACCTCTTCAAAAAATAATAAAAAGTTTAACACCAATTACAAGGGTTACTTGCATCAATTGGCTTATAAACCCTAAACATCAAATAATGGTGTTGCATAAGGTAATATGGAGACTAATGACAAAGGAAACCATTGGAAAATATCAAGGTGGATTTTATATACCTCCATGAGGCATTAGGAATCAAGAACAAACTCAAATATGCCATTTTCAAGTCAATCTCTCTCTTGACCTCACCAAATACATTCTTTCTAGCTAAGAGACACCCTCTCAAGCTTAGAATAGTATAAACAGGTTTAATGGGATCCCAAGATATTTTTAGGTGTTATGGGGCCTTATCCACTTTTATTTTTTGGAATTTATTCATTGGGTAAGGGCTTGTACTTTATGACTTATCGTTAAGATGATAAATGTGTTTTTGGTTGCCTAGAAGACCAGATATGACCATATTGGAGAAATTGACTTCCCAAGTGATTTATATCAGTTGTAATGACCTTGAAAACACCTAGAAATTATTTATAACTCTTAATAAACTCTTACCATGATTTTTTTAACCTTAAACTATACGAACTCATTAAATGCTATGTTTTTATGATTTTTTGTTCTCAAAATAGGGTATTTGACCTCCTAAAAGATGAAAATAATTAGAGAGTATGTATTGAGGTGTATTAAACCTATTTAAGTACAAAAAAATATACATGTCATTATATAAATTCTCAAACAAGTTTTATTCTTGAAGGCAATGTAAAAAAAGGCTTGTGAAAGGCTAGGTTTTTGGCCATTTCATGGTTCTCATATCTACACAAGGTTATAAAACCTAAAATTTTACATGGAGCATGGTAATGGGATGGGTACATTTAATCAAATAGTTTTCATGAGTTTCACATTTTTGAGAGTCAATTTGAGCCAAAACTCAGTGTCTAGGCCTAGAGAGCTAATGGAAGCCTAATTGGAGAGAGAGATAAGGTGAATAAGTTCATTTATACTTAGTTTCAAGTCATGAAATTTGGAATGGAGTTGTAATAGGATATTGGGTACTAAAAAATACCCTTATTTTTAAAATATAATATGTATATCCTCTTACATAATGAGTTTTGTGTGTTTTCAATGCTATAAAGAATTGGGAGAAAATACAAGCTTTGGGTGCAAGATGAAGTCTTTAAGAGTGATTGAGTTTTACAAATGAGTTGATTCAGGTATGATATGATATATAGATTCCATACATGGATATATATTTCATTGTTAAAGATAAAATCAATTTTTGAGCCATTTGGGAAAGGAAAGGCATAGTGAAGATAAAGGGATTTCAAGACACCTAAAGAGTTGTTTGATGACCACCATTGAGATGTCAATTTGGTAAACTCATAATTAAATTCAAGTTTTAAAAGAGAAGAGAAAGAGATTAGTTCAACATGAATTTATGGTCAAGAGTGCCACTTGTCACCTCACAAGCCAAGAGAAGTTAGTTTTGAAGAACAAGATCAAGGCATCAAGTAAAGTTTGAAACTTCCATGCCACATGGAAGAGAAGACATCTTCAAAAAATAAAAACTTATCCTTTGAGAATTGATGCAATTGTTATTCAGCCTCTTCTTGATTTTAACTCTTTCTAAGACACTTTTCACCTCTCTCTCATAAACTGTTCTCTTTTCTTCTCTCTCATTTCTCTATAAATTCAACCTTGATAGGATTTGTATTAATCCTCCACCTAGGTATGGTAAATAAATACCTATTTTCAAGCCTTTGATCAATGATAAACTACTAGTTTTACCTCCTTCTTTGACTGCTTGTAGTATGTGTGCATGACTAGTTGATCTTGTTAATATTTTGCTTTACTTTCTTTGGTAGTTTGTCCTTTTATAACACTCATATACAGTTTAAAATATTCTTTGAAGGTTATATGAAGTGTCTAAGTGATATGTGAAGGTTTAGTGAGTTTTCTATTCATTAGTGTCATTCTACTGCCTTTTGATTAGTCCTCCTAGCCCAAGAATATTTTACAATCTTCATGTGAAGTGTTGATGTAGAGAGATAAATTAAGATTAGTGTTTTTTCAAGTTAGTCTCATGATTGATGTGCACATGTAGCTAGTTGGTAGTGGTCAAATTGTTTTGGTGCATCACCTCCATTAGAATAGGTTTCTCTCTTTTCTTAACAAGTTGATAGATTAGTGAGTGAGCCTAAGTGATACATTAAGGGGAGCTATCACTATAGCCTAGATATTCAATCCACTTAAAGGTCACACATAACCTAATATTGTATCCATGTTACCCAAAATTTGGAAGGCTTGAACAATCTTCCAGGGGTGAAATTTTGGGCTATAACAGTTCTAGCATGCCTAATGGGATTAAGGTCCTTTGACATATTAGCCTTTGTAGGCATTTAAAAAAGATCAATGGTGACTCCAAGATCAATCAGATGGTTTTATCAACTTAGACACTTGTTTAAAGTAAGTTGTGTTTTTAGTTCACTATATTGATAAGGTTTTTATGGCTAAGTTTGAAGTAAATTTCAATTTCATGCAAGTTTATAAGGCATATAAGGCCTATGGTACTCCGTATCAGCCCTATAATGAGTTTTATCAGTCCTATAATGAACCTTAATAGTAATATGATGATTCATATTCATTCTATAGTACTCATTATCAGCCTCACTATGACCCCAATTATATACCTCAACAACCTTATCAATCTTGTTACCCTCCTTGCTATCAAGAGTGTCACTCTTATCCTCTTTGTGAGCCATATCAATCTTATGATCAACACACTCTTATCCCATGTGGATATGATGATGCATATGAACAACCTTGTCTTCAATATGAAATGGATGAGATGTTAAACAAGATACTAATATGTGTGAGGAGGGTTTGTTCAACTTATTAATATGAGGAAGTGATTGGGTTGTCTTAAGATGCATCTAATTATCCATTAGAGAGGAATGAGTTGTGTACATTTGTATTGGAGAAGATAAAGATTTGGGAAAGACAAAAAAGTGAGTTTTATCAAGGGTTTCAAGATCCCTCTTGCATTAATTATCAGCCTTCTTATGCCCCTTATCCTCATGATGTCATTGACCATCCTCAAGAAGAGATATTCTAAGAGAGTAAAGATAAACAAATTGAATCCTTGGAATTAGAAGTCATAGATCTTGAATCAAACCTAGATTTAAAAGTTGATTCCACAAAATATCTTGTACCTATGCTAGTCCCTACTCCTCAAGAACCCAAAGCTTTTCCATATTGGAGGTCTATCTATGGAGGCATTTCAGAAAAGAAAGAGGTCCTAGTTGAGAAGATTGAAAATCAAGTTGTATCTATAAATAAATTTCAAGGAGAATATAATAAGAATGAAGTGGTTATTGAGAAGAATGAGGCACTTATAATATAAATGAATTTTCTCTCTCTTCAATAATTCTTAGAATAATATTCCATCCCAAAGACATCAAGTTGAAAGAACGCTCCCTGAATTCCCAAGCCATTTCATGAGCAACTCCCTTTCCCTCCCACCATCTTCTTTCTTGAAGAGGAACCTATTCTGTGGAGGATAGATGAGAAAATTTTAGCTATAAGTTATTTTTAATAAGAGTGTGATGAATATTATTCAAGTGTGTATGAGGAAGAGATATTTATTGGTACTCCACTTGGGGAAGAATGAGGCAATTTAAATTTTAGAGATGAAGTGAAAGGGAATCTTGAAGAAGGGGTACAAGTTGATTAGGTTGTAACTGATCTTGAGGTAGAAGACATCTCAACTGAACAAGGTGAGGTCTTGGTTGAATTTGAAATGGATTCCAATGAGCAAGAAAAAAATATTGAGAGTACAAAGCTACATATTTAACATGATCACATATAAGAGTTTGAATTCTTGGGAAGTCCTATGAATCCTAAGGGGGATGAAGAAAGTGTTCCATTAGACCCATTTCATAAGACCAATCATGAAGATGATGAGGACATATGGCAACACAACATAAAGATTTGCAATGAATTTTAGGCTCTTAAAGGGCCGATACCTCCTATTATACATATTGAGGATGTTCTTGAGGTCACTCTCTTGCTTGAGAAATAATGTAGGGATTCCTAAGGGACCATTCAAGATAAAATACATTATTTCATGGAGCCTCTAGAATCTAAGGGTGATGTTTCTCCTACAAGACAAGAGGTGGTCATGTTTGAGGTACATTAAAACATAAAGAAGCATCATGAGAAGGATATTGAGCCACATGATTAATTCATCTTCATAGGTGACTAGTTTGTTGTTACTTCACTTGAAAGCATGCCAAAAAGATTGGCAATTAATATGAGGATGTAGCTGACAAAAATATGATCCAAGAGGTAGTTTGCCTCATGCTATTTTTCACCTTATGGAGAAAAATATCTTACAAACTTCCCATTTGATCTAGGAGGAAGGAGATATGTTCAGGTCAGTTATATTTATTAGTTGTTTATGTTATGTCTTATTTTCCCTAAGTCATTAGCTAGCACATGTGAGTGTCTTGTTTCTTTTGCTTTATGTGTTGTTCCTTGTTTTGTGTGTTTGGAGGACAAGTTAGTTTTTTTTTCATTCACTCAAGGTTTGATCATTTATGAGTTTAGGTGAAAGTGACTCCATTACCCAATGGAAGGACTAGGATATTGGTCTAGTTAGCATTGCATGCATGCTACCCCTATGAATCACCAATTTGTTGACCATTTTTGACCCTTAGGTCAAAATGGTCAACCACTATATCAAAAAAATTTCCTTATCATGTATTATAACCTTTTTCATAGTCCATTACATGACTTAACAATCTTCAAATGGTTTTCTTAAGTTCTTATTAGCATAGATTAAGGTTTAATTGACAAAATTAAGGTAATGTCTTATATTGGCCTTATGATGGTCTAGTCATGTCATGGTGTAAATAGGGATGGTAAAATGGTGTCATAGGGTACTTAGTTATCTATTAAAGTAAAATTTACCCCTAAATCACTTTTCATAAATTTTTTACATATGTTTGACAATATTAAGTTTATTTTACAAGGTTTAAGGTATGTGTTATGCAAGAGAAAGGTGATTATGGTCAACTCCAATGTATGGAAAAGATATTAAAGTGAAATTAACATAAAAATACACTTTATAAAGTTATATAATTATTTATATAACTTTAACATATGCTAGACCACATCAATTTTGTAGGAAGTCACTCCAATAAGGAAATTATAGACACTTTTATGAACTTGGGAGATTCACTTTCAGGTGAAAATGGTTCAAAAGTGTTTATTAAGATTATTCCAATAAAATACATGATTGGAGTGCAGGTACAATTAAATTCAAGGTAGACAACAATTCCTTTTCTCCATTGCTCCCTTGGCAAGCTCACAAAGGAAGTTTTCACATGCTCACTCTATACAATACAGTGGGATTTGGGACCTAATATTTTTTCTATAGAAGGGGGTCCTAATGAGATTAAATTTCATGATAATATTCATAATATTGGTGGCCCCTCATTTATGAAAAATAGTTGAGAAGGCAGGGTGGTCTAAAACTACATATAAACCCCATAGGCTCACTTTTTCCCCTTGGAATGGTAGTTTTAAGCATGAGAGAAATGGTAAAGGTTTAATAAGGTTTTTACCATATTTATTAATGGTTATAAAATACTTATTTGGCATGTGTGGGCCCAAGAAGTAAAGAAATCTCCACTTTCACATAATTTACAGGTTTTGCACTTAAGGTTTAATTTTTTTGGTATGGTTTAATACATTTAAATGTTTTTGAATGTTAATTCAAGGATATTTGATAATATTATCACTCCATAATAGTCCTCAAAATGGTAATATTAAATTCACTTCAAGGTTTGTGTGTAGGCTACTTGTACAATAATGGTGTAAGAGGTCTTATCTTGCAATATTAGGGTCATGACCTCATAATAAATGCATAAAATTAGTGTAATGTTATCTTATGGTATAAATAGATCAAGATAGGCTTCATAAAAGGTTCTTGAATTGAAAATGTAGATCTACAAGTCTACCTTGACCTGTAGGTCTCTTTTGCACACAAAATGCAATAACTCTATTTGAAATGATGTTAAAGGGCTGAATGATTCATGTAAACTATGTATATACACTTTGAAAATGTATGAAGGTCATATTATATGGAAATCATGTCATTGAAGATTATTTCTTCAGCCCTAGTAGTCAATAATCCCAAATAGACTTTAACAACACTTACAAGCCTATAGGTGAAAGATAGGAGAAAGCAATACTCCAAGGAGCTTTGAGTTTCATTATAGTGTTTTGAAAAGTGTGAAAAGTTGAAAGAGAGAAATCTCTTAGATCATAGTGATCAACATGCCTGATTAAACTCAAGAGACCTAAATGATAATATATAGGCCTATTTAAGGTTTCAGGATTGATTTCCATGTTTGAAAGAGAATATGCAATGCATGTATTAGAGATGGAAGTCATGACACCTAATTAAGTCTTAAAGAGTTGTAGAGAAGACAATGCAAGGTCTCTACCCTTGGAAAAAATCCAAAATATAGTCTAAACACCCAATGTTAATTCATAACCAAGAGTGTTTTAGTATAAACCTATAATTAGGCCTATTTGGACATTTCAAAATTAGTTTTCAAGCATGAAGGAATTTAGGTAACATATGTATGAGAGCTGAGTTTTGGTGAATAACTAGGATGTTTGGTTTGATCCCCATAGTGTTCTCTTTGAATAATTAGATGTTTGAAATAGTGAATACACCTTCAATAAGGGCTAATAATATCAAAAGTTCTAGAGACCATACTGAAGAGTTTCCCATTCTAGGTATGTAGTCAAGACCCCAAATGGTTACCTACAGGTTTGCTTAGATAACTCAACTTGGTTTCAAACGTGAGAAGAATACATAGTATATAATAGTGAGAATTGGGTTTGATTAAATAGATAAGTGTATGGAGGCACTAAATATCAAAGAAGACCTGAATAATATTATAAAAAGTAACCAAAACGAATTCACTTTAACCCTGTAGGCACACAGTCAAAATGACTCCTACAAGCCTATATAGTCTTCATCATAAATGTGTTTATTTATTTGAAGGAATAGAGGTATAATGGAGAATAAAATAAATTTACAATAATTACCTTATTCATGATGAACCTACATGGTATTTGGGTCAAATAAAAGACAATGCCAATATTTGATAAGTCTGATTAAACTTGGTAGGCCTGAATATGCACACATAGACTTATGTGTAAGTTATGATGAAATTTTGTTTGATTAAGGGTGTTATGAGAACATTAGTAACCTAATAAGGTGATATGGATTTAAAAAAAATACCATATGAGTTTTTTAACCTCTTCAACAAATAATAAAAAATTTAACATAGGTTGAAAGGGTCACTTACATTAATTGGCTTATAAACCCTAAACATCAAGCAATGGTGTTGCATAAGGTATTATGGATATTAATGATAAATAAAACCATTGTAAAAGGTCAAGGTGTATTTTTTATACCTCATTTAGGTGTTTTATAATCAATACCAATTTCCAAGATGACATTTTGAAGTCAATCACTCTTTTGACCTCACCAAATGCATTCTTTCTAGCCTGAAAGACATCTTTTCAAGATTAGAACAATATGGATAGCTTTCAATGGATCCCAAGATATTTTTAGGTGATATGTGGAATTTAACACTTGGAATTTTTGGAATTTTTCCATCGTTTAAGGGGTTGTACTTTATGAATCATTGTTAAGATGATATGTGTGTTTTTGGTTGCTTAGAAGACTAGGTATGACCAAATTGGAGAAATTGACTTCCCAAGTGCTTAAAATTAGTTTTGATGACATGGAAACAACCTATAAATTATTCCTCACTATCAACACATCCTAACCATGATTTTTTTTTGTACTTACAACTGGATGGACTCATTAAATGCTATGTTTTTATGAGTTTTTGGCCTCAACATAGGGTATTTGAACTCCTAGAAAGATGAAAATAATTGGAAAGGAAGGATTGCAGTGTATTATACCTCTTAAATTAAAAAAAATATTACATTTCATTCTATAAATTCTCAAACAAGTCTGATTCTTGAAGGCAATGTGAAAAAAGGCTTGTGAAAGGCTAGGTTTTTGGTCATTTCAGGATTCTAATATCTACACAAGGTTACATAATTAGAAATTTGACATGAGAATGGTAATGTGATGGGTAAATTTAATCAAACACTTTTATTTATTTTCAAATGTGTGGGAGTCAATTTGAGCCAAAACTCAGTTTCTAAGCCTAAAGGGCTAATGAAGGCCTAATTGGAGAGAAACATTAGGTGAATAAGTGCACTTTCACTTAGTTTAAAGTCATGAAATTTGGCATGGAACTATAAAAGGATATTAGGTACTCAAAAATACCCTTATTTTTATAATAACATCTATAGATAATTCCATACAAGCAACTTTGTGTGTTTATAGAGCTATAAGGAATTGGGAGAAAATACAACTTTTGGGTGTAAGAAAAAGTATTTTAGAGTGATCGAGTTTTAGAAATGAGTTTATTCAAGTATAATATGATATACATGGAGATATATTTCATTGGTAAAGATAAAATCAAGTTTTGATCCATTTGGGTAAGGAAAGGTGTAGTGAAGACAAAGGGATTTCTAGATACCTACCTAAAGAGTTATTTGATGACCACCACTGAGATATCAATTTGTAGAGATCCTAATAAAATACAAGGTGTAAAAGAGTAGATCAAGAGATTAGTTCAACATTAATTTATTGTTAAGAGTGCCACTTTTCACCTCACAAGCCAAGAGAAGGGAAATTTTGAAGAACAAGATCAAGGTGTCAAGCAAAGTTTAAAAATGCCAAACCACTTGGAAGATAATACATCTTCAAAAAAGTATCACTTATTCTTTGAGACCTGATGTAATTGTTATTCAGCCTCATATTGATTGTAACTCTTGATAATAAATTTGTCACCTCTCTCTCCTCCACCCTTCTCTCTTCTTTTCTCTTATTTCTATATAAATTCAACCTTGATAGGTTTTGTATTCATCCTACACTTGGGTACGGTGAAGCCTTACCCATTTTAGAGCCTTTTATTAATGAGAAATTACTATTTTTACCTCCTCCTTTGATTGATTTTAGTATGTGTGCATGACTAGTTGATCTTGTCAATTATTTCACTTTGCTTTCCTTGGCATGTTGTCCTTTTCTAGTACTCATATGCAGTTTAAAATCTTATTTGTGGGTTATGTGAAGTGTCTAAGTGATATGTGAAGGTTTAGTGAGTTGTCTATTGATTAGTGTCATTATATTACTTCTTGACTAGTTCTAGCCCAAACATCTTTCACAACATTAGTAATGATGTAGAGAGTTAGATTAAGAGTAGTGTTTGTTGATGTTAGTCTCATGGTTGATGTGCACATGAAAATGGTTAGTAGTGGTAAATTTTTTTTGGTGAATCACCTCAATTAGAATAGGTATCTCTTCCTTTTCCTAATAATTTGATATACTAGTGAATGAGCCTAAGTGATACATCAAGGGAATCTAGCCATATAACCTAGATATTCAATCAACCTAATGGTCACCCACAACCTAGGATTATCTCCATGTTACCCCAAATTTAGAAGGCTTTAACAATATTCTAAGGATACAAATTTGGGATATAATATGCATCATTTGGGAGGTGGTATATGTTTACATTATATTAATTTTTTGCACTATTTGTGCAATAATCTGAGTTGTATCAATTGGTGGGTTAGTGTTTGTAGGAGGATTGCTCAAATTGGTATTAGAAGGAGGGTTGCTAGGTGGTTATTGGATAGGCTTGTATCAATTTCCTCCACATTATAGTGAGATTATTGAAGATGGTAATTATCTTGATAAGTATGAAAATGATCTAAACCACCAATCTCATATGTTGGAGTGATTTAAACCATCTTGCAATTGAAAGACGAGGGAGAAAAAGAGGTTCTCAAAGAGTGAGGATCCTCTTGGGTAGTGAAGGTAGGAATAAAAGAGTATCCCATATAATGTTTAAATGGATTTAGGTTGTCTACAAATATTATGATAGGGGATTTCATGATGTTTGAAGAAAGAATCTAAGATCAAGAAATAAGAAGGAAAAATAGAGACAAAGGCAGTCAGGTAGAGAATAGTTTTGGCAAATAGTGTCGAATGGATCAACAAAGTATGCAAAAAAGTTCACAAAATAAGACACAAAAGGACATAGTCAAGCTAGTTAACTTTGTGATGCAAAGGATACAATTGAAACATGATAAAGAGACACAATCATGTGGGTTTATTGTGCAATGCATATGAGTAAACTAAACATATGATAAAGATACATAATTTGATGGGTCGCTAGTGTACTTGAAAAGAGAAAATTGATTAGGATGAGAAGATACATAGTCATGTGAAGTGACTATTGTATTAAAGGCAAACAAGAGTGACAACTTGGAAGAGCTATATCGATGGGGATGATAGTGTTATATAAATATAAAATGATTTTTTAAGATAATATATAAGTATATAAAATTAGTAATACAAGTAATTAAATAAATGTGATTGATATAATTGGAACACATACCACACACCTTGCACTAATGCTGGATAATACAAGATTTGCAATATAAAATACAATGATAAAAGAGTAAGTAGAAACTTTAAATTAAATACTAACTAATTGATCATTCCTAAGTGTTAATAATTTATAATGATGTTTGAATATAATACAATTGGAAGTTAGTTGTAATAAGGAACTAGAAAACAATCTATATATACTTTTAGAAATCCTAGGCTGAAAGAAATATATATTGGTAATGGTACTGGATTGGTATTGGGGCCTACCCCCTCACTTCACAATATCAAAGTGATAAGGGTTTTTAGTGTTTTTTCAATATATACCATCAACCACGTGTTTATACTTGGATAGAAAACCAAGTCCGATTCCCCCTTGGTAATGAAATCTAATTAGGTAGACCTTGGGCAGACAAATGTTTAATGATTTTTTTTGTGTAAAGTGATTTTTAAGTGTGTGAAAAATAGAAAAATAGTGTAACTAAATTATTAATTTTTAAAACCACCTAATTAATCTATGTTTGTTACTATAACCATGTAATCAACTAAAATGAAAAGTAAATTAATTACTAGGAAAAGGAGGTTAATTCCTAAATTGTGAAGAATATAAAATTAGTTCAGGTGAAACTATATATAAAAAATGAAAAATATAGTTGACCAAGTCACTATTATTTTTTGTAAGTAAGATCTAAAATAACACAATCAAATAGGTTGATTGTGTTTTCGAGATAGAATACAGGATACAGAACCATGCCAAGCTAGTCGACCCAATTGGCTACAAGATTGAAATTTTAGAGATGAAAAAATTGTTAAAAATAGTATTAAAAAAGAGAAATTTAAATGAAGAATAAGGTAATAATGAACCTTGGAATTTTTCAAGATGTTTATATTTTAAAATTTTATGTTGTGATACTTAATTGTTGATTTAAAAATTTGCTAACAATCTTGGCTAGTTTGATGGAGTTTTCAAAACTTGTATGCTCAAAAATAAATTGCAAATAGAGTTGACTAGATCAAATATGTTTGTAGACCTATATGATAAAAGAGGATAATTACAAATAGATTCATTTAGTTTGACTATATATGCAAATTTGGAATTAAATAAGAAGACTATGCTGAGCTGATCGATCTAGTCACCTATATTTGGACAAGACTTGCATAGACAGAATAGAGCTATTTTAGAGTGACTGTGTTAAACCTATGCACAAACTATTAAAATTATACTTTTAGGTTCTATACATTACTATAAAAATAAAAATATGTAATATAATGATAGAATGAAAATGTGAAACGAAACCTATAAGGGTTTGATTCACATCGAGTTCACTAGAATGTATACAAATGGAAATGCAACTAATCTATTAATCAATTCTAGCTTAGAGAAGATAAATCCTACTTAAACTTTCAATTATTGATACATTATATATTCGAGTTCATTACCAAGATGGATCTACGAGTCCTATCTAAGGGATATATTACCACAATAACATCACTAGATAGGGTTCCAAAGCCTCTAGTCAAGTAAAACTATGAAATAACCCTAGCTAGGTCCTATGTTTTCATATTCACCAAAATAAATGACAAGTAAAATATAGTCTAGTGCTCACCATAGATTTTGGAACAAACTCAGGGTAATAAAAAATTAAACATGCATAGGAAAATCCTAATTAATTAATGTATAGGTAAAACCCTAATGCATAGAGAGAACCATATATTCATAATCCATTACTTATGTTACTTCTACCTACTAAAATAAAGGAGCAAATTTAGAGATACGTACCTTGAATATGAACCCATCAAGACTCAATATCTCCCTTGGCCAAAGGTGCTTCACAAGAGGTTGTTGTGGTTTGTAAGGATCACTAAGAAAGGCCATAACATCCAAGACTTTTACATAAGATAAGATTCTTCTCCAAGTATAAACCATAAGCAATAACTACTAAAGTAGAATGGTAGAAGAGAAGAATGTAAAGAAGTACAAATGAATAATTAAACCTTATATCTATAAAAGATAAAAAATCATTTTATATATATAGTTGAATCTAACCCTAAACCTTTCCAAAAGTTTAGCTAACAAGGTCAGCCTAATCAGTTTTGTATTGTTAATTGATAAAAATAAGTTAGGGTCCACTCAAAATAATAGTGTAATGTAAAATATCAAAAAGGGTTTAGGCTAAGCAAGGTAGAATATGATTGGAGGAGTGTGTAAGAAAGGTGGCAAGGCTTAGGTAAGTGTATAGGATAAGGTTGTGTAGATATCAAGTGGCAGTATAGTAGACACTAATCCTATGAAGCATTAATGGTCTACCCACCCCTTTCTCGGTGCACCCTTTAATGCATAAAATAAAAGAGATTGAGACTCGATGGGTTACTAAAAGAGAGAAAGAATTAGTAATTAATAATTTTTTAAAATATTATGTGTATACATAAGTGTCTGAGCAGGTTGCCCTTGGGATACCTAACATCAAGTAGTTTAGAAATGGCTTTATCATGGCCTAGTTATTGAAGCTATTGGAGTAGGTAAAGGTGGAGTGTAAGAAACAACTAGAGGAGGTAGAGGAGGACCTAAGTCATGAAGAGTAGGAGTTGATGGAGAAAGTAGAGTTAGACTTGGAGCTATGGGAGAAGAAGGTGGCATAATGCCCTATAGGATTCTCTAGGAGATGGCCAAAGTTGTTGCAGTTGGGTCATCTATAAATTGAGTTAGGAGCTAGAGGAGGTATAGAGGGGTCCAATTCATCATTCTTCCCTTATTCCTATTCTTGGACATGATTTGGGATGGAACTTCTTCATCATTGTCAAAATTTAGATAGAACTCATCATCATCTTTAGTCTGATGACTATAGTTGATGTTGAGGCAAGTTGAGTACCATACCAAGTCCACTCAGATTACCCTTTTAGGGTCCCACTATTAGATCTTGCACTTTGTAAGGGTTAAGGAGTATTTATTGGCTACCATATTATTAATTGAGAGGAAGGTATTTTAGATGTGGTGCCTTATGGTGCTTGGGAGTTATGAGCACATCTTTTACTGATGTTGTACACAAAACATGAAGATGCCTTCTACTGGTTGATTGGCGATCTCTTATTATGATAGGTAGTTAGGAACATAATATGGTACATGGAGGAGGTATTTGAATAAACCCATGATGTGGATCATAGTGTCATGTTTATATATCCAATAGTCTCTAATGGTTTTGATGGAATCCCTAATTACCTTTGAGAGTCATGGCATCAGGGTCTCATTGATGACTTGAGAGACCATCGAGTATAATTAGTCAGATATGTCCTAGATGTGATGGTGTATTTTATGGATATGTATTTTATAAAAGACCACATGGATTATCAAACCCCCAATAACCCACATAGGAAGGTTGAAGGCTTGGAAAAGAGCATCTTGCAGACCGTATTTAGCATTTAGCTCATGTAGAAGTTACCTCTAGCTTGGGCATCTGTGATGGCATGGACCAAATTGAAGTTGATAAATCCTTCCATGTTTGAGACCTATAATTGTGTAAGGATCATGTGAAAAATATACACCTATAACTCATTGACATGTTGGTAGTCCTAAACTTGAATAGCTTGTTTAATAGGATCATGCCTACTCAAACCTCCTCCTAGAAGGTGCAGACTGTGTAAGCATTGATATCTTCCTTATTAACCCACTTAGAATATGGGATCTTAGCTCAGTCTTAAAGGATGTCATATATTTGGTAGGTCCCCATCTAGACTATTACCACCATTGTATTGTAGGAAAATGTGAGGTTTAAAATATAGTAGTACTCCTTGAAGGTGTTCCTAGTGATATCGATAATCTAGTTCTGATATTTGGGTGAGCATACCTAGTTGTTGATCCCATCTTTTATGTGGATGGCATTATGAAAGATTTATCTCAATAGTTTAGTGTAAGGGAATGTTTATGGTTTGGCCACAACTATATAGAGTTTTCTCTTATTATAGGATCTGAGGTAGGGTAAATTTTAGAAATGAATATTCGTTAATTCATGAATATTCTAAATTTTGGATTTTGGTTTTGAAAATTTTTTAGGGTCGATAGATGGGATCGAATCACCAAAAATTTAGGGATATATATTATTTTAAGGTTTGGTTCACTAACCCTTTATAAAATTATCTTTGAAAATAGTTTAATTTACCACACATATATACACCTCTCAATCTTAATATCAAATAACAAAACACCTCTGAATCTTGATGAACCGAATGTTAGTGCCAAACAACATAACTGAATGACATTATCAAATGACACTATTGAATGATAGATCGATGTCAATGCTAAATGGACTAAAATAAACCTTTACCAAGATTAAAGTTTAAGGGCATGGAAAACAAAAAATCAAGGATTATATTCCCAAGTCCTACTAGGACTAGGTGGAAAAGAATAAGGAAATCATAATTTGAAATAGTGAAAGATAACCATTAAATGTATGCCACATGTTGAAGGATATAAAAGTGAATTTAAATGGAATTTACAAACAAAACCCAACATGTGCACCTTTAAATTAGGAAATAGTGAATCTATCTCTTGAAACCAGGCCATGGATCCATTGGATAGCTTCAGAAAGCATAGAAAATCATATGAACTAGAAAAAAATGGTCCACAATAAAAAAGATGAAACCCTTGGTGACATAAATATTGAAATGTTACATGGAATTCAAGATTAGGATCAGTATAATCTTGAATTCCATGCAAGAATTTAATCTTTATGCCAATAAAGGTTTTATATTTTTTATTGACTGATCATTGTTCAACTACAACATTCTTGACCATTTTTTCGGTAAGCTCATTTGCTCCATATGGATTTTGGAGCACTGAGGGCATAATTTATAGGACCAATTAGAAGTGACCAAGTAACCTAGAAATAGACTAGTCATAATTGTAACCCTTTTGGTCTGGACATAAGTACCCAATAGAAACATCCAGAACTAGTGATGGCACAACCATTCAATTGGGTCATTCAATAGAGCTATTTAGTCTAGTCATTTATCATAGTTATTCAATCTTATAGTTTGATAGAGTTGAATGGCTACACTATAGATAGAACCAAGGGGATCTACTATTGATAGAATCAAGCAGCTTGACCATAGGTGGATTCAATTGGCTTACCCATAGGTAGAGCCCAATGGCTCAGCCATAGGCATATGGTAGAGTTGAATGGCTTGGCAATGTGTAAATATGAATAACTTGGCTGATGGTAGAGCTAAACAACTCAGCTAATGGCAGAGTCAAATGCTTTAGCCACCCTTAGAGATGAACTAAAATTTATGTTTTTTGATCAGAGCCTAATATGTGGTGAAATGGCTTGATAAGACCATTACATAGTAATAAACCTAAAAAATTTTACCTCTTAAATTGAACCTATTAACATAAAAATATGGTTGGACAAATTGAAGGAAATTTTGGACTTGTCGAGTCACTAAGGTTGTGAATCAGATTTGCCTAAATGAATCTAAGGGGGTTTTGGATATGAAATCTTAAAGTTTACCCTAATTTTCAATTATCTTGATGTTTGCTAAAGATAAATAGGGCTTCATCTCAATTTTTCTCTAATTGAATTAGGTCAAGGAGTCTATAATTAACCTTGTCATCTAATTCCATGAATTTATATACAAAATTATAAGTCATTACCTTGAGCATGACTAACGTAATTGGCTCTAATCCATAAAATATAAATAAAGGAGATATTTTGAGGGCTTATTTATAACTGGTGTGGTATATCCATAGGTGAACTTTAACAATGGCTATCATTCCTAGGGCTACTCCCTAGCTGATTTCTTAATGACATCAATCAATTTCTTGTTAGTGGACTCCACCAATTTTTTCCCTTTTGAGTAATTATTGGATGAAAAATTTAGCATGATGATTTTATCATAGGCCCATTCTATGAATTCCATGAATTAAAAGGCATGACCATTGTCACATACGAAATAAATGTGGACAGCAAAACAAGTGGTTATGATATTCTCAAGGAACTTGATAACTTCAATATAAATGTTCCTTTTGGTTACATCTACCTCAGACCATTTAGTGTAGTAGTCCATGCTCTTAAGGATGAATTTGTGTCTAGATGATGAATTAGAGTTTATGACCCCCACAAAATCTAGTCCCCATTTTGGAAATGGTGTAAACTTTATAATAAACTATAGTGGGATTACTACATGTATCTCTCTCTTAGCAAAGGTCTAGCATTGCTGGTAGAAGTGAATGTAGTTGTGAACATATTTGAACAATGTCGGATAGTAGTAACCTACCTAAATAAATTTGTGGGCCATGGTATTTTCTTTAGGATGGCTAGCTCCTAATTTTTCATTAAAAATTTCCATTGTCTCTTTGGCCTCTTCTTGTGATACACATTAGTGTTAGATTCCCTCATGGTTTATTCTAAAGAGAACTCCTTTCTTCAAAATATTTTATATGGACTTCAATCAGAGGGACCTTATCTATATGTGGTTGAGTTTTGAGGGTGTATTTCCATAGAGTAAGAAATACATGACCAAGTCATACTAATCTAATCGTAGTACCTTGTGTTGGTCCACCTAGTACACCATGATCCTCATGTCTGTCTTCATTATTAGTGGCATAAGACCTTTTCTTCTAACTAGTTTGGTTGGATTGATTTCTAAGTCATACACTTGTAGTTTTATCATCCATAAACCTCTTATTTCACCTAGCTCATTCTATTCCAACATTTGATTTATATTTGGGTATAAGATAATGGTGTGTACTCTATTATAAAGGATGTGATGCTTGAATTTATTCACTATCTTGATAAGGGCATAGGCATGCTTGTCTAGGGTAGAATATTTGGACTCACCATATTTAATATTAGTGATCATAAAATCCATGGGGCATTCTCCTTATAATCTTTGGGTGAGGAAAACTACAATGGTGTGCTTTGAAGTAAAGGGATAGACATAGAAGTCTTTTGTATAGTTCAAACTAATGAGGACTAAGGCTTGCTTGATTGCATCTTTGATATCTTGGAAATCATTCTTTAACTCTATGTGCCATTCCAATTTAGCATCTTAGTTCAATATTGCATTCAAGGGTTTCATTATTTTAGCAAATCCAAAAATAAAATTACATATAAAGTTGATTTTCCCAAAGAAATATTTTAGTTCCTTTTTTATATTAGGTAAAGGTAGTTTAAAAATTTCATCTGCCCTTTCAAGGTCGATAGTAATACATTATTTCATGACACTATGACTGAGAAGATACCTTTGGTGACACTAAACAATTTATTTTTTGTATTTAAATAAATGCCATACCTTTTCCATCTTTCAAATATCCTTTCTAAGTGGTGCACATGATTTGACTTGTATTTTGAAAACATAGTTATGTCATCCATATAAATTATTATGCATTTACTTATCAGGCCCTCAAAATTGAATTAAATTTACATCTAGAAAGTGGCACCAACATTGATTAACTTGAAAGGCTTCTTTTTATAGGTGAATGTGCCCCACTTGGTGGTGAAATCAGTCTTTGTTTTGCCTTTGAGGTTGATAGATACTTGGTTGTGTTCCAAGAATCCATACAATAAGGGCATCATCTAAGACCCACTCACCATTTGTATCACCACATCTAGGGAGGGAAATGGGTAGTTATCTTTATCCAAGGCCTAATTCAAGTGTTAAAATTCCATGCATAGGTAGATTTCTCCATTCTTCTTTCACACTGGGACTAGGTTAGCCACCGTAGTGGAGTGGAGAACTAGGAAAATTATCCCTATAGAGAGTAACTTATGGACTTACTTTTATATTAAGGGCTCTGATATTGGGTTTACCAACCTTTATCTTTACTTGAAGGGTTTTTGGATAGGTTTTAATGGGATTGTATGAGTGATTATTCTCAAGTTGAACAATTCAAGGTCATCATAAACCAAGGAAATCATGTCCTTATATCTCAGTAGAAATTGTTGATGTCTTAAAATTGCACTAGATCTTAATCAACAACAATGGGAAGTTTCAAGCTATGGGACAATGCGGCTTGAAAACAACCTCCAGATTTTAAAGAAGCTAGTCTCTTCTTTTGTATTGGGTGTTGGGGAAAAGGGATAGGAGACTAAACAAAAATGCAAAATGCAGGAATTGAAACCTAACTATGGAGATGCGCCTGAGAGTAATCATAATCTTAACCTGAGCACAGTGAAACTATTATGTGATTATATTACATTTAAGAGTAGACAAGTGCATGATCAATGTAAAAGATTGGAATAATAGAAACAAAGGCTCACAACAGGGGATTTTTTTGCTGAGATACAAGAATTGTCAACAAAGGCATAGTGTTCAATCTTCTTAATAGAATCTTCCAATCACATTAGAGGCATAGAAGTCACGCACAGTTATGTAGAACTTCAGACTCTAGAAAATGGGACAGAAGAAAATAACATTTCCAATCATAACATTAGAAAATCTACAGCATAGACTACTTTGCAAATGACACAGATAACATCAACAAGGGCATAGTGTTCAATTTTCTTATTGAATCTCCCAGTCATACAAAATATGTAGAAACACACACAGTCATATAAACCTTTCAACTCAAGGAAATGTAACAAAAGCAAATGATATTATTGGTCAAAAACTCTGAAAGTCTAAAACTATGAGAATTCCCCCCTCCTTTTTTTTTAGATTTTACAATTCTTCTTCTTTTATATCCCCAGATGTCTCCATATACTTTTTTCCCACGCAATCTTCTCCATCCTTCCCTCATAGGAGACAAACAGACGGCGCCTTCAATGCTGTGGGTGGCTCCAAAAATCTACCTGATGAACTATTTCATCTACTTGAATTAACTCCATCCGATTTTCCCTCCATTTCACTTTTGGCAACCGATACATAGAACACTCTGCTATGTTTGAAATAGGAGAGGACACTTAGTCAATTTTCTGAAAATCCCCTTGATCACCTAGAATACACTAAAAAATGACACTTGGCACCTTCCACCTGATTCATCAAAGACACGCGGCTCTTTTCGCTCCCCTTTGGCTGTGCCATAGTATCATTAGGGGCATATATCAGACTCCTACAGATGGCAACATTTGGCAGCTTCCGTAGACTTTTAAAGTAACACCCGAGACCCACCGCAATTTCATATTTGTTAATAGAGCTTGGTGATGATTCTCTCAGGCGTTGACATGTGGTGACTTCCGTGGCTTCAAGGAAGATAAGTGGCATCTTCTACTTCTTCTATGGATGGAGTAGAGGTGGACCCAGAGAGTGACACTTGGAAGCATCCACTACTTTGTGATGCTTAAGAAAAATAAAATGACGCCTTTGTGCATTGAATGGAAAGCATTGGACTCATGGCTTCCTGAATGCCGACGCATGGTGGCTTGCGATTTTTCTCCAAAAAGGTCTTTTAGGGCCTCCGCAACTGCCACTTGGCACTTTCTATCTTCTCTACTACCTTATGGTGAAAGTATCTGAATGAAGTGTGGATGCCAATATGAGACGCGGATGCTGACACGTGGTGTGTTTTGCTTAACTGCTACTGGGTATGTGGCACAATCTGTGGTTCTCGAAGGTTACAAAAAGGTGACTTGGGGGATGCCAACTGTCAACTTTGTCTCCCAGAAAGCGATGCTTGGCAGCATCCACTTGAACTAATACTCTGGCAAAAATGAGATGAAGGAAATAAGAAGGGGAAAAAGACCTGCTCAGAGGGTGACACTTGGCAGCTTGTGCTACATCTCAACACTTGGGCAAAATGAACTGGCCCTCTGCTTCAAAATTTTGTCACTTTACCCAAAGAACCAAAATTGCAGTGCTCGAATAAAAAATAATTAAAAAAGATGTAGAGTAGGAAATTACTCTATAGTTATTGGTGACCATCAGGGCTTTTGAGCCTGCTACAAAAGAACCTGACTCCCGCTCGATCAAAATTTCAAAATTTACAGCTTCAAAAGATCTGTCTAGAAGATAGACCACTCATGGTCAGATAATCCTTCTTTTCTCTGCAACTCATCAAAAGCCAAATCCAAGCTAATGAGATCCTTGTGTGAAAAGGTTTGTAGGATTTGGGTAGTGGTTTTCAGCTTGGATTCTAGCCAAAAAACAAGGATTAGAACATTTTCGACCTCAGAGGTTGGAGAATCATCCTGCAAGCTCTGAAAAACTATTTGATCCCTTTGCCTGGCCAGCATTAATGGTTGGATTTGATCCACCAACATCACCGTCCTTGCATCCAAAAATGGGGAAGGAAGGCCTAGTTGCACTAGATCTTCAATGTGTTGCCTCATTTCACTGATGCCTTCTTTGACAACATCAAGACAGCTTCTACAATTGTTGGCTACGACATTACGACTGAGCTCCTTATTGACTCATTTTGCAGTGGCCATTCTGTCAAGAATCCCTATGGCTGCCAATGTTGCATCCCTTGAGCTGTAGAGCTTCTCTAGTAAAGAATGAGAGTCTGCGACTCTCTGGGAGATCATGGCCAAAGTGATTTATACCAGATTATTGACCATCTCACACAGCTGTTGCACATGGCATAGGAAGGCGAAAAGTGGCCTAAGCTAGAAAATCTCCAAAGAGATTCTCTCCCATGCTGACTTGTAGATTTCCTTCACCAGCTGCACCATTCTGATACCTTTTGGCCTATTGGCTAGCTCAATTGCTAGTTGTGCGGTCTACTGCTGTTCTGCTTGGAGCTGGGCTTGAAAATCTACACCCTTGTTCTATTCTTCTAGCAACCCTTGCTGTGATTGGGTAACCTACAGTTGGAGTTCTTCGATTCTTCCCTATAATGTTGTATTTTCCCATCTTAGAGCTGTTGTTGCACCCTTGGCAAGTACAAGTTTTGCTTTCAAAGAATCATTTTGGGCTTGAATTGCCCATTGAGTTTGGAGGGAAACAGTATCTTGCAACTATTTTTGTATACTAGCTATCTCATTGACCTTTTGGTTTATTTATTTCACCAAACTATTGTAATTTGCCTTTTTCATGGCCAGGTTGACCTCCGCCTTTTGCAGTCTCCTTGATATCCTCAAATAATCTTTAGTGACCACAGAAGTGGATTCAGTCATGAGCTCGACTTTGTCTTGAGGCCTGAATAGGGACATGTCGATGGCCACTGCGTTTATGGTGTAGTCTTCTATCCACATTTGTTCGCTCAGCTTGGCAACGTTGGGCAACAAATGGGTCACCATCACCTGCTATTGAATGGGGTCAAATTGTGACCTCAAATGTGGCACCACTGGCACTTTATTCACTTTACTCCTCTTCTTCTCTAATCGGGCTTGTCTTTCCTTCCTTGCGGCATTAGCCTACATTTGGAAAGTGGAAGGGGATGCAATATATCCCCTTACGAAGGGAAATCCTTGCGGCAGGTCGTATTGGAGAACCATTGGCTAGCTGGGGGTGAGTTGAAGAGGCATTTTTCTAGGAATGGAGGGGGAGAAATAGGGTAACATTAAGGCTTGAGGCATCAAGGATGAAGTGAATCATGAAATGGGAATGGCAGCAGTGGTGGGAGGTGTCATTTGGCTAGGTGGAGGCATGGATTGAGAGGGAGGAGGGGGAGTAATTCCTACCTAAGGAGAAGTTGCAGTGCTCTACACTGGGCACTGTGAAGGCTGTTCTTCCTCTTCTGGGTCCAATTGGGACTGCACCCTTCCTCTCTTCTTGGGTGTTTTTGATGTTCCTGTCATCTCTAAATCTCTTGTATAATAACCTGGTATGAACCTTTCGCAAGATAAAAACATGCTTGCTGCAACAAATTTCACTAGGTGCCACAATCACAATGAGCAAGACAATTTCACAGGAATGCTTCAGAGTTTGTAAACTTTAAAATTTTCTAAGGTATTTTTATGGGCCTATCAAGTCCCAAATAACATTAAATTAAGGTGACTGTTAGCAAATCCTACTCAATCTTCAGGAAATAGAGAGGCGGACACATAATGCAGCACAAGGTACCTTGGAGATTTTGAAAGATTTTGGGAAGCATTTATTGTGGCAAAAAATAAATAATTAAAAAATTTCTAAGACGCTGACTTTGCATTTAAAACACTTATTATAAAGGAAAAGCAAGAAAGCAAAAAAAAACAAAACAAAGCAATGCGGGAATGGAAACTACCTAACTACATTAATTACAAATCCTTATTTTCCTCCGAGATCAAAAACAAACTTTTCCACATCCTCTTTATGACAAGCCAACTTGCATTGCCATACCAGTGATTGCAATGGATATGTCATTGATGGAATGTTCTCTGCACCAGCCACACAGGTCTGCCTACACTCGAACGAGTCTGAGCAAAATGTGTATTCGACACCTATGAACTCTTCTTGTCCTTGAATGCCTGTCGAATACTAGTTCTTCATGTTGTCGAGTGTCATCAAGAAATTATGGGCTATTGGTTCTTCATGCTGTGCCTTTTGATATCCATTATTTTTTGGCACATCTTCTTCAGATTCTAGTTGTATTTCATCATCATGCTCTTTGATGACTTCATCCTCTTGCAAGGATGAATTAAAAATCTGACACCTCTTTTGCATACTCATTTGAATCTCAGGGCTTTCTTCTTCATCTGAAACTAGCTTAGCGCCTCCTATCTCAATGACTTGGTCGAGGGAGTGTCCATGTTCCTCCATATGCTCTTGCAGAGTGAGGAAAAAATCAGAAATGATCTCCTCCTCATCAGAAGTTAAGGAAAAAGCTTGTGGCTTATCCTCTTGCTCATCAAAAGGGGAGTCTATGGTGATCTCCTCCTCCTCTGTACTGATGAAATCCTCTTGACTAGCCATGAATTGAATGCACTCCTCTACAAAGTTTTCAACTGCTTCATCATCCTCTTCGGTCCAACTTAGAGACTCATCATCATGCTGAAAGATCTGGGGAGTGGTATAAGAAGTTTCTTCTAAAGCGGGCTCATAGGAATCTTCATGGAAGTTAGGATCCTTTTGAGGAATGGTGGGGGAGGGTTGAGGAAGAAGTGAGGGTCCGGGGTCATCCTGAATTGCTGTTAACATGGGCTCTGCATTATTGGGGAATTGACCTTGACAATTTTGACCTTGCCCATGAATAGGGGTGGCATATGCTTGATCTAGAATTTGTGGTGGTGGATATGAAGTTTGGTAGATTTGATAAGGCTGGTTCTCATGAATGCCTAGCCTCTCTTTTATAAATGCAATCAATCCACACACATCTAACATTTCGTATGTAAGCTCTTGCCAATATGCCCTTTCAATGGGATCCCACTCACTTTTGATCAGGTCTATTGCCTCCCTCACTTGATAGATGACCTGACAAGGAATTTATTGACCACATCCCCTTCTATTATCAAGATCTAACACATATTTTTTAAATCCCAACAATGCTTTTTTGAAAGTGAAAATAAGGTTAGGTTCAACATGGGATGAGACATATTGGGGGGACTGGGCATAAGACTGATGTGGCTCATAACAATATGCATCCTCATTACTCGACATGATTCTAGGAGAAGCTTGTTCTCGATAAAACATATTTGAAGGAGAGTAAGACTCATTACTATGAGTTACAGAGTTATACATACCAAAGGGATTTATTGATGATACTTCTTGATTGGCTGGTGATGCAGAGTCGTTGTTGGTGCCGATAAAAGCCTCCAAAGGCAGATTGGCTAAAGAATACACCAAAATTATTCAACTCCTTGAAAGATTGGTCCCATCAGGTGTGCTAAAAATTGTTGATGTCTTAAAATGGCACTAGATCTTAATCAACAACAATGGGAAGTTTCAAGCTATGGGAAAATGCGGCTTGAAAACAACCTCTAGATTTTAAAGAAGCTGGTCTCTTCTTTTGTATTGGGTGTTGGGGAAAAGGGATAGGAGACTAAACAAAAATGAAAAATGCAGGAATTGAAACCTAACTATGGCGATGCACCTGAGAGTAATCCTAATCTTAACCTGAGCACAGTGAAACTATTATGTGATTCTATTACATTTAAGAGCAAACAAGTGCATGATCAATGTAAAAGATTGGAATAACAGAAATAGAGGCTCATAATAGGGGAGTTTTTTGCTGAGATATAAGAATTGTCAACAAAGGCATAATGTTCAATCTTATTAATAGAATCTTCCAATCACATTAGAGGCATAGAATTCACGCACAGTTATGTAGAACTTCAGACTCCAGAAAATGGGACAGAAACAAATAACATTTCCAATCACAACACTAGAAAATCAACAGCATAGACTACTTTGCAAATGACATAGATAACATCAACAAGGCATAGTGTTTAATTTTATTATTGAATCTTCTAGTCATACAAAAGATGCAGAAATACACACAGTCATATAAACCTTTCAACTCAGGGAAATGTAACAAAAGCAAATGATATTATTGGTCAAAAACTCTGAAAGTCTAAAACTATGAGAATTCCCCCCTCCTTTTTTTTTAAGATTTTACAATTCTTCTTCTTTTATATCCCTGGATGTCTCCCTATACTTTCTTTCCCATGCAATCTTCTCTATCCTTCGCTCATAGGAGACAAACAGACGGCACCTTCAATGCTGTGGGTGGCTCCAAAAATCTACCCGGTGAACTGTTTCATCTACTCGAATTAACTCCAGCCGATTTTCCCTCCATTTCACTTTTGGCAACCGATACATGGAACACTTTGCTATGTTTGAAATAGGAGAGGACACTTAGTCAATTTTCTGAAAATCCCCTTGATCACCTAGAATACATTGAAAAATGACACTTGGCGCCTTCTGCCTGATTCATCGAAGACACGCGGCTCTTTCCGCTCCCCTTTGGCTGTACCGTAGTATCATTAGGGGCATATATCATACTCCTACGGATGGTGACATTTGGTAGCTTCCGTAGACTTTTGAAGTAACACTTAGGACCCACCGCCATTTCAGATTTGATAATAGAGCTTGGCGATGATTCTCTCAGGCATTTACATGTGGTGACTTCTGTGGCTTCGAGGAAGATAAGTGGCATCTTCTGCTTCTTCTATGGATGGAGTAGAGGGGGACCCAGAGAGTAACACTTGGTAGCATCTACTACTTTATGGTGCTTAAGAAAAATAAAATGACGCCTTTGTGCGTTGAATGGAAAGCATTGGACTCATGGCTTCTCGAATGCTGACACGTGGTGGCTTGCAATTTTTCTCCAAAAAGGTCTTTCAGGGCTTTCGCAACTACCACTTGGCACTTTCTGTCTTCTCTGCTACCTTATGGTGAAAGTCTCTGAATGAAGTGTAAATGATGATATGAGACGCGGATGCTGACACGTGGTGCATTCCGCTTAACTGCTACTGGGTATGTGGCATGATCCACGGTTCTCGAAGGTTACAAAAAGGTGACTCGAGGGATGCCAACTGTCAGCTTTGTCTCCCAGAAAGAGACGCTTGGTAGCATTTAATTGAACTAATACTCAGGCAAAAATGAGATGAAGGAAACAAGAAGGGGAAAAAGACCTGCTCAGAGGGTGACACTTGGCAGCTTCCACTGCATCTCAACACTTGGGCAAAATGAACCGGCCCTCTGCTTTAAAATTCTGTCGCTTTGCCCGAAGAACCAAAATTGTAGTGCTCGAATCAAAAATAATTAAATATGACGTAGAGTAGGAAATTACTCTACAGTAACCTTTGTAATTGATCTGATTCATGTTTCATCTAATTATGACCCATATTAACCATTTGACGATTCTCCATAGGGTCAAGATTAATGAGTTGACACTTTTGATACTCAAACTTGGGTTTTTTTCTTAGAAGGTGGGGTCAAATGCATCAAACACTCTTTCCAAGGAGATCATCCCCTTAGGATCCAATATACATGAATATTTAACATCCCATCCTTATCTAACTCATTTTTAGGGTTGTTTTTGTCTTTGTCATCTATGATTTGGGCCTCAAATATCCTGTCATTATTGAAGAATTAGATTTATCTGTCATCTTTGAAGACCTAGAATTTAGTCACATGGTTTGAGACAAAGGGACATAGGATGAGTTCTACAAATAAATATTTTAAGTAATTATCATCCAAGGGAGTTAGGTTGGTTATCATTGATTTAGTGAGTCTTTTACTTGGTTTTCATCTTGGGGAATGGGAATGATATTAAATGCATTAAACATTTCAATTAGGTCCTATGCTTTGTGCTTATACCTTCTAAGGTATGATAGTTTGTGTTGAAACTTAGTCTTGATATAGTTGACCACTGGTTTAGAGTCATTAAATACTCTTAGTTAATTTATTTCATGTCTTAATGCAAATTGTAATCCCAGGATTAGATCTTCATACTCTACTTGGTTATTAGTGCAAGAAAACTACAACCTATATGATGCTAAATGTTTTATCTCTAAGAGGTATATAACTAGAAAAATAGATCCAATACCTTATTTTGAGTTAGATCCATATATATAAAGAGACCATAGGCCAAAAAAACTTGGGTTGTGATTGGTTTGGTTTTTGGGAGGCTTGGTGCTCAATGTGTAGATACCTAGGTATGAGGAATCCTGGTTTATATTTTCATTAATGGCATTTTATTTGGTTATCAAATCTTTCATGTGTGTTTATTTATATACCTTATTTGGTTGGATAATACTCTTCATAAAAACTACATATGAGATAAATCAATGGCCATATATCTATTTAGGGCTTTGGACCAATCTTTACTAAGGAACATGCCATAGGCTTTTGGGATATCCACCACTTCGATGTTTATGAAGTGTTAAATCTTAGGCTTAGATTCCAACTATATGTGAATGTTTAAAAAATCATTTATCACTTTAAACTTTGACTTGTCTAACTATATTACTATCTTATCTAATTTTTGGGGGGCTAGATCGAGTTTTTCACATATGCCTACTGAAATCACATTGGTTAAGGCTCCTAAATCTACTAAGCAGTTATGTAAATTATTTCCAAACATATAGATGGTTAGAAATGAATGGGGTACCTCCATATTATTCTTATAAATGAGCATGTTGGTATGTGTTGCTCTTAATTTTGGTTGTTCCTAGAGGTCATTTTTTGAGTCAACAACTTAAGAAGGAGATCTCGATGCTCTATGATTTGGGAAAGCTCATGAAGGATAATATTAGTATTGATATTTTTCATATCCTAAACTATGTTTTAATCTCCTTTAATTTGGATTAGTGTGGTTTCCATGGGTGCCTTAGGTTATTGAGGTCTTGGAGGTGGAGGATCATTACTAGCATTTTGGTTTGACGGGGTTGCACTATTATTGGGGGTGTTGAGGTAGTAAGTGTTTTTTTTTGTCTATTATTCCTAAGGGAATAGTTTCTATTTTGGAGATGATAAAATATTTGTACTTCACTAATACCTTCTTATGGCTCACTTTCTTCTTAGCTAGGGAAACCCATGGTTTCTAACACCATAGCAATACTAGGGGCTTTACCCGAGTTATAGTATTTGGGGTGAGCCACTTCATATTCTTCCATTTCCTTCTAGAATATCTAAAAAGTAGAAGCAAAATCCATGTAGTGTAATTCCCCATGCACTATCATGTTATGTACTCAACACCAGATATGTAAGGCTATTTCAAAGATATCGATCTTGGGTAGTCTATTGGGTGAAGGTTTTAGGGTGTTGTGAGGAGATTATAGTTTATGTTTGGTCTTTGATATGTGAAGTTCTTGTTGTCACTTGGATTTACACCCTTTGAGGAGATGAAAATTTATCCTCATCCAAGTGGAAAAATGGAATCATCTCTAGGCTTGTGGAAAACCTAAGGAATGAGGTGAGTCTCTAGATAGGGATAGGTCCCTTGATGTACCACTTTACTACTACTACTACTACTACTACTACTACTACTACTACTACTACTACTACTACTACGACTACGACTACGACTACGACTACTACTACTAATACTACTACTACTACTACTACTACTACTACTACTACTACTACTACTACTACTACTACTACTAACTTTTGGGGGTGAAAAGGTTAGAGATAACTGAAATCAAATATAAAATAAGGAGGTGATAAACCAAATCATTTTTATGACTTCTAACTAATTGTATCCTACACTTAAGACCAAAAAACAAACCAAAATTCTTCAATCTTCATCTTCTCACATCAATGTTACATTGTGAGGTCATGGATGGATGTGTAAAGCTAAAAGGACTAGACAAGAGGCCTTGAATGGAACTAATGAAAATAATAATGCACTAAACATTTTACATCTCCTAAAACACTTTACATGCCCTGTAAAAAGATGTTTTCTAGCTGCAAACAAGGTGAAAGAATGAGACCACATGTTAGGAATCGATAGTCTTCACTAAGCAAGATTCATCATCCATGTGTAACACACTTGTAAAAATTAATGAAGAGGTAAAAATTAGTCATTTTATTGATAAAAATGTATATAAATGATCAAGGCTTCACCATACTTAGGTGGAACATCCAATACAATGCCAAAATAGCCAATTCTTATATAGTTTGAGAGAGAGAGAGAAGAAGAGAAGTCCAAGGGTCACAAAGACACTTGTAAAGATAATAATTTAAATTATACATGAATTGGAAGAGGATATGGGTCAAACCATTCTAGGACATGAGCTACACATGTCAATTCAAGTCATCAAAGTTGTGCAAAGTGGCCTAAAACTCCTTTTCTTGCATAGAAAATTACCTTCATGATTAGGCCTATTTGAGTGACTAGTAACTAATATAGGGAAGTTAAAATGATTATAATGTAAGGGGAAGATATCATAAATGACTCTCCATGCCTTAGTTTTGTGTCTAGTCTTTTGGAAACACTTGGAAGAGAGCCATCATCACCTACACTTTAGGAAACCTCCTTCTCATGTACCTTGCACACTTGTATTCAAATTTGGCATCATTTTAAAATTAAAATAAATGGAAAATGTTTAATGAAAAATTTAAATACCATTCATATCCTTATAAGCATCAAATTCACCTTAAAATCATTTTACTTGAAGATTTCCTCCTTTCTCTCTAGTTTGCCCAATATGCTAGATTGGATTGGTCAAGTTGAATGACCTGATTGTGGAACTTATAGGATGATTCATGAAATTAAATTAATATTTAGAGTTATATTAAGTGTCAATATTCCACCCAAACTTTTTTTCATCTCCTAATTCCTCTTTTAGCTTACACAATACATAAAATAGTGAGAAAAATCTTGTTTACACCCCCATCCATACAAGTATGTACAACCAAAAAGGTGTGGATCATCCTATGGAGGTAATATACAATTAATAGTAAATATTATAGGAAAAATATTCTATTTTAGTAGCTTTCCAACTCAATTTTCTAAAACTAATCCTTAGTAAGGGTTTAGTAGGGTTTTAGGCCTATTTTCGATCTTAACAATTGTTCATAAAGTTGGGACATCCAATTTCAGAAAAAAATAGACAAATATGGAATATAAGACACATGATAACATACCATAACTCATTTTTATCCCATGCATATTCTAATGAAATATTTGAGTAATTGAAAATGGCCTTTCTAGCTTGTTTCTCTCTTTTTTCACAAGTTTGAGTTGGTTTTGGACAAAAAATGGTTTCTCCTTGTTTTATCTACACTATGAAGGATGTAACATCTCTGTTTTATACTTATGGAAATGTTAAAATATGTTTAAAATCATGTTTCATGGTGTAAATGAAAGAGACTCCTCATTTGAGCATTAGGCCTCAACCTTGCCCCTTAGGTCTGATTGTAACTTGAAGTCAAAATATGGTTTTGATGGTTCCTATGCATGAAAATAGATCAATAACATATATTATGACCCCATATTAATTTTAAAACTCAATATAATACTCATTTCATACTAAAAATGGAAGTTTCTCTTCATTTTCCCTTAAGGCCTTGATTTTGCCTATTAGGTTTGACTACAAACCTAGGAGTATGGAGTGCCCTATTTGGTTTCTCATGTTATTGATTGATTTAACATGTTTTTTTGGGTGTGATTAAGATTTAAAAACTCACTTGAGAGTTTTATTTGGCTTTTGGTCCATTATTTTACTTATTTTCACAAGACTACTAGGGTTCTTGCTCCTCAAGAGTGCTTTGCCTCTGAGACAGAATAGAGGGGTGTAGCCTTCATCCAAATGGAAAATTGTATATTTTATGATTTTTATTAGGTCCCAATGAGGTTCTATACCAAATATAAAGGTAATAATCCCTCATTTAGGTTCCTAACCAACTCAAGTTATCTAAAATATGCCTCCAAGAGGACATTTTCCTGTATACTTTTATTCATTCTTAAGATGTCTCCTCAAGATCAAATTCAATGATATTAAACCTTTATATTATGTTTTCCACATTAAATTCATGTTAAATAATCCTAAAATTTACCCAAAAGTGTTACTCTCTCTTAGATCCCTCACTCTCACCTATTGAGCAAATAACTCTTTGATGAACTTGTACAGACTAAGAATCTTGGTTATGAGGAAGAAAAAGTAGTCACCTTAAAGGAGATTTGGAGCTTTTGAGAAAACTTACTAGTATATTATGAATCAATTGAAATTGATTTAAACCTTCCCATATCATTAGACAAGATCACAATTCACCCTAGCCCTACTAGGTTACACCTTGCTGGTCTGAGACAAACCCTACTTTTTAGGCCTACTGAAGGTTATTCATGCATGTTCAAGTCTTGAAAATAATGCTCAAAAAATTTATAAAGGTGATTTTAATCATGATAAACCATTTTCATGAAAAAATAAGTCATATTAATATTTTTTTATGGCCCTACCCATTTGGTCAAGCTCACTGTCTATCTTTTGACTGTTGTACCTTGCCTTCTAAGCTATTGTAGGCAATTTGGAGCCTTTAGACCTTGAGAACATGTTTATAATTATAATTTAGGTTTATATTAATGGCATATTAATCGAATATTTCCACTTTATTATATTTTTAATCTCTTTCTTCATCATCTTGAACCCCTAAACTTGATCACTGCCTGCCTGACTAAGACAACCCAGTTTAGGGTTCCTGTAGTGATGTTAGGGCCTTTTAAGAGGTCTATGTGAGTTGGAAAATATCATGAAGTCACCAACATCTCCACCTATGTGGTAATTCAATGTATAATCAATATTGGTTTTCCATTAGTCATACTAGTGTACCTTTAACCCAAAACTGAGTTCTTGCTTGATTGGATTGAGACATTCCCTTTTTACCTTGTTGTAGGTTACTATTAGGCCTTTTTATGTTGTGGAGACTCTTATTTTTAAAGACAATAAGGTTATAAATCACATATAATAGTTTTAATTACTTTGGATGTTTCAAATCACCACTAACACATCAATGCTACTCCTTATCTTTCAGATCAAGACTCTTTTTACCCCTACCTATAGGTCATTCACAGGCCTATGTACAAACTAGAAAGGGTGCAAGGGGTATACCATCACTTAACCTTTTGTTTTGAATATCATTTAGGATATTTTTCATAAATTTAAATTCATTATATCATCCAAGCATAACAATATTACCTCGTTACTTCCTTGTATATCAATAGTCACTTAAGTGTCAAACTTGTAGATGTGATTGCACGGGGTTTAGTGTGTTTTAGGGAAATTTGAGCCTCCAATACACCACCTTATATCCATATTATATAGATAATATTTGGAATAATAATTATCTATACCAATTAATACAATACTTATCAAAATAGATGTCTCAAATGCCCTTCAACCATGTTTTATGATATTCATAAGAATCCATGTGACTTCTATTTGGCCATTTTAGGGATTGTGTGCCTTAAACTCAGTCATATACCTTTGATTAAGATAATATATTAGTTTTATCAACCTACCATTTTAAAAATATTTTCCATGCTCAATTATATAGACTAAGATCCCAGGGAAAGTGTTATTATGATTTAATCTCCCAAACAAAACCAATGTGCTTATGCCATGACCACTTGTAGGTGATTGTTCAACATATATAGGTAGTAAGTAAAAACTTAGGAAATATTAATTGTATTGGAATTATTATGAGTTTATATCCATATAAAAAAATTTAAAAAATTCTTCACACCTCAAAAAATATGAATTAAGTGACAAAATCCTTCTTTTTATGTGAAACAAGTGTCGTGGCACCTGGTTGACTATGTGTGATAGTCATTGGCAGATTAATTGTATGTATGATATGTGATTGAAAAACATGAAGATTATTTGGGATAATGAGGTTTAAAGGTGAGATTAAATAGGGGTACATTTTAAAAATGTAAATGGTACTATCACAACCCCTTGTAATCATCCAAAAAGCATGGAAGCTCAAAAAATAATGGAAATCTGCCCATCAACTAGAAAATTACATCCTCTTGAAAATTTAGCTGGTTAGCATAGAAAAACCACTTGAAACATGAAAAAAAGTGTATGAATAATTATATGTGGAATCCAATAATTTATTTAAGCAATATCAATAATTTATTTGTATGGAATTGCCTAGAATGAAGGAAAACCTGAAGGGTGCACAGATGAGCAGGTAGTTTTGCACAGTCCAATTTGAATGGATGGTTCATGAATAAAAATTTACCAATCCTCCAAATTATTACATGTATTTTAAGGTATTATATTTCATAATATTCACCTAATAAATTTTTTATTTAAACCCTTTGTGTTAGTTCTAAACAAAAACTTGTAAGTCACTTCAATCTGCTTAGAAGAGAAAGAAGGGAGTTGAATATTTTTGGATTAAAATTTGCATTTAAATATAAAAAAAACATGGAGATGATATTTAGTAATATTTAGAGATGTTCCATGTCATCCTTACATGTTTCACACTTCCCAAGGAGATATACATGTGTCATATTCTTCCTTTTCTTTAGGAAAACTGACTTTCTTCTGATTAACCTACATCTTTTTAGTTTCGTAAGTTACTCAAGACCTTTGTAGAGATATGAGCCATGATATCACCCATTTAAAATTTAAAATTTCCAAATAAACCCGTAAAAAACATTAAATGCATCTATTTGATCCCTTAAAATAATCAAAATGATGAATAGACCTAGAGCACTAATGGCCAAAGTTATTATAACATCAATTTACATTAATTGAAATATTAACACATTATTACAAAATATTCTACTCCATTATATTATTAAAAAAAAAAATTACTATGAGTGTCCTAATTTGACCTAAAATTCAAATTTGGTCAACAAATAGGTGACTCATAGGGGTAGTATGCCTACTATACTAACTAGACCAGTAGTCTTATTAGTCCATTAGGATTATGGAGTCATCTAGGGAATAATAAAAATAAGATACATTTACCATTTACTCAAACCTTTTATCAATAAGACACTAATGAATACCTCCTCCACACAAAGTAAAGGACACATACAACAAGGAAAGAAAACACACACATGTGTACTAAGCACTTAGAAAGCACAACAAGACAAGAAAAAAACTACTTATGTACATATAACCTAATATGTTATTATCCCTCTTGGATCAAAGGGGAAGTTTCTTATGTCTCTTCCATGACAAGAGGTCTCATGGTGGTAGACAAGTGGTTTGTTGAAGTAGAAGCTTGGTGAATCAACCTTCTTACTTGCCACTTTTATTGGATAAGCTCCAAATGTATCAGAATCAAACAAGTTTACAATGTACACATACTCATTATGATCTTCAAGACATATCTCTTTATGGTCTCCAATGCTAGTGTAGTCTCCCAAGGTGTTCATGATTATCAATTCATTATTGGAAGGCTAATTTGGATCATGTTCTTCTAGACATGTATTTTGATTACTTTCCAACTTCTCTATCTCATCAAGAATATTGACAAATTGATTTATAATTTATTCATTACTCTCTTGAGGAAGGAATGTTAGTTTAATGTTACAACTTATAAAAAAATCTTCAAGTTCATCCCAAAAGGAATCACTTTCTTATTCAATTTGCTCAAGGTGTTCTTCCTCAATGTCAAAACCATACCAATCTAATTTCTCTTCTTCTTGATCAAGGTCCAAGACATCATATTTATCATGAAAAAACTCTTATAATTCCTCATCATGTAACTCTTTCTTCAAGTCTTGGCCACCTTCTTCATGGATGTATTCCTCAATAATGAATGCATTAGAGTTAGCTTCATGAATACACATACCCTAAAATATGGAGATAAGAGTTTGTGGATTTTTATTTTGTTCATCAAAGGGAGTACCTATGGTAATCTCTTTCTCATAATCACTCATGAGGTCTTCTTGGTCAACCATGAATTGGGTTTACTCTTATTGATTTGTTTCTCTCAAGATAGGCTCTTCAACACAAAGAAAGCATTCTTCATCATCAACCAACCAAGGAGATTCAAAACAAGAATTCACCTCTTCTTAATTACTTAGGACTTATTGAGGACTCTCAATTTTCATTTCAACTTTCACATCTTGAATTTGGTTCTCAAGGATTGAAATATTTTCCATCTCCTTTCTAGTGATGCCAAGACTAGGCATCTTGAAATCATGTGATCTAACCCAACGAGGATGCCAAGGAGGTAGGTTTTCTTCAAGAAAGAGTTATATTTATTCATAAAATATCTTATCCTCCTTTGGTTTACACACCATATATACATCAAGGCAAAGGTTAATAAGATGAGGGTAAGAGGAAATAGTTGGTGGAGGTGGCACATATAACTCAAAATCAGATTGGGAATGGAATGTAAGGTTTTTTTTTGAAATCTCCTAAGAAAGATGAGGTATACCTTGGGCCAAAATCACTTGATTCTCTTCCTTCAACTTGAAAAAAACTTCATTGACATTAAAATTATCTTGATGACTCTCTTTATGTAGGGTATATGGGGTGTTTTTAGGCATATGATCTTCTTTTGGGTCTAAACCTTCCATCTCACCTTGACTAAGCAACTTCATCTTTGCCTCTAATTCCTCAATTTATTTATCTATATTATCTTGGAAGAGTATTTATTGAAGATCATAATAATCATCATGAATATGGGGATTAAATGAGGGCTGCCATAGAATACAATAATCTTCTTGAGGAAGGATGGGAGGGACTTGAGAAGGACTAGATTCATATTCCACTTCATACTCCTTGACAATGCTTCTATCTTCTTTCTTACCTCATGAATCCTCTATTTTTATCCAACTTAGATTATTAGGATTAGAATTATATTCTTGAGGAAGGAGAGGGGTTTGTATAAGATCAATCTTCTCTTCAATTTCACATTCTTTGTCAAGGTTCTTCTCTTCCTTCTTTCCCCATGACTCCACTATCTCATTCCATTTTAAAATTCCAAGATTAGAGGTCTACTTTTGGGGTGATGGGGATGTAATGTGAGAGATTAATGAGGGTTTGGAATCCACTTATTTTTCTACCAACATGGATTGTTGCATATGCATATTTTCTATCTCAATTTGCCTATCAATATTGGCTTCAAACACAAGGTTTCTCTTCTCAACTCTCTTTTCCAAATGATTGGGAAAAGGGTGACTTTGATAGGATTGGTTTGGATCATAAGTAGGGATAATTTATGGCTGATAAGAAATTTTGGAAAGTGAATATGTAGGTTGATAGAATTGGTAAGGATAACTCTCATGAATGTTTAATGTGTCTTTTAAAGATGCAATCAAACCACTCACATCCAACATCTCATTAGTAAGCCTCTGCCAATTGTCTCTTTCAATAGGATCCCACTCTCTTTTGACTAATTCCAATGCATCTCTCACCTTTTTAATGACATGATTATGAATCACATGACCAAATCCCATTTGAATATCAATATCTAACACATACTTCTCATATCCCAAAAGAGTTTGTTTTAAGGTGGAAATGGATTGAATTGAGATGTGATTAGGTGGACTAAGAGAAATGAGGAATTGGGAAGGATGACTATAGGAATAATAATATTCATGGTAGGGATAAATATGATCATATTTTAATTGATAGGGATCATGACAAGATTGGCCAAGGACTTGTTCATATTGAGAAGGAATGGGCAAAGATGGATATGTCTCACCAACTTGTAGAGGACAAAACTCAAATCCAAGGTCAGCCATGAATCTTCAAAGAAAGAAAGAACATAAATAAATATGTTACCAACAACATTTAAAATATAACTTGTGCTACTTGACTAGGTGATATGTCTTTTAAGTCACCATTGATGATTGAAAAGATTCCTCTAAAGGTTGATGTGTTGAAGGACAACACCAAAATCCTCCAACTCTTGGAATAGGAGTCCCACTGAGCATGTCAAAAAATTTTGTCACTTGGATTTTCACCCTTTGAGGAGATTAAATTTTTTTCTCATCTAAGTGGCACAATGGAATCACCTCTAGGCTTATGGATAGCCTAAGGAATGAGGTAAGTCTCTAGATAGAGCTATCTCCCTTGATGAACCACTTTACTACTACTACTACTAACTTTTGGGGATGAAAAGGATGACAGATAAATAAAAGTAAATATAAAATAAGGAGATGATACACCAAATAAATTTTATGACTTCAAACAAATTGCATCCTACACTTAAGACCAAAAGACAAACCAAACTTACACTTCTTCAATCTTCATCTTATCACATCAATGTTACATTGTGAGGTAATGGATGGATGTGCAAAGCTAGGAGGAATATAAAAGAGGCATTGAATGGAAATAACAAAAAGAATAACTCACTCAAAATTTTACATCTCCTAAAAAACTTCACATGCCCTGTAAAAAGATGTTTTCCAGCTGCAAACAAGGTGAAAGAATGAGACCATATACTAGGAATCCATAGTCTTCACTAATCAAGATTCATCATATATGTATAAAACACTTGTAAAAAGTCATGAATAGGTAACACTTATTCATTTTATTGATAAAAAAGTATAAAAATGAGAAGGGCTTCACCATACTCAGGTGGAGCATCTAATACAATGCCAAAATGGCCAACTCTTATATAGTTTGAGAGAGAGAGAAGGAAAAAAGTCCAAGGGTCACAAGGACACTTTTTAAGCTAATAATTTCAGTTATCCATGTATGAGAAGAGGATACAGGTTGAACCATGAAAGTATAGGAGCTACACATGTCAATTGAAGTCATCAAAGTTATTCAAAGTGGCATAAAACTCCTTTTCTTGCACAAACAACTACCTTCATGATTAGGCATATTTGAGTGACTTGTAACTGATATAGGGAAGTTTAAATGATTTTAATGGAATGGTAGGATATCTTAAATTCCTATCTATACATTGTTTGTATGTTTGGTCTTTTAGAAACACTTGGAAGAGATCTATCATCACCTACACTCTAGGAAACCTTATTCTCATGCACCTTGCACACTTGTATTCAAATTTTGAATAATTTTCCCATGAAAATAAATGGAAAAGGTTTAATTAAAATTATAAATACCCTCCATGTACTTGTAAGTATCAAGGGCACCTTAAAATCACTTTGCTTGAAGATTTCCTCCTTTCTCTCTAGCTTGCCCAAAATACTAGATTTAACTAGCCAAGTTGAAGGACCTAATTATGGAAATTATATGTTTATTAATGAAATTAAATTAATATTTGGAGTTATATTAAGTTTCAATATTCCACCCAAACTTTTTTTCATCTCCTAATTCCTCTTGTAGCTTGCATAATACACAAAATAGTGAGAATTTTTTTGTTTCTACCCCCATATGTACAATTCCACACAACCAAAAAGGTGTGGAGTAGATTTGGGATGTCCTATAAAAGTTGAAATAGCTATTATAGGCAATATATTCCATTTTAGTAGCTTTCAAACTCAATTTTCCAAGACTGGTCCTTAGTAAGGGTTTAGTAGGGTTTTAGGCCTATTTTCGGTCTTAATGATTGTTCATAAATTTAGGATGTCCAACTTGAGAAAAATTTCAAAAAATATGGCCTATAAAACCTCTTATAACATCCTCTAACTCCTTTTTCTCCCATGCATATCCTCATGAAAGATGTGAGCAATTGAAAATGGCCTCTCGAGCTTGTTTCTCTCTTTTTTCACAAGTTTGAGTTGGTTTCGGACCAAAAATGGTTTCTCCTTAGTTTTATATACAATATAAAGGATGAAACATCTATATATAATAAATATGTAAATGTTACAATAGTTTTCAAGGCATGTTTCATGGTGGAAATGAAAGAGACTCCTCATTTGGGCATTAGGCCTCAACCTTGCCCCTTAGGTTTGACTTTAACCTGAAGTCCAAACATGTTTTTGATGGTTCATATACATAAAAATAGATAAATAACCTATATAATGAGCCCTAGGAATGTTAAAACTCACTATAATACTCATTTCATACTATAAATGAAAGTTACTCTTCATTTTCCTTTTAGGCCTTGATTTTGCCTATTAGGTTTGATTGCAAACCTAGGAGTATGGAGTGCCTTGTTTTTTTTATAATTTTATTTCATGGATTACCATGTTTTTTTGGTTTGATTCAGATTAAAAAACTCACTTGAGAGTTTTCTTTGGCTTTTGTTCTATTATTTCACTTATTTCCCCAAAATTGTAAGGGTTCTTTCTCCTTAAGAGTGTTCTACCTCTAAGATAGAACAAAGTGGTGTAGCCTTCATCCCCATGGAAAATTGGATTATTTTTAGTTTTATTACATAATAATGATATTCTATACCAAAATTAAATGTTGGACTCCCTCATTTAGGTGCCTAACCAACTCAAGCTATCCAAAATAGGCCTCCAAGAGGACATTTTCCTGTATACTTTTCTTCATTCTTAAGATGTCTCCTCAGGGTCAAATTCAATGATATTAAACATTTATATTATGTTTTAAACATTAAATTCATGTTAAAAAATCATAAAATTTACCCAAAATTATTCCTCTTTCTTAGATCCCTCACTCTCACCTATTGAGCAAAGATCTATTTGGACGTGTATAGACTAATAACCTTGGTTATGAGGAAGAAAGAGTAGTCACCTTCAAGGAGATTTGGAGCCTATGAGAAAACTTCATGGTCTATTATTAATCACTTGAAATTTATGGAAACATTCCCATCTCATTATACAAGCTCACACTTCACCCTAGCCCTACTAGGTTACACCTTGTTGGTTTGAAACAAACCCTGCTTTTTAGGCCTGTTGAAGGTTATTCATGCATGTTAAAGTCTTGAAAATAATGATAAAAAATTTCAAAAGGTAATTTTAATCATGATAAAACATGTTCATGACAAACTAAGTCATATTAATAGTTTATTATAGCCCTACCCATTTGGTTAAGCTCACCGTCTACCTTTTGATTGTTGTAACCTGCCTCTTACACTATTGTAGGTAATTTGGAGCCTTTGGACCTTGAGAACATGTTTGGAATTCTACTTGAGGTTTATATTTATGGAATATTAATGTATTATTTCCACTTTCTTACCTTTATTATCTCTTTCTTCATCATCTTGGACCACTAAACTTGATCATTGCCTACTTGATTGAGACAACCCAGTTTAGGGTTCTTGTAGGTGATGTTAGGGCATTTTAAGAGGTCTATGTGAGTTGGAAAATCTCATGAAGTCAAAAAAATATCCACCTAGGTGGTCATTCACTGTCTAATTAAGATTGGTTTCCCCTTAGTCATACTAATGTGCCTTTAACCCAAAACTGAGTTCTTGCTTGATTGGACCGGGACATTCCCTTTTAAGTGTGTTGTAGGTTACTATTAGGCTTTTTTATGTTGTGGATACTTTTATTTTGAAATAAAATAGGGTTATCAATCAAATATCATAGTTTGAATTACTTTTTATGTTTCCAATCACCACTAACACATCAATGTTACTCCATGTCTTTAAGACGGAGAATCCTTTTACCCCTACCTGTAGGTCATTCAAAAGCCTATGTACAGACTAGAAAGGGTGCAATGGGTATAACATCACTTAAAATTTTGTTTTGAATATAATTTAGGATATTTGTCATACATTTCACTTCATTAGATCATCCAAGCATAATATTATGCCCTCATTTGTTCCTTTTATATCAACAATCACTTAAGCGTCAAACTTGTAGATGTGATTGTAGGTGTTTTAGTGTGTTTTAAGGAACTTTGAGCCTCCAATACACCACATTATATCCATATTTTAGAGCCCATATTTGGAATATTCATTCTCCCAAACAAGTGATACAAGACTTATAAAACTATATGTCTCAAACACCCTTCAAGCATGTTTTATGATATTCATAAGAATCCATTTGACCTATGTTTGGCCATTTTAGGGATTGTGTGCCCTAAACTCAAACATCTACCTTTGATTAAGATAAGATATTAGTTTTCTCAACCTAACCTTTTCAAAAGGTTTTATGTGATAAATTATGTATACTAAGATTCTAAAGAAATTATTATTATGATGTACTCTTCCAAATAAAACCAATGTGCTTATGCCATGACCACCTATAGGTGATTGTTCAACATTTCTAGGTAGTAACTAAAAACTTAGGCATGCATTGTCTTGGCTCTCTTATGAGTCAATATCCATATAAAAACTTAAAAAACATTATTCAAACCTCAAAACATATGAATTAATTGACAACATCCTTCTTTCAATGTGAAACAAGTGTCATGGCACCTTGTTGATTGTGTATGATAATCATTACCAGATTGATTGTATGTATGATATGTGATTGTAAAACATGGAGATGCTTTGGGATAATGAGGTTTTAAGGTGAGATAAACTAGGGGGACATTTTAAACATGTAAATGGGACTATCACAACCCCTTGTAATCATTCAAAAATCATGGAAGCTTAAAAAATAATGGAAATTTGCCCATCAACCAGAAAATTGCATCCTCTTGAAAATTGAGTTGGTTAGCATATAAAAATAACTTTAAACATGAAAATTTTTTTATTAGTAATTATATGGGGAATCTAATGAGATATATTATCAATATTAGCAATTGGTTTGTATGGACTTGCCCAGAATGAAGGAAAACCTGAAGGGTGCATAGATGAGCAGGTAGTTTTGCAAAATCAAATTTGAATAGATGGTTCATGAAGCACAATTTAAAAATAATAAAAATTATTATAATTATTTTAAGGTATTATAGTTTATAATATGACCCCAATATTATTTTTCCTGAAACCCTCTGTGTTAGTTGTACCAAGTAAAAACCTACAAATCACTTCAGTCTGCCAAGAAGAGCAAGAAGGGATCTAAACGGTTTTGTAGTCAAATTTGCATTTATATATAAACATAAGTGTGAATAGGAGATTTATGAATCTATATAGACGTTTCATGTCCTCCTCATATGTGTCACTCTTCCCAAGGAGCCATGCATGTGTCATATTCTTCCTTTTATTTAGGAAAATTGACTTTCTTCTGATTAACCTTCAAATTTTAAGTTTTTTTAGTTACTAAAGACATTTTTGGACACATGGGACATGGGATCACCCATTTAAATTTGCACATTTCCAAATAAACTTGCATAAATCATTAAATTCACCTATTTGACCCCTATAAAAGACTCAAAATGATAAATGGACCTAGAGAACTAATGGCCAAAGTTATGATAACATCAATTGACATTAATTAACCTATGAAACACCTTATGAAAAAATATTATACCCCATTTTATGCCTAATAAATAATTTTTTTACTAGGGGTATCCTAATTTGACCTAATAGTCAAATTTGGTGAACAAATTGATGACTCATAGGGGTAATATGCCTGTTATACCAACTAGAATAGTATCCTTATCAGTCCATTAGGCTTATGGATTCATATAGGAACTAATACAAACAAGATACCTTAACCTTTGACTCAAACCTTTGATCAATAAGACACTAATGACTACCTCCTCCACACAAAGCAAAAGACACACACAAGGAAAGCAAACACACACATGTGCACTAAGCACTTAGGAAGCACAACAAGACAAGAAAAAAATTACTTATATACATATAACTTGATATGTTCTTATACCTCCTGGATCAAAGGGGGAAGTTTCTTAGGTCTCTTTCATGACAATAAGTCTCATGGTGGTAGATAAGTGGTTTGTTGAAGTAGAAGCTTGGTGAATCAACCTTCTTGCTTGCCTTTTTTCTTAGATAAGATCCAAATGTATCAGCATCGAACAAGTTTACAATGTACACATACTCATTATTATCTTCAAGACATATCTATTGCTGGTCTCCAATGCTAGTGTAGTCTCCCAAGGTGTTCATGATAATCAATTCATTCTTGGAAGGCTAATTTGGATCATGTTCTTCTAGACATGTATTTTTATTGCTCTCCAACTTCTCTATCTCATCAAGAATCTTGAAAAAATAATTTATAATTTATTAATTACTCTCTTGAGGAAGGGATGTTAGTTTAATGTTACAACTTACAAAAAAATATTCAAGTCCATCCCAAAAGGAATCACTTGCTTATTCAATCTACTCAAGGTCTTCTTCCTCAATGTCAAAACCATACCAATCTGATTACTCTTCTTCTTGATCAAGGTCCAAGACATCATATTTATCATGACAACCCTCTTATAATTCTTCATCATGTAACTCTTTCTTCAAGTCTTGGCCACCTTCTTCATGGATGTACTCCTCAATAATGAATGCATTAGAGTTAGCTTCATGAATACACATACCCTCAAATATGGAGATAAGAGTTTATGGATTGTCCTTTTGTTCATCAAATGGAGTACCTACTATAATCTCTTCCTCATAATCACTCATGAGGTCTTCTTGGTTAGTCATGAATTGGGTTTGCTCTTCTTGATTTGTTTCTCTCAAGATAGGCTCTTCAACACAAAGAAAGCATTCTTCATCATCAACCAACCAATGATATTCAACACAAGAACTCACCTCTTTTTCATCACTTAGGACCTCTTGAGGAATCTTAATTTTCATTTCAAATTTCGCATCTTGACTTTGGTTCTCAAGGGCTGCAAGATTTTCGTAAGAAATTAAATGTAGGTATTTCAATATATTTCAGTATGTGGCCTTGGGGGTTCAGTTTCCTATCCACTTTGATAACCCTTGCATAAGTTGAGGATAGGTATATAATGGTTGTGTCCCTCCTTAAGAACATGGCTATCCAAGGGTCTAACACATTGTTATACATTTAAAGTGATAGTTGAGGGTTGGGTTGATAAAGCACAGTTACCTTAATAAACATATTTTGAAATCTAGCATTGAAGTTCCTAATGGGATCATTGGGATCCCTTTTGATGAAATCAAACTATTGGTATAAGACACTGGGGTCTATCACTTTCCAAAATTGGGTGAGGAAATTATAACTAAAATAGTCCCAACTCAAGATATAGTCTTTAGGAATGTTGAAGAACCAATCATACACATAGTCCATCAAGGTAAAAGGGAAAAGCCTGCATGACACATGCTCATGTTATACATTTATGAGTCTTAGGGTAGTGTTTTAGGAGGTTATATGTACCTCCACTATTCATCCCACACCAAGAGTGAAATGGGGGAGATACCTAATAGGGTTTTTGGGTAGAATGTGGACAACTCCTAGGATGTTAATGGCTAAGCCACCTAACTAGGCCATATGAGGATACAAAACTGAGATAAGTTGCATGGATGAATAGATAGGAATTAAGGTAGGCCTAAACTAGTTAGACCTAAGTTTTCTATGGAAAAGTATGGGGAAATTACCAATCAACCTCGATAGGACCTATCCTTGGTAATAGGTGAACTAGTATGTAGGATGCTTCACAATCAAATAGTAGTTAACACAAGGTTATCATTAAAGAAAAATCAACATATTCATTAAATGAATCAATAACCAACATGAAGTATTTAAAAATAGGTCCTTCTTCTAGCACCAACTGCATTTGCTTCAATGTACTCAAAAAATGCCCATGAGATTAGGCATTCCCTAAAAAGGGGAAGGTGGGGACAACTATGAACTTTCATCCTCCATTATAGGAGTGATCTAGGATCATCGTAAGGCACAATTATAGGTATTTAAATTATTAAATGAAGTCTATGTGAATAGTCTCCAAGAGATGCACTATCACCATCGAAAGTTCAATTTGATATTATACATAAGTCAAAGATTGTTATAAGAATTTGAGTATTAGGCTTAACATTTCTAAACACAAGGGGAAAGGGTATTTTAATTCTAGGAAATAAATGAAAAGAGAAGGGTAAGGAAAAAAAGGGGAGCCTCCAGGTCTAAAATAAACTCAATGTATTAGTCATTAAACTGAGTGACTCTACCATAGTTATACCATTATAGACTAAGTTTCACTAAAGTTATTGTTGTCAACCTAAAGTTTCACCCTGAATCAAAGACGTGCTGAAATGACTAATCTTCTCTCTAGTTGAAAAAATGAGATCTTATCATGAGGCTGGGTGCCTCAATGGTGAGAAGAAACTCCAAAGAAGGATAGTTCTTGTAATATTTATTAATGAGAATCTCAACTTCTACACTATAAAATTCATGGGAAAAAATGGAAGAAATAACTTGCAAGGAAATCCTAGCTAAAGTAGTGTACACCTAATTTTCTTGATCCACTCAAATTGAGCTTCTAAGAACACTAATTCAGATAAGTAAGAGGCATAAATTCAACTCCAATTGATTAATACACATAAGTATTTCATGAAAAGTTTCTATCTAATGATTTAAGCTTGAGGGAAACATAGAAATAGGCCTGATGAAAGGCACTAAACAACCACCAATATCCACTATAAACTTAGTAAAATATAATCCAACATGGAACATAACCTACATAAATTACCAACTAGTACTAGGTACAAATCCAAATTTGAAAAGGAAGAAAAAAAATCTATCACTTAGGCAAATCTATAACAACATTACACTATAATAGTTGCTGGAAATTGAAAAAACACAGTCCTCTTCTCATTGATTTGAAAAAATATTACATCACAATCTTTGGCAAAATTTTTTCTTGTCAAAAGAGGGATCATTTTTATATGGTTGAAAAGCCATTAATATTGAAAATTTACAAAATCCAAGAGGTGGCATTTGAAAATAGAGAGGGAGTAAACTCAAACCAACTCAACCTTTACAAAAGTCTATTTTGTCTTGCATGAAATTTCCTTGCATTGAAAAGGATGGTGGTTAATTTTGGGAAGTCAAAATCTTATCATGAAAAAATGCTATGCCCGCCTCCAAATATGGACTTCTTCTTGAGTTGTTTGATCATTTGAAAGCATGAGATAAATAAGAGCATGCATGAAATCCACACCATGATAAAATTAGAACTTTAATTGAAATGTTGGAAGATGAGTTGGAACGTTTGAAAGCATGAGTTGATCTAGAGATGAGCTTGACTTCAACAACCCATCAACTGAAGCTTTGACTAGTCAACCGAAAATAGACTTTACTTGCATGGATTTTCCTTTTATTTTGGTTTGCCTATTTGTGTCTATTTTTTGTGGACTTCTATTTTCTATCCAAGTTCAATTATTCCTTCAAAATTTTGTCTTGCCTTTTTTTTTTTAATTATTTCTTTTCAAAATTATGTTGGCTTCTCTTTCAATTTTTTTCCTTTTTTATGGACTTTATTTCTTGGCTTTACCTTGGCTACATTTCCTTTAGAATTCTTGTTGACCTCTCTTTGGATTTCCTTCAGACCATCTCCTATTGACTCATTTTTTCCTAATGACTTCTCTTTTTCCTGTTGACTTTATGTTCACCCCCTATTTCTTTTAGGATTTTTTGCTATCTTATTTCCTTTGAATTTTTGTCTTTACCTTTATTTGGTTCCTATTTCTTTCAAAATTTTCAATCCCTACCCTTCAGAATTTCATGTTATCTCCCATGGATTTGTCATTTCCTTTTCTACGTATTTTTTTTCAAGCCCCTTGGATTATTATGTTTTCAATTTTGTTGAAGGAATCCTTTGGACAAAAAGTTTGAAGGAATTCCTTTGGACTTTTTGTTCAAAGGAGTTCTTTCGGACTTTTTGTCTGAAGGATGTCATCCCACAAACTTCATTTGTCCTTTGCTTATATTTTCTTTGGGTTTTATGTATTTAAATTTCCTTTGGAATTTTATCTTAAGGTGCTCAAGCTTTTTGGAGGGCACCTAGGTTTTTTGGAGGGCACACAGTATTTTTAGAGGGCACCCAGGCTTTTTGGAGGGCACCCGAGATTTTTGGAAATGTCCTTTCCAAAGGGTACATTACCCTTTGAATTTTTTAATTTGTCCTTTGAAAATTTTTGAAGGAATTCCTTTGGGATTTTTGTCTGAGTCTATTTATTTGTTCTTCAATGTCTGCAACTTTGGATTCTTCACTGCTTGTTACTTATAAAAAGAGATAAGTAATTCACCCTGAGAAATATGAAATGCACTATCCTGAGTAATTCAAGTTTATAAACCTAAATTACTTCTACCGATAAAAATTTCATAAGTAAAACATAATGCACACCCTCTCACATAGGCAAAATTTTGGTATGTAGGCCAAAAAATGGCCAAAATTTGTAGTGACTCGCAAGGAAGTATGCCTGCTATGCTTGAGAACTTAGACCATAGAGATGCTATTTGAACTCCTAAAATAATGATAAACCTAGTTTCTAACTAAAAATATCCTCTAATCCATGGCTGAAGTAACCTTTCTCCTTCAAAAATAAGAAGGGAAACACACAAAAGCAAGAAAACTAACTACGAAGCAAATGTGCAAACAAGCACTTATTGGAACAAAACTAAATGGAACAACTATGCTTGAAAAACACTTGGAGGAAATCAAAACAAATAAGGAACCTATCTAACCATGATAAAGCATGACCTGCCTAGATCAAATGGGAAATTATTGAACTCACTCCTTCCAAGAGATGGTACAAGTTGCAAAGTAGGATGTTTATTAATCATAACCTTTGATGAGGTATTTTACTTGTCCACCAACTGTATTAGCATCTTCTCAAATGAGTCATCAACAAAAAACTAATTACCAAGAAAGACAAACTCATCAAGTACTTCCTGATATTTTTCATATTGATTATCATCTACCACTTTGTCAAGTGATACCTCATCTATGCATGGATCTTGAGTGACCACATCCTTCTTATCGACTGTTGTAAGTTCATCCATCTCTTTAAGGAGATTTGAGTAGGCAACCCAATCTATACTATAGCCTTGACTAGGTGATTCTTGATTAATATTTTTGTAAATAGGTCCTTCAATAGACAACATATTCATATAAAGTTCTTCAATCTCTTGAAGAGATTCAAGGTACAACTGACAATCATCTTTTTGTTCCTCATTTTGATCTATATAATCATCTTGAAATCTATTTGGATCCTTCTCAATAGGAGATACCTGTAACTCACGTATGACTTCAATTTGTACCAGCTCCACTTAAATTTCTTTTACATCAAAATCAATCTTCTCACTCTCAACTATAATTAGATTCTCAACTACAACCTCAAGTGAAGTATCAATAGGAAATTCTTCCTCAAACACACCTGAAGTATCCTCTACACACTCTACAAGAACTTGACCTATAGCTACAACCTCTTTCTCAATCCTCCAAAGAAAAAGTTTCTCTTGAGGAAGGGAGATGGTGGGAGTGTGATAAAATTCATCTGTTTGAGAGAAAAAAATGAAGCATGGGAGGTTGATCATGATCATATTTTGGAATCTTGAGGGAAATGGAATTATCTAGGGAGTTTTGGAGAGGAGGGAAAGAGACAATATTAAAGAACTATGTATCTTGTTCCTTCCACTTGGCCATTTCCTCATCAAATTTTGAAACCTACTTGTCTTCTTGGAAAACTTAAGCTTGAGGGATGATTGGTGATGAAAGGGGACTATAGGAAGGTTTAGTCATATGAATAAGCTCTTGAATACAATTAGGAAGCTCCCTTGTCACACACTGAGCATGATTAAGAACTTCATGAGAATAAGAAGAAAAAGAACCATTTGTAGAAAATTGGTTTAACTCAATTTTCTACCTCTCCCAAAACTCTATCTTTTCCAATACAAGAATACATAGCCCATTTATTTCTTCTGGATCATTGGACACATTTTGAAATAGGCCATTCACTTCCTCATACTGAGAGTTATAACAAAATTTTCTTGCATATGCTAGTATTCTAAACTCTATTTCATTCATTCTTTCTTGAAGGCAATGCTACTCATATGCAACATCGTAGCCATATGGGGAAGATGAAATATGGTCCTGAGACTGATATCGTTCACAAGGAAGGTAAGACTCATTCTCTTGATAATAAGGATCATGAGAAACTTGATAAGGCTCAACATAGCTTTGATAATACTCTTGATAAGGCTGATTAGGCTCATAAAAACGCTCATAGGTATCAAGACAAGGGTGGTATGATCCATCATTGGGCTGATAAAGAAACATAACATAGAAATTCTCTTCATACATAGACATCAAAATTCATTCATGATAATGCAAAAAAAATGGAATTACATGAAAATTAGACCTGAACTATTAGAAGCAATTGCTTAAGCTTGGAATCACCAAATACTTCTTGGATAACACTGCTATAACTACAATTTCATCAAGACTAGCTCCAATAGGTCCCACTAGGCATGCTAAAAACAAAAAACTATTTTCAACGTAGAGTTTCACCTTGAATTGAAGATGTGATGAAATGGCTAATCCTCACTCCAGTTGAAATAATGGGATCTTCTTACGAGGGTGGGTGCCTCAATGATGATAAGAACCTATAGATAAGGTTGTTTCCTATAAGATGTATCTATGAAGATCTCAAGTTCTATGCTACAAATTGTCTGGAGAAAGGGGAGAAAGAACTTGAAAGGAAATCTTAGCTAAAATGGTGATACACCTAATTTTATTGATTCACTCAAATTGAGCTTCTGATAACACTAATTTAGACAAAGAAGAGGTAGAACTTCAACTCCAATTGATCAATACACAAGTATTTCACGAAAAGGTTTAGTCTAATGATCTAAGCTTGAGGGAAATGGAAAATAGGCTTGATGAAAGGTACTAAATATCCACTATAAACTCAACAAAATATGTTCAAACACAAAATGTGGCCTACATAAATGACCAACTATTAACTAGGTACAAATCTAGATTTGAGAAGGAAGAAGGAAAATCTTTCACTTAGGCAAATTTATAATAGAAGTACACTATACCAACTACTGGAAATTGAAAAAAACATAGTCCTCTTCTTATTGATATCCAAAAAAATTTTACAATATAAACTTTAGCAAAAGTTTTTATTACCAAAAGAGGGATCATTTTATAAGGATGAAAAGCCATTAATATAAAAAAAATTCAATAGCCAAGAGGTGGAACTGAAAATAGAAGAGGAGACAACTATTTTATTAGCCCAAGTCCAATTTGTGTTGCATGAGCCTTCCAAATTTATAGTTTGTCTTTTTTCTTGTATGAAGAATCCTTGGAGTTGAAATGGATAGTGGCTAATTTTGGAAAGTCAAACTCTTATCACGAAAAAATGTTATACCCACCTCTAAATATGGATTTCCTCTTGAGCTGTTTGATCATTTGAAAGTGAATCAACAAGAGTGCATGCATCAAAATCAAATCAAGCACTCCAACATTAAATCCTTGATTTTTTCATGAAAAGTGAGCCTCTATCTTCAAAAATATAGGTAACATATTGGATGTGTCTATTCTTGTTCATGGATACCCTGAATGCTCGCTAATATCTTAATTAGCTAAAGAAATCCTTATTTTAATCTAGCTTTCCATTTGACTGTGCATGTTTATTGACCATTTGTCTATGTCTCAGACTTCTCCTTTGCATGTAATCATCTCAGCGATTATCCTCTCAGACCTTACTACTTTCTAAATATTAGACTTATTCATATAGTCATTTTCTTGTAGATAAAAAGTCTATGAGAATTGACTATAGATTTTCTTGTATTGGCTTGCTTATTTCTCTCAAAATTTTGTCTCTTAGATAAAAATTCTAAGACTCCTTCCTTGGTAAATTTTCCTTCATCATGATTTGTATTTATTTTCTAGCTCTATGCTTCATGTGCCTTTCCATCGAACTTTTTCCTCTCGGCTAATTCTTCAGAAAAAATGTCATGAACCAATTGTTTCAGAAAAATTGTCAAGCCCATTCTTTCAAATTTATTGCTTTCCACTTCCCATGGACAAAAGTACATAGGAATTATCCCTTTACCTTCCCAAGAGAATAGCCCTTCAGGCTTTATGTCATGGTCCTTTCCCAAAGGGCACCTTTCCTTCCAATTTTTTGAAAATGACTCTCCTGAAGTTGACGTGTACCTTCCCAAAGGGTACCCTACCCTTTGAGTTCTTTGTCAATGACCCTTCTGAAGGGCACCTTTCCCTTTGGGTTTTATAACTCCCAAACTTTGGTCTTTTAAAATTTCTTGAAGGGTACATACCCTTTGGGAATTTTGATTTTGTCCCTTTGGCCTTTAAAAATGTACTTTCCTAAAGGGCACTTGCCCTTCAATGTTTTTGTTGAGTCCTTATCCAATGTGAATTCCCCATATTTTGATCCTTCCCAAAGGGAACCTACCCTTAGAGAATCCTAAAATGTACCTTTTCGAATGGCACCTACCCTTCAAGATTTTTTTTTGTCCCTTGTGCTATATTTTGAAAGAATTCCTTAAGACAAAATGTTTGAAGGAATCCTTTGGACTTTTGATAGAGTCCTATTAATTTCTCATGGAAAAATGTCCATGGGAATTATATTTTTCCTTTTCTCAAACTTCTTCCTACTTGTGACTACCTCAGGCAATCTAGGGGCCTTAACTTAGGACTTTCCATGACTCAAGACTTCTAAAAGAGAGAAGTCGTGTACCTCCCAAAACCTAATTTGATCTAACAAGAGTAAGTGAGGGTCATAAAACCCACTTGTTCTTACTTTTAAAACACTTGGAAGTAAAGCACAACTAAAAACTTGATAAGCACTAGGAAGAGCAATTCATACCTAGGAACTCAACTACTGTTACTATTGAAGCCACATAAGTAAAAAACTTTTCAAAATATGATAAGCATTGTCAAGAGTAATTTGGGTTTTGCAACCTAGATTACTTTTTCTAATAAAAATTTCATAAGCAAAGCACTTCTCAAAACCCAATTTGCACTGTCAAGAGTAATTTGGGTTTTGCAACCTAGATTACTTCTACTGAGGGGTTTCAACTACAAATTACTCATAAAGTGAAATAAGTTGTGTCTCTTGTGAAACCTAAAGCTTCTCTTTCCAAAAAAATTGAAGTCTTGATTGAATGCACACCCTCTCACACTTAGGAAATTTTTTGGTATGTAAGCCCAAAAATGGCCACCAGTTATACCTCTAAGAACATACATTGGGAAGAGTATGAGGGAAATGATAGTATGCCTTCAATATGAGCTCTCACTAATGATAAGTAGTAAGAGTTTATTTTCAAAAACACATAAACACCATATGAGAATTTGTAAATTTACACACAAATTATCATCACTATCAAAGGGGAAATGAGAAAACTCACATAATGATTATAACACCTAAGCACATCAAAACCATGACATACATAAAGCAGTAAAGTGTTAATCTAATTAACCTAGAATCGATAATCATTCAAACATGAATATTAAATAAAATTGAAATACAAAATAGACCCTCTTGCATAAAAAAAATATTGTATTCATTAAAAAGAGTAAACATTGTTATAATAATTGATATGGCTGATTTTATACTCTATAGTGATGAAGGAAACACAAGTAAGATCTTGGATGTAATCTGATAGAACTTTCAAGAAATTTTTTCCAACCCAATAATATAATATAGTTCTTGATTATATAGATAAGGATGGGCCTCACCTCTAAATAGCATGAGGATCCCATCGTAGGCCATGATGGTCACTCATTACAATTATAACTATATTTCCTAATTTAAACAAAATAATCCCCACAAACCCATAATATATCTATAGGGGACCACTTAATTCACACGAGGAGGTGACTTAGAAGGACTAACTCCAAACTACTTTGACTAGGTGGTTCTATCTTCTAACACAGATGCCATGGGGTTAAAATCCTTTTGTAAGTTGGCAAGGTTTATTGGGGGCTCCCTGAAGATTACCTTAGCCCAAGGTATAAGTATCTTAGAGACTTGAAAGGGTGATTTTATTAATTCTTGGAATTTAGAGACCTAATTGATGCTCATCATGGATTGAGTTGATATATCTAGTGCCACTTGGGCCCCTTCTTAGTTTGACTTGGCCACTTTCTCCCTCATAACTTGGTTGAATTGACCTAGATGGAATTTTAATTCCCCTTAGTTAATCAAGGTGCCATCTAGGTGAAATACCGTAGAGATATTGACCTCCTTGAAGTAGGTCAATATCTTCTTCGTACCCTCTTCCAAGGGTTCCATTGTAGTGTGAGCCAAGACCAACCACTCCATTAAAAATCTCATGTTCTTGGCATATATTTGGTATAACCCCAAATCTAAGGTCAACATAAGTTTGAGCTTTGAGAACATCCATTTTTTGGCCACCACTTGTAGCTTTTGGCATTTTTTATTGATATCAAAAATCCCCTCCATGTAGGATTGAGTTTACTACATAAGTATGCCTATATCATCCAAAGTCTCCAATACTTTACCAATGATTGATAAAAGTAGTAAGAGGGCATCCTTGACCTACCCAATTAGTTTGACTAGAAATAAGATCTTCACTTGGGATTCTAAAGTGAGAACTTAGCTCTGCATGTCCTTAAGGACCTTCTTGAATATATCATGGGTTCCCAGAGAAATGATAGTGGGTATTTGACCATCCTATCCTCCCTAGTATAAGTATTAACCTTAGTGAGGGAGAAAAAACACTAATATATTTTAAACACCACCAAGTTCCCCTCTCAGATAAATCTTTGCATGAGCATTCTCTTCATGCTTCTAAAGGTTCTGTTAAAACTCCATTGCATGTCTGGGTTGCCCTAGATAATCACATATGATGCCTATGAACCTAAGACTATTCCTTGGGTTTTGAGAGGTGTAGGAAGGGTGGTTGAAATGGTAGTGAATGGAAGAGGATGAGGTGGAGGGTAGATGAAATAAGTGGAAGGAGTGAGAAATGAAAGTAGTGGAGGTAGAGGGGGCATAGGAGTGAAATGAGGGAGAACAAATGGGAAGGCCCAAGGGGACATTTTCAACCACCACTATTACTAAGTTGGGATTACTTGATGTGGAATTTACCCTAGGAAAAAGTCATTAAAGACTAGGGAAGAGATGGAATGATTAAAGGTGAGTGTTATGGAACCTTGGGTAATGGAGAGACTAGGTCAAGGAGTTAGGCTTTGAGATGCTATAGCTAGGGATAAAGGAGACACTAAGGGTTATAAAGGGGGATGAATTAGATTAGGAGGCCTTTGGATTGGAGTGGGGTGTGGGTCACCTTCTATTTTTTATTCAACTTCTTACCTGGGTTAGTTTTGGATGTTGTAGTAGATGGTCTAACTAAGATGATAGGAGATGAAGGGGATAATGGTAGAGGACTTATAATTACTAAAGGCTGATTAGAGTGGGCACAAAGAGGGTCCCTACTATTAGTGTTATGCTATTGAAGGTCGTATTTGTGCCTAATTCTAAAGGCATACATAAGGGAGGCACCTGGAGGACATTAGGTTGTGATATGAAGGTAGAAAAAGGGAATGAAGAGGCCAAGATGCTAAAAAAGATCAAGGATAATGGTACTTAGGTAAAATATAGAGGAGGAGTAATGTGTAATAGAGGAGGCACCCCTTGAAGGATTTTTGGGGGCAGAGCAAAAATGGTAGGTGATAAAAGTAGGAGTTGTAAAATAACAAGAGTGAGGGGTAGAAGGGAAACAAGAGGAGATAAACATGTCAAAGGGGGAATTTGGATGGGTTCCTATTGAGATCCTCACTTTGGGCTCACTCTCTATATTTTGGCACATAAAAACTCAAGGCCTATGTAGTTTATGGCTAAGGTATTGATGGCTGAGTAGGCTATGCCTAGGTTACCTAATGTCAAGTAATTTGGGATTGAATTTTTTATAGATTGGTTATTGAAGCTGCTAGAGGAGGTAGAGCATGAGGAGAAACTTTAAGAGGTAGAGGAGGAGATGAGGCATGAGGAGTTAGAGCTACTAGTGAAAGTGGAGCTTGACTTGGAGCTTGAAGAGAAGAAGGTGGCAGGATGCTTGGATAAAATATCTAAAAGATGGATAGAGCTATTGGAGTTGGGTCCTTTACATATCATGTAAGAGATGGAGGAGGCATAGAGGAACTTGATTAATAATTTTTTCCTTTTTTATTATTCTTGACTATGATTTGAGATGACATCTCTTGGCCATTGATGATATTTAGATAGAGATCATAATCATCATCTTTAGTTTAATGACCATAGTTGATGTTGACGTAGGCTGAATACCATGATAATTAAGCTCAAATTACCCCTTTAAGGTCCCACTATCGAATATTTCACTTGGAAAGGATAAATGAGTCTCTCCAATCTACCATCTTCTAAATTGATGTGAAGGTCTTATAGACATGGTGCCTTATGCTGAGTGAGAGTCATAGGCATGCATTTTGTTGACATTGTATGTAGAACCCAAAGATGCCTTCCACTCGCTGATAGGTGATATATTGTTTTCATAGTTAGTCAAGAATGTAATATGGTAGGTAGAGGGGATCCTTAAGGAAACTCATGATTTGGATCAAAATGTTGTCTTTATAAAGTTAGTAGTCTTTGATGATTGTGATGGAATCCCTAATTACCTTTGATAACTAGGGTATCAAGGCTTCATTGATGGCTTAGTAAACCAATAGGTATAAGTGATCACATATGTCAAGGATGTGATGGTGAAACTAGTGGCTATACAAATTATAAAATACCATGTGGACCATCAAACCCTTGAAAACACATGCAAGAAAGGTTGAAGGCTTGAAAGAGAGCATCCCATAGACCATGTTTAGTTGGTATCTCATTATGTAGAAGTTACCCCCAGTTTAGGTATCTATGATGACATGGACCAAATTGAAGTAGATCAATCCTCCCATGTATAGGATCTTTGAGCATGTAAGGATCATGCAAGAGAGGAACCCATATCTTATTGATGTGCTAATAATCTTGATCTCCAAATAGCTAATTTAGTAGGATCATGCCTACCTAAATCTCCTATCAGAAGGTGTAGACTGTGTAAGCATTGATATCTTATTTGTTAACCCACTTAGAATATGGGTTCTTAGCCTAATTATGAAGGATGTCATATATCTGATAGGTCCCCATCTATATTATTATCTCCACTTGATCATAGGATAAAGTGAAGTCTAAGAGGGATTAGTACACTTTGAAGGCATTTCTAGAGATATCAACAATCTAGTGTCAAAAGTTGGGAAAGCATACCTAGTCATTGACCCCATCTTGTGTGTGGATGACATTGTTAAGGATGTCACTTAATAGGTCAATGTAAGGAAATTCCTATGGTTTGGATATAGCTCTATGGAGTTTTTAATTCTTATAGGATTTGAGGGCATCCTCATACTCTTCCTACTAGTCATCATTTGAGCCTGAATCCTTATGGAATTTTTCAATTAATTTGAATATATAATTATAGTACTTGAACTTGGTCAAGCCATCTGGGAATTTGGTGTACCTATATTTGGGTTTGAGAATGATGCAACCATTAGAGTAGGATATAGGGGTAATAGGAAAATTTGAGTGTATAAGGCATATGATACAGATGCTCTGAGAAATTTTGAAAGTAAGGAGTTAGAGATTTATTTGAAGGCAAAAATGGTAACTATTAGTGAGCTTGTCTTAGATTTTTATAAGTGCATGTATATATGTCCCCTGTATTAATGGTGTTTGGTGAATCAATTGATGTGAATTAAAATTTGAGTTGGTGGCTATATTTTATCACTTTATTTCTAAATCTAGAATTAAATTTAGATAGCATGAACTTAGTAATGTGGTACCTTCTCACTCATCCAAGATCTCTTGGATTCTAACATCTCTAATAGATATGGGGGATTGGCCATTTTGAAATTTGGTGATGTGGCACCTTCTCACTCGACCAGGCTCTTTGAGGCTATGACATCTATGATAGATTTGGGGGACTAGCCATTCTAACACTTGGTGATGTGGTACCTTCTCACTTGGTCAAGATATTTTAGGCTCTAACATCTCTAACAGATCTAGGGGATTGGCCATTTTGAAATTTGGTGATGTGTCACCTTCTCATTTGATCGATCTCTCTTGGGATTGGTGAAATTCACAAAAAAGAGACTAAGAAAATGGAAAAGAATGTGAGGCATTAAAACTTACTAGTAGATTATGGATATTTCAATTTTCTACAAAGGGAAATGGGTCTGTTTCTCTAGGAATGGAATGAAGTGCCAATAAATTCTAGCATAAGTCTACCTACAATGTTAGCACCATGATTTATAAAAAGAATAAACACTCTTTAGTCTTAAAAAATAAAAGAGGCTTGTTGATGTTTAGGAAAATTAGAGTGATTTATATTCCAAGGGTTTAAGCAGGTGCTATCAATGAGAATAAAATAAAAGACCCTATAGTTTTGGTTCATGTTATTTTTTAGAGGGGTAACCCATTTCAAAGAAAAGGAGGCATTTGGCCACAATAAATGGTGACTTCTATGGGGAAAGTGATGATAAACACTTAGAACTTGATCAATTTAGTCCCCTTTCCTTGTTCAACATATAGATTGTAAGAGAGATCTTTATTGACCCTATAAAAGTCAAGGCACTAAATTCTTGCAATAGAAAGTGGCACACTGAGCTTCCACCTTGTAAATGGCCACCAATGTGTGTGATAATTGATTTTCATTTTGATTTCACTCCCAAATTCATTATAGTAATCAAAGCTAGATTGGTTATCAAGATTTATCTAGGGCATTATTGGCTTGATGGTTTGGGGGGGAATAGATGATGAATCACTCTCCTACAAGATGGGCATCTATAGCTCAATAGAGATGCCTCTAGTCCTATTCATGACCTTATTCAACTACTAGCTAGGCTAGAAAGCCTGTGATGGAGGTTGCTTGTGTATCCCTTTTGAGGTAGAATCAAAATTTATATTTTACATTTTCTTTATTATTTCTAAGTTTCCCATGAACATATCATCATCTATTAGTCTTAAATATTGATAGTTCAAGACCAAACCAAGTGTGAATGGATAATGAAAAAGTTTTGAATAACTAGCCAGTCTTTAATCAACTTGAATACTATGATATTTTCTTGAGACATTATTTTAAGTGGAGCTCAATAGCTCTATTGGGGTGTAGGATATTCTAAAATCCACCTATTTATCTCAGAATCATTAGCCTCTTAGATCTAGGATGTCAAAAGTTTCCATTAATATCTTGTAATTTCTTATATAAAAGTTTTCAACTTGGGTCTTACTACTCTTAAGCTATCCTTTTGAGCTTTGGCCATCACCTAAAGTAGTTACTAATGAGGGCTAGGTGTCAGAGGAACATCTCAAACAAAAAAGAAGCAAGAAGGGTAGAGTAGAAAATAAAATAAAAAGACATAGTATAAACAAACACATAATGAAAGTAAACACACAACAAAATCAAAACTATCTAATATATACATTACGACCTTTACTTGGGTTACTTAAAAACTACATTGGAGGGGGAAACCAAAAAATAGTGTTTTAAGAACTACTTGTTTACTGGAAGTGGTAGCTCATTTCCCTCAAGATCATTAAGATGATAGGCATTTTGGTTAAAGATTTTGACTACTTGGAATGGGCCAATCTAGAGGGGATCAAATTTTGAGGGTTAACCTTTCTTTTCATGGGCCTTGTCCCATATTAGGACTAGGTCAAATATATTAAAGGTCTTGATCTTTGCCCTTTTATAAAACCACCTTTTGACCATATCTTAATATTTACTAAATCTCAACAAGGCTTAAGGCTAGGTTTCCTTTAACTAAATCATGTCAAGTAGTCTAGAATTCACCATGTCATTTGGTTCCCTAAATTATTGCATGAACTTATAAGTTGATAACTTGAGTGTGACCAACATGATTGGATCCAATCCATGAATTATAAGGAAAGGAGAGATTTTGAGGGCTTGTTTATACCTGGTGAAATCTACCCATAGGAAAAAATTTAGCAATGAGTGCCATTCCCATGGCTTCTCCCTAACTGATTTCTTGATGGCATCAATCAAGTTATTGTTAGTGGACTCTGCCAATCTATTCCTCTCAGGGTAGTGATTGGATGAGAAATTTAGCATGATGCCATTATCATATGCCCATTCTATGAGTTCTATGGATTGAAAGGCAAAAAAATTGTCACATACTAAATAAATGGGTACCCCAAAATGGGTGGTTATGGTATTCTCAAGGAACTTGATGACTTCAAAAATGGTGCTTCTTTAGGTTTCAACTACCTTAGACCATATGGTCAGTAGTTTGTTTCTATAAGAATGAATTTATGGCCAAATGATGAGTTAGGGTTGATGAAACCCATGAAATCTAGTCCCCATAGTGTAAATGGTGTAAACTCTACAATAGGCTATAGTGGGAATGCTGTGTGTATCTCTCTCTTAGCAAAGGTATGGCATTGTTGGCAGTAGAAAACATGGGTGTGAATTTTTTTAAAATAGTGTGGGCTAATAATAACCTATCCAAATAAATTTTTAGGCCATGGCATTCACTATGGGATGGCCATCCCATAGTTTTTCATGAAAAATTTCCATCATCTCTTTGGCCTCTTCTTATGATACACACTGGAGGTAGATTCCCTCATGGTTTCTTCTAAAGAGACCTCCCTTATTCAACATATATTACACAAACTTCAACTAGAGGGTCCTTATTTATGTGTGGTCCATTTTTGGGGGTGCATTTACATAGAATAATAAATGCATGACTGAAGCATTCTAATTTTATTTTAGTACCCATTGTTAGTCCACCTAGTATATAGTGATCCTCAGATCTATCTTTTTTATTAGGTGCATAAGGCCTTGTCCTCTAACTAGTTTGGATGGATTGATTTCCAAATCATAATACTGTAATTTCATCATCCATTGGCCTCTTATTTCACATAGCTCATTCTATCTTAGCAAATTTTTATATTTGGGACCAAGATAATGGCATGTACTCTATTTCAGAAGATGTAATGACTAAATTTCTTCACTACCTCGACCAACAAAAAGGTGTGCTTATCTAGGGTAGAATATCTAAGTTCAAAATATTTAACATTAGTGCTCATAAAATCAATAGGGTGCTATTCTCCTTCTAACCTTTGGGTGAGACAAGTTACAATAGTGTGCTCTGAAACAAAGGGATTAACATATAAGTCCTATATATAGTTGAAAATAATGAGGACTGGGGCCTACATGATTACGTATTTGATATCCTAATTTTTTTATTTGACTCCATGTGTCATTATAATTTATCATCCTATTTTAACATTTCACTCAAGGGTTTCACTATTTCAACAAATCTAGAAATAAACTTGCATAAAAAGTTGATTTTCCCAAAGAAAGATTTTAGTTCATTCTATTAGGTAAAGGTAGTTTAGAAATTACATTTTTCCTTTTAGGGTCAATAACTATACCTTATTCTATGATAATATGACTAAGAATCTTACCTTCAGTGACACCAAACACACTTTTCTTTGGATTTAAGGAAATTCCATACATTTTGCATCTTTCAAATACCCTTTCCAAGTGGTGCATGTGATCTGGCCTATATTTTAAAAACAAAATTAGGTTATCCATATAAATTATTATAAATTTACCTATCATTCCTTCAAAAGCAAAGTTGATTTACATTTATAAAGTGGAACCAATGTTGATTAACCTAAAAGGCATTTATTTATAGGCAAATTACCCTAATTGGTGGTGAAAGAAGTCTTAGTTCTATCTCTAGGGTTGACTAAGACTTGGTTATATTCGAAGAAGCCATCTAAGAGAGACATCATATAAGACCCAATGACCATTTGGATCACCTCATATAGGGAGGGAAATGGGTAATTATCTTTATCCTAGGCTTGATTCAAGTTCTGTAAGTCTATGCACAAACATATTTATCTATTCTTCTTTTACACTAGGACCAAGTTTGCCACCCAAGTGGAGTGTAAAACTAGGAAAATTATCCTCATAGAGAGTAATTTATGGAATTAATTATGTATCAAGGGCCTTAGGATTGGGTTTACCAACCTTTGCCTTTGACTGAAGGGTTTTTAGCTAGGTTTTCAAAGGGATAATATGAGGGATTACTCTTAGGTCGAAGACCTTAAGGTCACCATAGGTATAGGAAATCATGTCCTTATATATCATTAGTAACCTCTATAACTAATCTAACTAATTAGGATGCACATTAACTATTTGGGGATTCTCCATAGGGTTGAAATTAATGAGTCAACACTTTTGATCCTCGAACTTGGTTTTTTTCCTAGAAGGTAGGGTCTAACACATAAAATGATCTTTCTAAGGAGATCATCCCATTTAGGATCCAATTTATATGAATATTTAGGATCCCATCCTTATCTAATTCATTCCTTAGGTTATTTATATCTTTCTCATCTATGATTTGGGCCTCAAATACCCACTCATTGATGATGAACTAGATGATTTATTGGTCATCCTTGAAGACCTAGAAGTTATTCACATTATCTAGGATAAAGGGAAATGGGATGAGTTCCATAATGAACTCTTGTAACTTAGTGTCATCTAAAGGAGTTAGGTTGGCTGCCCCTAATGCTAGTGAGTCTGATACTTGGTTTTCCTTATGGGGAATGGGGATGATATTAAATGAATTAAACATTTTGATTAGGTCCCAAGATCTATAGCTATATCTTCTAAGGTATGATAGTTTACATTGAAACTTAGTCTAGATCTGATTGACCACTAGTTCAGAGTTGCTAAATACTCTTAGTTCATTTACCTCATGTCGTAATACAAACTATGATCCCAAGATTAGAGCTTCATACTTTGCCAGGTTATTCATGCAACGAAACTACATCCTATATGATGCTAAATGTTTTATCCCTAAGGGTTATATAAGTAGAAAAACATTTAAACTACCTTGTTTAGAGTGATCACCATATATATAAAGAAGCCATAGGACAAGCAGACCCAGTCTATGATTGGTTTGGTTTTTGGGAGGTTTGGTGCTCAACGTGTAGATGCCTAGGTCTAAGGAAACTATGTTTATCTTTTAATTAATGACATTGTATTCAATTATCATATGACTCATGAATGGTTATCAATCTACCCTTATTTGGTTATCTAATCCTCTCCATGATAACCACATAAGAGAGAAATCGGTATCCATATACCCATTCAGGGATTTGGACTAATCTCTATTAGGGAACACATCATAGACTTTTAGGATATTCATCACTTGGATGTCTATGAAGTGTTGAATTCTAAAATTAGATTCTAATTGGATGTGGATGTTTATCAAATCACCTATCATTTTCAATTTTGACTTATCTAATTAGACCACTACCTTGTCAAACTTTATGGGGGATAAAATGAGTATTTCACATATGCATGTTGCCATCACATTAGCTCAAGCTCCTGAATCTACTAAGAAGTTATGTTAGAAAGAAAGGGGGTACCTCCATGAACATGTTGGTGTGTGTTGCTCTCAATTTTGGCTATGACTAGGGGGTTGGGTTTTAAGTCAATGACTTAATAAGGAGATATCATTACTCTATGATTTAGGAAAACTCATGAATGGTAATGTTATCATTGATCTTTTTTATATCCTTAACTATGTTGTAACCTCATTTAATTTAGACTGGTGGGGTTTCCATAGTTTCCTTAGGTTATTAAGGATTTAGAGCTCGAGGAGGAGAAGGTGACATAATGCCCTACAAGATTCTTTGAGAGATGGTTAGAGTTGTTAGAGTTGGGTCTTCTACAGACCAAGTACAAGTGAGAGGAGGTGTGGAGGGGCTCAATTGATTCCTTTTGTTCTTATTCCTATTATTGGACATAACCTAAGATGAAACCTCTTAATTTTTGGTGGAATTTAGTTAGAGCTCATCATCATCTTTAGTATGATGATTGTAGTTAATGTTGAGGTGGGTTGAGTACCATGCCAAGTGAGCTCATATTACCCCTTTAGGGTCCCTTTATTAGATATTTAAAATTTCAAGGGTGAAGTAGTTTCACTCATATGACATATTACAAATTGAAGGGAAGGTCTTATAGATGTGGTGCCTTATGGTGATTGGGAGTTGCAGGCATGCCTTTTGTTGATGTTGTATGTAAAACCCAAAGATGCCTTCCATCAGTTCATTGGTGGTCTTTTGTTCTGTTAGGTGGTTAGGAATGTAATACGGTAGGTAGAAGGGGTCTTTGAGTAAAATTGTAATCTGGATCACAGTGTGATCATTGTATAGCCATTATTCTTCAATGACTATAATAGAATCCCTAATTACCCTTGATAGTTGGGGCATCAAAACCTCATTGATGGCTTAGTAAACCATCATGTAGAAGTGCTTGCATATGTCCCAAATGTGATGGTGGAACTAGTGTCTATATAGTTTATAAAATACCACATGGACTATCAAACCCTTAGGAACCCATGCAAGAAAGGCTGAAGGCTTGAAAGAGAGCATCCCATAGGCCACATCTATTGGGTAATTCATCATGTATAATGTTCCCCCAAATCAAGCATCTACAATGGGATGGACCAAATTGCAATGGATTAATCCTCCCATGTCTGGGATCTCTAAGCATTTGAATATCATTTCAAAGAGAGGAGTCCTTAACTCATTGATGTGTTGGCAATCCTAACCCTTGAATAGCTAGTTAAGTAAGATCATGCCTACCTTGACCTCCTCGAAGAAGGTGTAGACCGTGTAAGCATTGATATCCTCCTTGTTAACCCACTTATAATTTGGGTTCTCATCCCAGTCATGGAGGACATCATATATTTTGTAGGTATCCATCTAGACCATTAATTCCATCACATCATAGGATAACATGAAGTCCAAGAGGGAATAGTATGACTTGAAGGCATTCTTAGAGATATTGATAATCTAGTGCAAAGATTTGGGTGACAATACCCAGTCATTGACCCTATCTTATATACAAATGGAATCGTAAAGGATATAACTAAATAGGTTAATGCAAGGAAATTCCTTTAGTTTGGAAACAACTTTGTGGAGTTTAAAATTTTTGTAGCATCTGAGGGCATCATTATACCCTACCTGCTAGTCATCATCTAAGATTGAATCCCTAGGGAATTTATTGACTGATTTGAACTTATCATTGTAGTGATTAAACTTGGTCAAGCTAGCCAAAAATGTGGTGTCCCTATATTTAGGTTTGGCCTTTGGGTTCAAGGATTATGTAACCATTAGATTAGGATGAAGGGGAAATTGGAAAGCTTGGAGTGCATAAGGCATAGATATAAGGGATCTAAGGAATTTTTAAATCAAAGAGTTAGATATTTATTCAAAGGTAACAATGGTAACCATTAGTGAGCTTCTCTTAGGCTTTTCTAAGTACATGCATATAACCCTTGTATTAATGGAATTTGGTGACTCACTTGCTGTGAATTTAAATTTGAGTTGGTGGTTAGATTTCCTCACTTTATTTTTAAATCTAAAATTAAATTTGGAATTCATGATCCTTTAACACTAGTTGCATATAGAAATAATGATGGGATGCTTTAAAATTGTCTAATCAGGCACAAATTCCCATTCTATTAATACATAACACATGGTAGGCATGTAGTCACATCTCTTAGAGGCTTCTCATCTAACTCCTAGTTTATGACATGTTTTCTACTCATTGGTCTTCCCCATAATGGTTAGCACCTATGTATGGCTTTGTATTCCACATCATTTCCTTAGGGGGTGTGATGTGTCACCTAGGGACATGTTGGACAACTTTATTGGTACTCTAGTCTTAGTTGTGCCTTATTCTAACCTTCTTGGGGCCTTAGGTAGCTGTTAGTTCATTTGCATATTAGGTGACATAGTGATGACACCTTCTTATTTGGTCAGGCTCTCCTAAGCTCTGACATCTATGATAGATCCAAGGAATGGCCATTTTTAAGCTCGATAATATGGTACCTTATCACTCGATTAGGATATCTTGGGCTTTGACATATTTGATAGATCCAAAGGACTAGCCATTCTAACACTTGGTGACATGGTGCCTTTTCACTCAGCCAAGCTCTTGTGGGTTCTAACATTTTTGATAGATCTAAGGGACTAGTCATTTTAACACTCAGTGATATGGTTCCTTCTCACTTGGTTCGACTCTCCTAGGCTTTAAAATCTCTGATAGATCTATGGGATTGGCCATTCTGACACTTAGTGATGTGGCACCTTATCACTCAACTAGGATTTCTAGATCTTTACAAAATTAAAAAAAAGAGACTAAGTAAGAAAATGAAAAGTAATGTGAGGCATTAAAACTTACTATTCAATTAGAGAGATTTTAATTTTCCATGAATATTAACGAGTATGTTGCTCTAGGAATGGAGTGAATCACCAGGATATTCCTATGGAAGCTGACCTATTATGTTATTGCCATGATTCATAAAAATAACAAACACTCCTTAGTCCAAAAAAATAAAAGAGGCTTGTCAATACTTGGGGAAATCAGAGCAATGTATATTCTAAGGGTTTAAGTAGGTGCTGCTGATGAGAATAAAAGAAAGGACCCTAAAGCCTTGGTTCATAAGATTTTTTATAGGGGTCCCCCATTTCAAATAAAATGGGGCATGTTGTCCATAACATAGAAGATTAGGTTATTCCACTTAGGTAAAGTATTTTTCACTCAAGGAGAGCCTAATCCATTTTATGCCATTCAAATGACCATGCACAAACAACTAGGGATGTACATTGATTATCACTTACCCACCAAGGGAGTGGAAAATCCCCCATAAAGACTCCTCAATAATCAAGGTAGTTATATTAAATAGGGGTGTTGAAGTTCCTAATCTTCCACCAAATGGAGAACCTAAAAAAAAAGGAGTTGAAATAATATAAAAAATGAGTGAAGAAACTCCTATGAGAGTGTTAGCTGTCTAGACCAAATCTATGGATAAGATTATTAGTATCCTGAAAAAGGATAAATAGATTAAAATTCCATTCAATCCTATACGATTATAACTTATACTCTTCACATGCCTCTTGGTTTAGATTCCATTAGCTTAACATAAAAAATAATCATGTTGTCAAGATAAAATGCTTGGGGCATGAAGATAATCCCCCAAAAGATCTTGATGATCCATAGCTTCAATGTAGTCACCCAACACCCTATCATGCATGGGGAAAAAATTATTTAGATTGTAATTTATATTTTAGCATATATAAAAAAATTATTCATCCTCCCCTAACCATGACAACACTTGAGGGAAGGATTAATACATTAATAATAGGATCCATATAGATTGAATTAGTTCTAATCATTACCTAAATATCCCCAATGTTGGGTCCTCTCTCCCTCCTGCAAGAGAAGGAGACCATAAAGAAATACTCATTAAATTCTCAAAAACTTCCCCCAAAAATGACAATGAAAAAATAGAGTCAGCCATGTTTAATAATTAGTATTGTGATATGAACCAATATGACCCCAAACCTCCTATACAAGAAGGAGAATGTAAAAAATAATCCATTGAATGATCATAGGCTTTGGCCTTCCCTTATTCACCCATTATAATAATACTCATGGAGCTAATCATGTCCTATCAATAGTATTATGAGATTTGGAATTATTCTCATGAATGTCCTATACATATATGAAACCTTGTCCTACTTGATGGTCAAAATGACAAAAAGAGAGGAGAGAGTAAAAAATTTAGACTTAGCTAGTTAGGCCCTTACCTAGTGATTGAATACTTTCAAAATAAAGTCTATCAGTTATGCACTTTGGAAGGAATGTATTTCAATTAATATATGAATTCTATGCACCATAAACATTTCTACATTTATTCATTGCATTTCACATTGTCCTCATTGGATTTCATTTTCCATTGTTTGCATTTTGTCTTGCATATTAGATGCCATGTTTGGTGATTATTTAGTTGTTAGTTCCCAATAAAAAAATTTGAAATGTATCTTGTCATCTCATTTTAATTTTCATATCACCCTATTATCTTATAGAGAACATTATCAAAACCAACATTACATTAGTTCTTGCCTTAGTTATTATGAGTATATTATATCTCTATTTCCCTACATCTTCTTACAAAGCTTAAACGATACTAGCCTAAAACTTAGTATATAAATTTCTCCAAAATAGAGTCCCCTTTTATGGTTCCCACTAAGCAAAATGTTTCAACATGCTGAAAAATAAGGTAACCTTAATAAACTATCTTGGGCTTCAGTGATAATCCCTTACATCTTACTAGTTACACGGGGCCCAGATTTGGGAATAAGGGCCTTTCACACTCACTCACTCACTCACTCACTCAATCACTCACTCACTCACTCACTCACTCACTCACTCACTCACTCACTCACTCACTCACTCACTCACTCACTCACTCACTCACTCACTCACACACACACACACACACACACACACACACACACACACACACACACACACACACACACACACACACACACACACACACACACACAATAAAATTCAAAATATTTTGAAAACAAAATTCAAATATTACATTACATCTCTCTCCCTCTTTTATTTAATGTTCATCCCTCACTTCTTATTAGTTGTGTGGGGTTAGCATTGGGGAGAGATGATCTTACTCACCTACATATAGTCTTTGGTGATGAGCCCATGTGTATTCCTAGTCACATGAGACTAAGTTTGGGGGGTCTCGAATAAAAAATAATACAAGATTAGAAAGTGTCTAAATAAAAAGTTATTTAAAAAGCTTGTCTATATGTCTATGCTAAAGAGGGTAACTTTATCCCATTTACCATTTTTTTTAGGGATATTTATCTTTAGACGAAGCCATTAAAGTTAGTGTTTTATGATTTTAATGATAAATATATTTTCCACTTTTCTCATGAATATTAGTTCATTTTCATTTTCTGTGTTAATTTTGATTTATAATTTTTAAATTCATCCATCCCATGTATATCTCATTTTTCCCTTTCCATCCTTTGATGCAATTTAAAATTCATATGTTGTGTAATAGAAATAACTCATTCATCACCTTTAAAATACATGTTATCAAATTTTAGTCCCATAATATCCATCACATTACATAATTTTCATTTATTATATCTCTCATTTACACATATAAGAATTTTCCATTGCATTTATCATAAACTCATAAGAGAAACACGGTATATCATCACATACCTAGTCATATAAAGTGCATCAAATGAAAATTGATACATTAAATTAAACCCATAACACATGAATGGCATGTTACTAAAATAACCATAATGTCTCCATATATATCATAATAAAATTGAGTTTGTACACACAATTCCGAAAGTAAAGTTCACCTTCATAGAGGGAAAGTGAGTCAAACATCTAAAAAATCATAAGAAAATAAATGTGTATGTGTATATTATACAATAAATGGTCCTAAGACACTATCCTCCATGTGTGGGATGCCATTGATGTTAAAGAGTGGTGTGGGCTATGGATCTTAGGCCATCTCCTACTAGTGCCTCCTTGAGAGGTTATGTCCCCTCCTATATGTCAGTTTAAATAAGCCTAACCCCCTCTACCAAACAAAACATTTATCAAAACCTAAACCTAAGATTCTATCCTAGTGGATCATGCATCCAAGCTATTGTTCTCTAACCTCAAATAGGATATAGTCACATACACATGACACATAGGGGAAAATGCATTGATGTCCCTATTTATCCCAATAAGTAATGCAAGATCCATCAGTAGATGATATTTGGTCTAATTGATCCCAAAATGAAAAAAGGTTGATTAGGGTGTGCCAAAACTTTAATGTATCTGTAAATATAAAATAAAGAGATCCATTTTAGATCTAATCATATAAAATCAACGCAATAAATAAACAAAGTAATCATATTAAAAAATATATCTAAGAAGTTAAAGTACACAAATGAACTATTTACCTAGGTCATCCTCATGCCAATTAGTGTCAGAATCATCATGGTACTCCTCATCCTCCTCCCTCTCATCTAGCTCAATAAACTCTAGATCTTATCCTCCTCCTCCCTTCTACCAATACTATGTAGAATCCTACTATGGTGGTGGTAGAGAAGGAGGAAGAACCACATGTTACTTCTATCCACCCACTAGCTTTGCTAGCAGAGGTGCTACAGTGCTTATCTTCTTCCTTAGGTTGGATGCTGGCATAGTCCCATTTTATCCTTTGTCATCTAGGCCACCCATGTGATAGGCACCCCTAATACTAGTGGGTGCCATGCCAATTTTCTAAATCTCGCTGCTCTGGTCACCCTTACACCTATGTATATAATTAGAAGCATAAGGAGGTGGCCCATATAGGGCATCATAAACTATTGAGATACCTTATCTATCAGGTGTAACTCCACCTATAAAAATTTATCTCACCTACATGGCTCCTACTACTAATTTGAGGCATATGGCCTTAACAAGCCACTATCTGATCATCCCATTATATAACACAACTACTAAATCCACTTTTGTTAGAGTCCTAACTACCTAGGGCAATGCTCAAAATGGTACCACATCTGTTGATTGAAAGGCCTTGATGGTCCCATCAACTACAACTACCACTCCCCTTTGATGGGAAGCATAATCTTATATACCAAGCTCATGAGGGGTATGGGATGAATGATAGAGAAATCCCATAACTATGCAATCTGATGCAAGTATCTATAAATGTTTGCCAGGACCTCCTAAGCCCATGAGTAGTAGAGGCCCCTCTCCTTAATCTTACATTAAATTAGGTGACCAAGTATATAATAGCATGTAAATGCCCTTATTTGATACCGATTGAGAGGTAGGGATCACAATAATAACATTTTAGAGGTTTGGTAACATAGTTCCTTCAAACCTATAATACCTAACCATGCATTTCACACCCACATCAACTGCATCAACATTGATGAATTGTTATGCCAAAATCACTACTTTTGTTATACTCATGGCCTCTCAAATGGCCATCATCTAACCTATCATCAACAAAATAGTGATATAATAGACATATATGTGAGTGATGGTCCACTCTCTTTGGGTCTAAGAGAACACAAAAGTGTTTATGTAAATGTACCAATAGGTTAGCATGCCACATAAAAGTATGCTAGAGGTGGGCATGATCCCCACCTAAGTGATCTGTAAAATGCTTTTCCAATACATAATCACCATCTCATATGCTATGATAAGTTCCATAATTTAAGGAAGCCACTCCTAATTCCTATTTCTACTCCACCTGATATAGTTCCATTTCCATAGAAAAAACCTTGATTCATCCCTTATCCCCTCTTTCTAGCTTGAATTTGACCCCATGAGGTTTTATTTCCATGCCTTGATGGAACTATCACATTTTACCCTTGTTTTATTTTTAGCTTTTAGAACTTTAATTTTCACATATTTTGCATGTTTCTCTTCAAGTTTCTTGATTTTAACACCATGAGTTAGCCTCCATTCTATCCCAACTCACTATAATTAAAAAAAAATAAAATTAAACCTTTTCTAAGTTCTACTATAAGTTCAACTCAGTTCAAATACCTCATACAACCTCCATTCTTCTCCTACAAGTAAACTAATTTTAGGTTGATTTTGGATCCAAAAAATTGCATGGAATATTGGTGTTTTAAGATTGTTATAACCATAACCTTATTTCCATTTATTTTGAGCTCCATAATTTGATTACTTTTATACCATGCTACATAGTTCTAAAGAATGGAAGTTAATAGATAAACAACCAACTAATTATTAGTAGACTAGTCATCCACAATCAACTATTTGTTTGTAATTGTGTTATTATTCATTGGCCTTTAGCTACTATTATTTTTTTATAATCCTTAGTAAGAGATTCCCTAATATATTTTTTGGGTGGAGGACCTAGTGTACTAAGGATTAATCTATATCAAATACATCTCTTTACTTCTAATTGGTCTCACCTTGATCAAGTTGGGGGTTTTTAATTTTAGTTTTTTATATTTATTCATTAGATTAGATTAGCTTAGATAATTTTTATTTATTAGTTTAGTTTTAACTCCAAAAAGGTAATAGATAAGAAAATAAATTCCTATCTCCCTTTTTCTCTTGAAAAAAAACCAATAGTTATTTTTTTTACTATTTATATCCACATATTAGATCTCTTAAGAGAACATACTTTTTCATTCAAACATTAGGTAGTTTGTGGAAATTTAAAAAAAAAAAAAAAACTTTTTTAGTTTTTTAATAATTTAGTTTCAATATTTAAATCAAGCTTTTATTCACAAACAATCAACCACACAAACATGTATAAACCCTAGGGAAACAAAAGGTAATATCTTATGCTTGATATTATTCATTTACAGGAGACAGGTAATCTATTTTTAAGTCATAAAATAATAAATTATGTTTCACTTTTATTCAATATAAAATCATTCAAACCTCAGTGTGCATTCATTCAGAACACTAAAAACTAGTTTGTTTCAGCTTGCACATATAGAAGAAACTTAGGATACTTAGTAGTTATACTTCCTAGGCTATAGATCTATTTTTTTATTGTATACATGTTAGAAAGATATTAATTTTTCATAGTAACCTAATTAATTTAAAATATTAAAATAAAAAAAAGGAATTTATTTAGCATGCATCTAAGAAAATATAAAAATCAACATTTGCACTATTATGCTAGATTTTTTTTTTTTATTGCATGCATTAAAAAAGTGATAGAAAACAACAATAATAAGAATTGTATATATTTATTTCATTTTATTCATTTATATTTTATTTTAGTCATTTATTTTTATAAATTACTTTAGCTTACTTTCTTTTAGTTAAAAATAGTAAAACCCCAAAAAATAAATAAATAATCAAATCTTTATCCAAACAAGCACAAGGACAACAAAAAACTTGATTCTCATTGAAAAAAGTCTTACTGTATACCATCCTCAAAAAATATATTATGATTTATACATAACCTTTGAATTTCTTCTTGGATGACACTTCCAAAGAGTCCACTCATTCGTAGAATAGATCTATTTCCTAGAGTCAAAGTTCAAGGTCGTAATACTAAAATTCAATATGATATTAACACTAAACTCAAAAGAGAAGTTTTCCAATTTGAACCCATTCCTCATATTATTGTCAATGACAATAAATCTCTATATGAGCAAGAGCATATTCCTAATGCCTTCATTATCATATTAGTCTAGAATAGTGGTCACCAATACAATCTCATTCATGCTTAGTCTTCCACTCACCCCTTCCTCCTTTATCCTTAGGACCAGCCTCATCATAAATCATTCATTCCATGTATGACATTGACATGATCTATCCATTCCAATAGATCCAACCATATTATCAAATTTATTCAACCTCACCACACCTAGTTCACCATTCCCAACATTGATTAGGATCTTTACTTCCTTGTTAACATAGAGACAAACAGACCTTTGATTTTTTTATCTTCTCAAATTTAATCCCTCAAAAAACATTGAAACATGACAAAAATCTCTTGGTTTTAGCATGAGCATCAAATACAGCCTATTATCCAAAATTCCATTTATCTTAATAATCAACCCAATCTATATATTTTCTCAATATCCATCCATTATATTGACTATCTTAGCCAAACTTCAAAAATTAGAGTGCACATGTTAGTGTGTTGATTTTCATGTGTACATGGACCACCAAAGATAATGATGTTTGATAGAAAGGACATCTATAAGCCCAAAACCATTTCATAACAACCAAGATTTAAAAATTTCCCAAGTTTTCCTAATACTTTTAATCACAAAATACCCAAACAATTTTTATCATGGCTATAAGAGTAAGAAGGTTAGAAAAGCCTAAACATTTCCTTGTTGAATTACCATGAGGGGTTCTTTCATGAATGAAATTATAGATTAAAACTTCCAAGTTTTATTTCATTCAATGGTATGGAAAATCCATTTGACACATAAAACTGAGCCTTGATGATAAATGTTTATCAAACCCATAGCACCTCCTTCTTAGGGAAGACAACATAATTACCAGTCCACCTTATGGAACCCTTATTCAATGGAGGGATTAACCCATTTGAAATATTTGAGTATATTTTATATATTTTGACCCAAATTTTTAGATGGCACCCAACATGAAGAGTAATACACATGGGTGGCTGAAAGCATGTTAAAATAAATTTGAAGCTTCCCAGCTAGTGATAAGGGTTTAATGATCCAATATGAAAGCTTTTTCACAACCATGTCTACCACATATTTCCATAAGATAGAGGGGAAAGCTTGGAATGCTAAGGGAATAACCAAATACTTGAAAATTTCATCATACTTATACCATTTCTAACCATATAGGCTCACTCATGGAGTTGGAGGGAGGAAGGACTATCTGTAACACTGGATTTTCTATCATTGAATGGAAGAGATAGAATCAAGACAATAGATATCAAGATAGTGTATAACATTAATAATATTGGTTTCATTCTCAATGAGAGTGAGAAAAGAGTCATCCACAAGATGTCCATTGAGGATTTGCAAAGGCTCATCAAAAGGTAGGGGAATACCATGAATAAACCCTTAAGATGGAGCATTAGCTAGCAAATATCCAAAACCCTTAGCAATGAGAACATAAAGAGAAACCTTGCCTAATGGAACTAAAAAGGCTGAATTGATCCAAGCTGAATTTTTTTGATTGAAACGATGATAGAGGCATAAAAAACTATCATTTAAACCTATTAAAAAAACTAGGCCAAATCCTAAGGCTTGTAAAATATCCAGAATGAATGGCCACTCCATGCGATCATAAATTTTTTCAAATTCAATTTTAATAAACTTAGCCTTTTGATTAAAAAAATGGGCCCATTCCATACATTCCCACAAAACAATAACATTATCTAGAAAGTACCTTAATTGAATAAAGTTAGTTTGATTAGGTTAAACAAATAAGGGAAAAAGGTGGTGAATACAAAGCGCTAATGCTTTGGGAATAATATTATAAGAGACATTGAGAAAAGTGATGGGTTTCCAATTATAGATTAATATAAGGTCACCTTGTTTCGAGATGAATTGGATGCATCCTTTGTTAGTAATAGAACCCAAGGATTGGGTTTGAAAGGCTTTGAGATAAACCTGGTATAAGTCTAGTCCAATAGTATCCCAATTTTTTTGGTAGAATTCACAAGAAAATCCATCACAACCAGGAGATTTATCATTAGACATTTACATAACTAACTTATACAAATCATCAATGGACATACAACCCATCAATAATAAGTGAGCTTGTAGGGAGCCACCACAAGGCATTGGTTAAGAGCTTGTTATTTCTCATAGGAATATTATTGAGTTATGATCACTTGATGATACTGCCTCACAATGGATTGGTTCATGCCCAACACTTTAGTAAAGTGTCGAATGACATCCTAAATGGTTTTAATTTTTTGTAAGGCTTGCTTGTATTTTAGCATTTGAAAAAAATATTTATAAACTCTATTAGCCTCTTTAATCTAATGCAAATGTGTGTAGATTTGATCCCACCTGAGCATTGCAATTATTTACAACTTAGATACGCTATCTATATCCCACCACCTATAGTTACAATGAATTGATGAAGGGGTTTTTATCAAGCACCACTACTTCATGGATTAACTTTGAGGAGGTTGTATAATAAGAGTGCCACCATATCTTGGCTAATTAAAGGACATAAATTCAAAAAAAATTGGCAGTGTGAGTAAGCACATTAGATCACCATTGAATCTAGCCTAGATACTAAATTGGCTAGGAAACTAGATTCGAAACATGGTGAATTTGGGCCACAATGGGACTATGATATAATAAAGTTGTATTCATAATTTTTTTAAATTTTTTTATCCTTTTTAACTACCAAGTAATATGAAAGCGAATGGGTGAATGGTTGGAAAGGACAAAATATGACATGGATTCATTTATAAGTGAAATTGCATTGCCAAATGAGGAGTACAATTACATTGAGATCATAACATGATCAATCCCTTTGACACATGATCAAATCCAACTCAAAAATTAGTCCAATTGTACCATACTTTAGATGTGGATGGAAATTGGTGTTGGGGTCATAAACCCATATTTATTTCACATGAAAAGCCAGGACTCCCTTTCATCAGATGACATAAACTTAGTTAGATGACCAATATTATCAATAAGTTATTCTATCATATTAAAGTCAACATAAATATCCTAGTATACATCTAGTAGCTTGATGGAAATCCATTGATAGAGAGCCATCCTTTTAATGGCATCATTTGAGGCATAAACATTAGTGATACCAAAGTAATAATTACCTATGTTCAAAATTATCCAAAGGATACGATGTAAGGGTTCAGATCCAAATTCCACATAATATGAATGTAATTTTAGAGAAATAAATGTAATTAGGCCACTATGACCTAGTTAATGATGGATTTTTATAATTATACTATCAGGCCAAATCACTTTCTTGATAACTTAGAGAAGGAAATTTGCCACATTAATTTTTGGAAGGTAGAGACTATCTATATCTATAAACATTTTTTAGAAGTATTGCACAACATAATTATTAATTGAGTCTATTAGGATCCAAAAATTCCATGAATAAAAATTTATAAATTACATGTATGAAGAGACATATCCTCAGAATATAAGCACTCTAGGGATTCATACCGATTTCTTAATAATTATGTATTATTAAAATGCATGAACTCTTGAAGTTAAAATAACCTTCATTCTGTAAAATCTACCACATAATCCACTTCATATATTATTGAATAATGGGCTATCAGAGTGAGTTTGATATTCTTAGAAAGGATCATGTGAGTGTTTGCTTGCTCTTAAATGGGATAAAATATGTGGAGGGAAAGCAAAAGAATTGAGAGAGAAGTTTGAAGAAACTTTTGAGTTGGACAAGACATTAGTGGCCATGGGAATATTGTATAATTTAGGTTTTATCATTTCAACTTCAATTTGGACATGCTCCTTTCTAGGTTAAATGATCAATAATGATGCATGAGGCACAAAACTACAAGATAAATTATCATTGATAATATGGTTTTGATTATAAATACTCTTATTATAGTTATTTTTTCATTCCATAATAATTTTCCACGCATCCTCTTTAGTATTCTTGGGGCTATTGGAAGTGGGTTTGGGAGATGGCCTATTACAAGACAAATATAGTAGGCAATATTTTATCATGTGGTTTTTGGCTTGAAAATGAAAGCAAATGTTGGGAAAATTAATATAGATAACTCACTGAGAGTGATGATAGTCACCATCTCAATGAAATCTTTGAGATATTTAGACAAATCAAATTCAACACAAACCCATTTTTGGGGCTGAGATGAATAAAATAATGCATGCTCATGGAAAATAACAAGTCCAATGGAAGCCACAATTTAATTTATGAAATTCTAACAAGGTAGAGGCAGCCCATGGAACTTAATCTAGATAGGGAATTTTAGAGCAATATGCTCTGAGAGAAAAAAATCTCCTATCCATGGTGAAAGGACCATCAAGGAGTTATGAATATACGAGTGGTGGGTTTATTCATTATTACAACCACGTGGGTAGGGTCTGTGAAGTATAATAACAAGAAGCCCTTGGTCATGTTTTGGATGCTCCCTAGCTTAATCCTAAGAGTAGTCCTAACCATTTTCACCCATGTTTTAAGCATGATTTTAGAGGGAATGTGACTCATAAAATACCCTATTAATCAAAAAATTTCAACCATTGGTAAGCAAACTTAAATTCAAGAATAGGCAACATAATATGAGGTTGAGATAATTTGGTAAAAAAATTCATCAATCATTTGAGTTGGGGAGCGATAACTCAAAACTCACCTTGCTCTATCTCAACCTTAATAACTAGACATGATGGAAAGGAGGACATTAAATAGGCTAAACCTCTCCTTAAGGTGAGGCTCGATATAGGACAATAAATGCCACTATCCATCAAGATCCATCAAGGACTATGTTATGAAAGTTGCAGATAGAGAAAAGACAATGTCAGTGTGTATAGGTGAAACCATAACAAAGTATTTCTCATTTATGCCACTATTTTGGATCTAATTAATATTTGAAATTTGATTACTGCCTCTCCTTTTTTGTTTGGCATATCCATTATCGCATAAATATTTGAATGTTATTTTCCATGAAATAGTGGAACACTGACATGCAAACATGAAGGAATGAGGATATTTTAAAGTGAAATTATGACATGATAAAGATAACAAACATGATTTTTTAGGGCTTGTAAAAATAATCATTAAAAATATTAAATAGGATATTTTATTATTGAGGTTATTTAGATGAATTTAGGGTACTCTCTCACTAAGTATTAGATTTCATGCTCTTTTCATAAAATTAATATTATTGTTTTACATTTAAGGGAACAGTCATATTAGTGGTAACCCTTAATTTTAGGGTTCACACTATCATCCAGGTGTAAAGTAGGAATGTAAAAATTAAATACACTGAAGGTGTTTCATTACCGAGTCACATGTTAGGATTCATCTCCACATCTTCTAGATTCTTTCTTCACAAATTAACGACTACCACATGCATCCCCATTGCAAATACTCCCTATTTTTCAATTTTTTTTTTTGACTATTCAAAGAATGAAGTGTGTATAGGGTACAATGCAAGTATTACCTAGATGACTTACTATGCTCATAATTACTAGTGATGGGAAGCTTGACCACATGGTCAAGGTAAGATCACACTTTTTGAGCTGTAAAAGACACATATGACTTGTTAAGCACATATGTGTTGAAGAAAGTAACCATGTATGAGTTGTTAAGTCATATAAGGCCATCATATTTATATAATTTTGAAGACTGCAAATTGATTCACTTTATAATGATGATGGCACACAATATAGTGTGTCTGTCTTGATACCATGTAGGACACTTGTGATTCATCTCAGTCTTAGTTTGTATATGGGGACATGCTCCCTTCATCATGGCTCTAAATTTGATACAACCTTGCATGTTATGATTTTTTTGATGATGGTTATATTTTTGACTATGTCTTAGAAATGTTAATCTATTTCATAGAAGAATAAAGAAACACACACACACACACATTATATATATATATATATATATATATATATATATATATATATATATATATATATATATATATAATACTTTATAATTTTTGATGAATTGTCTAAAATTTTATCATATTTAATATGACTTAGATAAATTGATTGTATTTTAGGATGTAAAAAAGTAAATACAACCATACGACCTTAAATTTAGACCCTATTTGCACATGTATTTAAATATACAAATATATATTTTTATTTAATGCCCACACATCATTAAAGTCTATATTTTGTAATAAAAGAGCCATGTCACTAAGGAGCAATCAAAATGTTCTCAATATTTTTTCATACAAAAATATTATGATTTATAGTTAACAATTATATACATCATGATTTCTAATTATTTGTATGCTACATGTGGGCCATGAAAAATTATTGAAAAATTAAAAGTTTGACAATCTTAAATGTTCTATTGTTTGGCTGCACATGAAGACACAAAGTGTAGACTATTTCAATTATATGTAAATAAATAAAATAAAAAGTTCAGTTGAATGACCGAGCCCAACCACCTATAAAAGCTCAATTATTTTGTAAATCAATTCAAATGCAAGCCTATTTTTTTTTTTTGACATATCATCAAAAACTCAAAAAATTATAATAAACATATAATATTTGAAAAAAAATATTTAATAAATAATAAATAATAAAAACTTTGACTTACAAAATCTACCAAATTACAAATAATTTAAAAGAAACTTAAGAAAAAAGAAAATTCCAAATGGCTTTATATCTAGTAAATTTAACTTACATTAAATTCGAATCTATAGCAAGAAATCTTGAAAATTTTTATATAATGAAGGTTTGAAATATGGTAGAAGGAGGGTTTTAGATATCGAAAAGAGAGAGTTTCTAATGTATTATTTCTATGTGCACCAATTACTATTTCATTGACAATTACTATTTCATAGACAAGCTTGCCTTTTAATTTTTGGTGTTTGAATTATTTTATGATGCTAATTCAATTGAGTAACAAACATGGGAATGATTTCTTAATTTTTATAAAAATAGGATGACAATTTCAAAACCAAAAAAATTATATTTTATTATATGCTTATCATAAATATAATTATATAGTAATATATAATATAATATTAATTTTGATTATATATTACAATATAATAATTATTTATATATAAATATATAAATATATATATTAATAATATTATTATAATTATTATATATATAGTTTATAATATTATATATTAATTTTTGTATACATAATATTATTATATATATATTTATATTAATATAATAAAACATAATTAATATATATTTTATAGTTTATATATAATATATTATTTTATTACTATATATAATATTATAATATCACTCACACACACACATGCACACACACACACGCACACGCACATGCAAACGCACACGCACACACACACACACGCACACACGCGCGCGCGTGCATGCGCACACACACACACAAACAATCTTTAATACATATTACTTGAAATACTTTTTCATTATCTTTCATCTTCACTAGTACTTGCAAGTTTTATATGGTCTTGCTTTTCTTTCTTGAGGTCTGTGTATGTCATTTCCATATATTCTTAACCCTGATATAATTTATTTATGTATCAACATATTCACACTACAAATGAATGAAAGTTACAAGATTAGGTCATCAATGTTTTGTCCCAACATCAATGACATTATAATGCTAATTCAAGATGAATAACAAACATGGAGTCTTATTGAGGTTAAACTAGCTTGCATACTATTCTTGTGCACCCTTGACAATAAAAAGTAACCAATCAAATATGTCATCACATTCAAACTATAGACCTATTTATATGGGTGCAAACTATTTAAATCTAACAACTGCATTGAACCCATGTCTGGTGTATGATATGGTTTCTCTGGTATATGATATCACATAAAATACCTTGTCATTGACCCTCACCATCACTTCCAAACTCACCTTGAAATATTTCACTATTTTCATGTTATGTATGGCCTTTCCCTTCTTTTCCATTCTCTAAATTCATTGTAAAACAACACATCCCCACCTCTCATAACTCATTACCACACATATAAAGGAATAAATAACCTCATTTTATAACATCACATCTATAAAAATATAAGATTATTAATTTTTAATGTTCCATGCATGAAAGGCGAGATGAGATAAATAGTCACGTGTCTTGAGTAATGCACAACTACTAATTTATATTATTTCACTTTATAAAAACTTGCTTTACCAAAAGAGACAATTACATCTCTTCAGATGTAACTTGCATCTTTTGGGAAATTGTTAGTATTTTTGTAACATATATTCTTTATTTGGTATTTTGAAATGGAAGGAAAGTCATAATTTGAATAAATAAAATAATAAATTTAAAAAGAATTAAATAAATGTTATCCAACACTTAATATTAATGTATTAATTACTAAAATGGTAACATGTCATAATATGATTAGTTAATGTGAGGTAAAAGTTGGATAAATAATATATAATATTATGATAATTTTTATAAAAAATAAAAAATCAACTATTAATCATTATGTATTCAAAACCCATTTCAACTACCCTTTCATCTAATAACTCATTTTTCATAAATAATTGAAATTAATATTTTCAATTTTCATATTATAATACAATTACAATAATATATTTATAAGGTGGTTCATACATTTTAGTTACAAAAATTGACCAATACCTAAAATTACAAGCCTTAAATTTTTGTCATAATTTCAAAAATCCTCCATCATTCCATCCATGTCCATTTTGAACCAAAAGAGATTACATATCTGCTACTTTCACCATAAATTACATGTATACATACCTTTAAAGAGAATGCTATGCTTTTTTTAAAGAGGTGGCATAAGACATGCTGATTGTAGTTTGTTTGGTTATGCAACAAGTTACCATTACCAAATAGTGTTATATAGTTTTTGATTGATGATTACCATTACTTATCATTATTATTTTAAGATTTTGATTTGAGTGTATTCATATTTTAAAAAAAAAAAATTAAGGAAAAAATCGATTCATTTGACTTAAATTTTTAGTTACGTATTAATTAGGGTTGGATTAATTAATTAAATTATTATTTTTAATTAAAATTAGGGTTTATTTCATATATTTTATTTATTATTTCATATTTTATGTTTGAAAAGATTATTTCTATTAATAATAAAAAATAATATAATGTTATAATAATAAAAATGGTTGGAAGAAATGATGAAAAAGAAATATGTGATCATGGTTGTGTAAAATAAACATTGATTGTTATGATTTTGATTATATCTTTTCATATTATAAAGGTATCATGATGATTTTCATTTATTTTTAGGAAGTAAAGGTTTTTGAATATGTTTCAATCTTATTTATATAACATTAAGAGATGAGTTGGTAAAAGTTTGCATGATACCCATTAAAATAGTATATGAGTCGATGTAGTGTGATGAAGAAATATAACTATAAACATCCAAATATTTTTTGATGGCAATCACTTTATATGGAACTTGTTTATATAATGCATTGGCCACACAAACACTTGGTACTATATACCATGGTGACATAAATATAATGAACACAATATGTTGTAGTGTATACTATTTTCCACATAAACATAGGGTAATATAATAATGCTTCATTGTTATTATAATAAAAAGGAAATGAAATAGATTAAAAAAGGAAGGAATTCTATTTAAATGATAATTATGAATTACCAATTAGTAAACCATAAGCCACATAGTGGTAGGCATGGGATAAAAATGTTCAACATCAAACTAAAATGAGTAATGACCACATGATATAAAAATGATGAATATTTAAGATTGAACTAATGAAATGGGAATGATAATGGATAAACACCTTATGGAAAATGACCCATAATTTGAAATAAATCACAAGTGGATGGAAAATATTTAATATGCAAGTGGATTGCAGATAGGAAAAGAAAGGAGATAGTGCCAAGCAAACACAATTGACCAGGAAACCTACCAAGAATTAATTTTGAATAGATAAAGAAGTAGCCACATGTTATACTAGTGTGAGGATTTCTATTCCTAAATTCAAGGGATTTGACCAAATAACAAAAAAAAATTTCTAGGAAATAATCACTACCAAAAATATGTATTGAAAGGAAATAATTATATATAAAAAGCACTCCTTTGAAGAAGGGGTTCGATTCAGTTGGTCAATAATCAATTAGTCATAAAAAGGATCGTTAAAGAGAGATGAGGGAAGTTTAGGTTGTTAATTTTAGAGGGGTAAATTCAATAAAATAGCCTAGACTCTACTCCTAGACATAAATATGAAATTATGAGAAGAAAGCAGGCAAACATGTTCCTTGGACATAAATAGATTGAGGGGAAATCTATGTTGGCTCTAAGTTGATTTGTGACACATGACATCTAATTTTATTATTCTTATCCATTTTTTATGAGTTCCAAACTATTATATAAGAGACCTACCACTAAATATTACTATTATATAATTTTTTATTGAAAAACTATCTTACATTGTTTTTAAATTCTTAATCCACTAGCTCATTATTGGATATCTATCATGATCTAGCTTCCATTTCATTTACATGATCATATATTTATATTTTTACATAAGCACACATGATTTTTTACTCATTGAGGAGCAATTATATTCTTATCTATATTAATTTATTTTACTATATCGATGATGCATTTAAACATAAATTGAGGGCATATCATTTGCCTTATTTCTTGCCACATTATGCTTTATCACCTTGTTGAGGATTGTTCAAATTCCTTCCATTTTCATCTATTTTTCAAATCTTACTTCTTAACACTTTTAAAAAATTTAGTAGTTCAAAAAAATTCAAATATTTAAAAAATCTAAAAAAAATCAAAAATTTTCAAAAATTCAAAATTAGGTCCTAAATATCATTTTCAAGTGTTGTTAGATTACTTATTTGCATATTTTACTTATTCTATGTTTGGTAGCTAGCACATGTAAAATTTTAATACACAATTATTTTCACAGGGTATTTGAGTATGATATAAGACATACTATTACATGCTTTTTCATTATTGAGCTTCCCTTATTATCTAATAACCTTGCTAAGTTGGAAGCATCTATTCATTCTCCGTGAACAATTACATAGGTTTCATCCATCCACAACCTCTCTACCATGTTTCACTATATATCATATAAATGTTAAAAAAAAAATTCATACTTTAAATTGTGTTACATAATAATGAAATTGATATATATGGTTGATGTATACTAGTCTCATTTGTTGTATACCTCTTTTTTACTTTGTTATATGATAAGTTAAGACTCGCTTGCTTATTGTGTGGCCCTTGGTCTTGTGTGTGAAAAATGTACATGTCCTTACTTATTTGGCATCATCATGTCATTTGTGTGTGGCCCTTGGCTTTGTGTGCTTATGTGAAAATCATGTCCCTTGTATGTGGCCTTTGGGCCTTATGTATGACATTATATGCAAACTATGTGGTATTTCATGACATTGCATGTTTGTTTATTACTTTTTACTATGGTGCCATGATTCATATTATGCACTGATTTTATCTATTGCTTCTACTTTTGTGCCATGATACATATCATTAACATGATGTTTATGTGCTTCAATTTTATATCTTTCTAACACATGTTTCATATACAATTCAAATGATATATTCAATACTATGATACAATTTAATTCAAAAATGATACTAAATGATTATATATTTCAAATATTTTTCAAGTTTATTTTGAAATAAGTGACTTTTAACCATGTATCTCATCTCAAAAGGGGGGAATCACAATGGGCATGTCTTGAGAAGTCAAGTAATCATGATAAAATTTCAGATTCATAGAACTATACAATTTTAAAAATTACAACAAGATTTAATATATTCAAATTATGGTAGCATGTGACATGCATGTGCACTCACTCCTACTATATAGACTAATAAACATGTGATGCACATGCATGTGTGGGCATCTGAAACATAGTAACAATTAAAAGCTTCAATTTTCAAAAGTTACAAGTTCAATTAGTATTCAATATCAATAAAATATAGATATAAGGGTCATGATATTCATTCATGTTTATGTTTCTATATGACAATTGCAAATTTTAAATTTCCCAAAAATTTCAAAGGTATAAAGTTTCAAATGGAATATAGATCCATCTATAATAGTGTGATGAATCTTAATGTTGAAATTGGCCCATGTTAGAGTGTAGTGAAACTCAACATCTATGGCTTAAATTTAGCGATCCACATTTGGTGGTTTCACTCATTCAAATTTTTAAAACAATACTCTACATATTCAAATGAGAGTTAGGCATACAATCTTTTTAACTCAAGGGATTTTAAAGGTTTATAAATTGAGATTTATCATTTTAAATTTGTGACAAGTTGAATATTTATCTAAATGCCTCAACAAGGAGGCACACACTTATCCACTTATAAGTTAAAAAAAAATTAGATTGCATACTCTTTCAGGGGTATACTTTCCTTGTTCTTTTTTAAAATTTAAAATTTAAAATTTTGAGATTTAAAATTTTTAAATATGGAAAATAGATACTTTCAATGACATTGTTGAAGGTTTTGTATTGAGGTATCTTACATGATCAAGTTTCACATATAAATACAAAGTGTGTATACAAACATAGGTTCATATCTCCTTTAATCTAGTAATTTGACATCATTGCATCGCTAAAATAAAGTGGGGGAAAATTATAAACACTCAAATCTAATTATTAATTGCTTGATAATGTTAAATATTGACATATTTAATTCACTTGGAATATTCACCATTATGTTAACTTGAAATATCTATGGTAACATTCACTACTCTAAAAATTATCTTGAAACTACACATAACATCACTCATACATCCCTTTTTTTTATAGACTCCTATAAGACTAGTTATAATAGTATCTATCTTTTTGGGACAAGTTGTAAGAACTTGATATTTAAGATATGATATGATATTTACCCCATGTAGCACACATAAATATTTGTTTGGGGGATTTCATATGCCCATTAGGCACACATTTTATATGAAAACTTTCACAAAGCCACTATAGTCTCTATAAGAAACATTAGAGTTGAGGTAGATGATAGTATTGATATGGGGATCCTCTCATTTATGAAGTTGTAAATCACCTTGGTTACATTATATCTTTAAAAATTGACTAATAATAACATGCACACCACTAGTACCAATATATGGTGTATTAAATCCTAAGTGGAAATTCATAAAAAAAAAATTTCCAAGAAGAAATGCCAAGGAACTTCTCAAATCATGTGAAAATTTTATGAAGATCATGATGTATGTACTTGTTCATTTATGTATAGGAAAACATAGGTGGAAGTATCTCTATATTTTAAAATTTGTGAACCACCTACCCATAATACTTAATTTTTTCAAGTAATTTATGATATTCATGAGGTGTGAGGGTAATGGCCATGGTAGGAAGTTGTAATTCATTCAAACCAATAATAGGGAAGATATGGTGATGAACACCCTATAACATAAGAGGTGGTAGATACAATGGAGGATAATTTTATAGTGAACTTACTATGTATACACCTCATGAAATCATTACTAGAGGGATTTCCTAAAGTTCCCTGGGCTATGGCATATAAGTGAGTCCCACTTAGCGGCCAAGTGCATCCAAACCCCCCAAAAAAATTGGGGTTTGAACAAACCCCCTTTGATCGAAGGGGGTTTGTTTGAACCCCCTTCATTTGAACCCCCACACATAATTTTTAAAGGGGTCAAAGGTTTACTTTAGCATTTGATTAATTTGAATGATATTTGGGGGGTTTCAAATGAAGGGGGTTAGAACAAAGGGGGTTTGAATGAACTCCCTTTGTTCTAACCCCCTTCATTTGAAACCCCTTCGTTCGAAACCCATGTGGTATGAAATCCTCACCCATTGAAGTGGAAAGTTACTATTGGTATAAAATTGCCACTTCAGATGCCACGTATTAGGAAGAAAAAATAAAATAAAAACATGTGGATCTATATATAAATAGGTATTTTTACGAGCTTTCTAATAATATGATTTTGTTAAATTTTAATAATATTTAATGTTTATTTTGATTTATTTAGTAAAATATACTTATTTATAAAATAAAGTACCATATGTTTGAGGCATTGGGAAAAATAGGAGACTATGGCCAATTTTTTTGAAAAATATCAATGCTCTCAACTTTAATGTCCTTGTTCTAATGGTGAAAAAATTAGTCTATTTCGACATATATATAAAAAAATATTGTAAGGAGAAGAGATAAGCATGGATATTCCTTACCTTGATCATTAAAAAATTTATATATATATTTTTTTAATAAAAAAAGTATAAAAAAATAATCTTGCACTACGTCTATGTTTATAAGACCTCTTTGCAAAAAATCTTGAGAAAATATTATGTTTTGAGAAAATTATGAGGAGAAATCAAGTACTCAATAAAATTTTTTGTACATGAAACATAAACATTGTGTATTTTTGTATTAAAAAATATATTTTTATTTTTTTATTTTTCAAAAAAAAAAAATGTAATCTAAATTTTAAATGAAACATTTCATTAGTTTACACCTTTTTCATATTTTATATGGTTAAGTCACTATTGTCTATACAAATTAAGAAATGTTCAGATTTTCATTTTTTGCTGTCCCCTTAGTACCAAAAAGTGGGACATAGTATTATGCTTCAACCCCCCTACTTGTGGGTATTTTTGAGTAGAGCACAAGACTGATTATTGTCCTTACCTTTATGAAAATCTAACATGAATGTACAAAGTTGAAAAAGTTGTATGAATGATTTGTATAGTACACCTAAGGGAATCGTTGGATTACTAATGAGGGTCGGTGTTGACTACCTCAAGGTCCAAGGGTAAATATAAATATGTTCTACAATGACACTACCCATCCAAAATTAATGAATGCAACCAAAGAGAAGGTTCATTGTGTTAAACCCTCCATCATTGATTACCCCCATGTCATCACTAAAAGAAGCAATGGACATGATAAGGAATTTTTAACATGATATTTAACATGAATGAGATATGGGAAAAAGGCAAAATAAAATATCAATCAGAAGGCTAGTGAAAATGGGGTTAATTTTCTCTTTAAAATATTTACTTTGTTGCACTCAAGGTTTATCCCTTTGCTCAAGATCTTGTTGACATGATATTATGGGTAAAATTTAATAACCTATAGAGATACAAAAAACAAATGGGAAAAGGTCAAGACTAAAAAAATACTAACTATGGCAAAAAGTTATTGATCGATTCAACTATTGATGGGTGGTTGATATATGACATTTTAGTTGACATTGGAGATGAAATGAAGAATATCATAAAATAAGTCTAGCACATGATGGGAAGTCTAACATTGATACTCTCACCCCATGTTATATACATGGAAAACAAGAATTGGGATGCTAAATAATATCTCTATTGATATAATGGGTCTAAAATTTAGCATCAAATTTGAAGTAAAATAATTGGCTAAAGGAGTTAATTAACCTAATTTTCTTGGTAAAACTTAGTGTTATATGAATGATGTAGATACGTGATTTAAGAATCATTTCATGAGTTTTGAGAATGGGGAGTAGTGTGTGGTCATCCCCATTGATAATGATTACATACATTCATATGTTGAGAGTCTTAACATAGATGGGGAGGTGAACCATTTATACAATATCAATGCAAATGAATAGATCATTTGGACAATTGATGATGGATTTCTTAGTTGGGGTGATGAAAACTCTATCCCTAAAAATAAAATGTTGCATGTGACTATTATTTCCAATAATCATATGAGGTGACTAAGTAAAACTGTGCAATAGTAAACATGTCACCTAAGAAATATAATATGCATGAAAGTTTGAGGGACACCAAAGTCAAGGCCATATCTACTCTAATATTGAAGTTCTGGGTTCCACATGCCACACCTAAGATGAGAAGGGTAATCAAACTCAATAGGGTAAAAATTTCATCCCTTCACCATTTTGATTACTTGAAAATATCTACTACTTATGTGAATTATTTGTAAGAGTATTTTCCTAATTAAAATTAACACTTGCACGCATTGGTCTACACCTTGAAGAGTATGACTATGGGTCGGTGGAAAATTAATAAGTATACTCTATAAATATGGGTTTTTGTGAAAGAGGTAATTTTCACCCAATTTGAATGAAATAAAATTAAGTGTGGATTACATAAAAATGGTGGGAATTCAGCACTAGAGAGGTATATACACAGTTGAAAAGAAGTATGGACTAAAATATTACACTTCCTTATAATGAAATCATGGGTCCCTGATATCTATGACACATTGAAGACTTAGGTGCATGCATGGTATATCATTTTTGAGTGGAAAAAAAAGATGGAAAACTAGGAAAGGCTAAAGGTGGGCTTTGTTCACATCTATTCCATTCTCTCATCCAAGCCTACATTCTTTAAACATTTATAAAATATACCTAGATCAATCACGAGGATAATTTGATTATGGAGGAACAAGTTAAGACATTTTACATTTAAAAATGTCTTATATTTCTAATAATGTTCAAAGAGTGAACCAAAGACAGTGATCCTAATGAAGTTGAGGAAAAGGACTTGTTGGAGTTAAATTAGCAATTTAAGTGCAATAAGGAGAAGGTTGTTTTCAAGGTAAATGAAATTCAACCTAAATATACCACATACCACTTAAAGGTGGAGAGATATTATGGACAACATGAAGTTTTCTATGTGTAAGGAGATAAAAAAATATTACCATGGACCATTGAAGACAATGAAGGTCAATATTAGTATAGATGAGGAACCAAAGATCACCACCATTGGAGATTATTAGTTTGATGAATAGTTGACCCAAATCATTGAGTTTATGCATGAATTTAAATATAATTAAGGATATGAAACATGTGCATCCCTATTTTGGGAAAATTAAGATTTAATGGGTTGAGGTCATAAGACCAAATAAAAAAAACCTAGAAAAATGAATCCTAATATTCATACCAAATTTAATGAGGAGATTGATAAAGTTATTTTTTTGGGGGTCATATTTATTATGAATTAATATGAATTGGTAATCTAATGGTATTTATCTTGAAAAAATATGGGTACATATTAATTTATGTGGACTTCATAGTGCTCAATGTTTCATGTCTGGCAGATCCATTCCCAACCTAATTAAATGAATAAATACTAGAATGCATTTTAAGTTGAAAAATATACATGTTCATTTATGGTTTCTTAGGGTACCATCGGATCTAAATTGAGGAAGAGGATAATTCAAAGATAAAATTTGTGATCGAGTAAGGCCTATTTTCCTACAATTTTATTCCATTTGTGTTGAAGAATGTGCATGCTACGTTTTTATGTGTCATGGTAGTATCATTCAATGAATTCATTAATTTTTTACTCTAAGTTTAGCTTGATTATTGGACCATCTTTGGGTTGGTGAAGGAGTACCCCACATGCCTGAAATTGATGTTTGAGTGTTATTGTCAACTCCAGAGCTCGATCAAATTTTAAAAATGTATCTTTGTAACACATTATTTGAAACTCTTTGGTCACATTATCTACAAATAACGGATGATTTTGGACCCCACAAAAATTTAAATCATATTTTAGCTTGAGGCATTCAATACACTATGCAATGTTTATGCATTATTAAGGCACATTGGTTATTATCACAATTTCATCAGATACTATGGGGACATTTTTCATGTCATTTTAAGGTATATTATAAAAGAATGGAATATTTATATGAATATAAAGGAAATAATATGCCTTTGATAATCTAAAATAAATTATTTTTAGTGTGTTGATTTTCAAGTTTCCAAACTAGAATACCCATTCCATGTACATATCGATGCATAAGGGTCATCCATTGGTGCTATTTTGGTAAAACTATTAAAAATAAAATGGATCACCCCATATACTTTGAAATAAGGAAAGTTACAGTAGTTTATGTGAATTTAAAAAGACCACACCATTCATCTTCTTCAAGGACCATGAGGCATTAAAATATGTTGTTAATAATATAGTCTTACATGAAAGGATGTATATATGGATTATGTTGTTCTAAGAGTTTAAATTTTTTGTGGTTGTTAGGCCCTATAATTATAATTTTGGGATATAACATTTTTCATAGACCATGTCAGGAGAAAAGGTAAAAAACATTGAAGTGCCCATTTATACAAGGTTTAGCATGTTCCTAAGGACTTGGTAGATATAGTGATATTTATCACTTAGAGCATAACCCCAAGTAATTGGAAAATAAAAAATAAGAAGACATTAGTATCCTACTACCCCTTATCAACTCATAAATGTTGATTTATACAAGCTGGGGCATTACAAACTATTGTGCTAATGTTTTTTAGAACATGAATGCATGAAGGAATTTTTGGTGTCCACTATACATGTGTGAGGCCACCACAATAAAAATTATGTTTTTATGGTATTTAGTGACCAAATATATATGGATGCTAAAGAGTATGAATAAAATATGACATGTGTCAACTAATTGACAAACAAAATAGGAGGGAAGAAATTCCATTAAATGCCATTAGTGCTTAGTATCTCTTTGACAAAAGGGTCATTGACTTTATTTGACCAATTCCACCCATAACAACCATATATTATCTCAAAATATGGGTATATGTGTCTCAAATTAGTAATATAAATGTTAGTGTAGACACTCAAATCCAATAATTAGATGATTAATAATGATTAAACTTGACATCCTCACCTTAATTGGTTTATTTGCCATTTTATGGACTTAAAATATCTATGGGAGCCTTAAATTTTATATTCACTATCTTAAAAATATAGAAAACATCATTCAAAGATCCATATTCTAATTCTAAACTCCTATCAACTAAGTTTTAACAATCTCTATCCTTGTGGGACAAGACCATACTAGATAGACATGGTCGAAATGTGGAATTTCCACTAGTGTGCCCCTATCCCCTATGCTCTAATGGTAACTTTTAAAATTTGAGATGTTTATTATTAAACCTCCCAAACTTTTAAAAAGGTTATTTAATTTAAATTATTACAAATGTTCCTCTATATAATCACATCAATACCATACAAAATACATCTATCATGCACTTAAAAATTCTACTGCACAATGAGCAAAAGAGAACTAATCCTTCTAATTTATTCTAACAATAATAGGCTAAGTTTGAATTTATTTTATTTTAGGCCAAGGGAACTCATTATCAATAATTCAAGTCAATCTATTTATTTGCATTCATATAAAAATATCAAGATTCACACACTCATTCTAGGAGGGAAAACTACATCAGCCCAAGGCACTTTGGGAGTATGTTGTAAGCACTTAGATTACATGAGTTTTTTTAAAGATAGATTTCATAGTCAACATAAGATCAATTTGAGCTAGGTTTGCATATATGTTAGACAATTTACTATTTATAGTTTATTTAAAATTTTGTAAATTATTATATTGTACATTTAGGTTATGTACTTTTTGTAACCTAAATAAGATTTCAATAGTTTATTTGTTTATAAAATTTAATTTTTAAATGAAAATGAATAGATTAAACATTTTGGTGAAACCCTAACTTTTTTTAGAACACTACTTATTTTTTGTTTGATTTTTATCCTAAAATTTCATACAATGTTTGTAAATTACTGACACTTAGAAAATAAACTTTAACCTTAGATATAAATATGGCGCCATGAGTCAATCTTAATCGACCTTAATTTAATTTGACACTAAATAAATTATCTTGTCACCTTTGGTAACATATAACACAAGAATTTTATATTGATCTTGGATTAAAATTCCTTGATCTCTATGCACAAAAATATTTCAAATTTATTTTATCTTAATTATTTATTTGCTTGTTGCTTATTTTTAAAAACTTTGTACTGATAGTTTTAAAATTGCTTAGTGACTGTCATTACAAGTTAAAGGTGCTTCTTTTATATATACCATTGTATGAAGGGTACTACCCCATTTATCAATCCATTATACACCACTAAACACATATTTTAGTTTTTTTATACCTCAAAAAATATTGGAAACATCTACGGTACCTTGTTTATACCATAGTGAGCCTCTTTAGTCATTCAATTTATGGAACACTTGAGAGGAGTGTATCACCTAGAGAATTTACTCTCACTATACCATCTGAGATGTGATAGAGAGATAAAGGATTGGATTTGAATCTCTATTTAGTGCTCTAAAATATTGAACACTATTCTATGAATGAAAAAGTATATTTGAGATCCCACACAATCATTTAAACCCTTGCCTATATCACCCTATATACCATTTTTTTTCTTGTATTGTTTTCATAATAGGATATTTATTTCATATTTTACATAGGATATGTAATTCATTATTACATATTCTATTTCCTTTCAAGATGTTATTCATTATGGTGTGTCATGGATAACGTTTAAGTCTACTTAGGAATAAAAAATGTGAAACATTAACCCTCACGTACTTTTTAACTCTTATTATTGTAATACTACATCCTATAATAATTCTCCCCGATGATTACCATCATCAATAAAGAGTTATGCCACTTATTATATTATTTGGGGTCAAGAATGCATGAAAATTTCACATACTATTGATAGATGAGTCCATGGATACCATAAAGAGTTTACCTCTTGTGGACAAAGTCAATCCAAGCCGTCTCCAAAGATCACACCTGCTTCTAATACCTATTGTTATAATATTCCATATGAATTACATCATATCATAACTAGATGCCAAAGAGCATGTGTATAACCCTTTATGAATCCTCCTCCTCACCTTCAACATAATTTTGTTAGTCAATCTATTCCCATTACTCATCCAAGGCTCATATTATATCCCCACTCCTATGTTATTCAAACTATAAGAGGGTGGCCATACTTGCCTACCCAAACCAACATTAATAAATAGAATGTTCCTCCTCCACCTTCTCAACATTACTCAATGCAAGTTTATTAACCCGAGGGATATGATCTCATCGAATACTTGTGTAATACTATAATTGATATTTTAAATTAGATATATTAAAGATAACACCCACTTACAAGGATATCATATATGCAATGTTGTGAGATACTAGTCTTCCTGTAATACAAAACTAGCTTCATTTTATTCTATCATGAATACCTTCAAGTGTATTGACATTAATATTAATTTTAATAAGGAAGATATACCTCCCAAGCATATCAATGAACAAAACATTTTATTATTCATTCAAATTTGAATACATGGAAAGCTAGTCAAGAATACATTAGTCGACAACAATTATGGAATTAATATTTATAGGTATGACTTCCTATGTAAATTGGGATTCAATAAGGATGATATTTCAAAATCTAAGAAAAATATACATGGATTTGATAGCACACCTAAACAAATAATAAGAAAAATCACATTAGATTTATCAATAGGACCTAAAATGGTATCTACTTTTTTTCATGTCGTACATCATCAATTACCATATAATATAATCTTGGGATGGCCTTAGATTTATGATATGGAGGCTATATATTTTGTATTCCATAAATGCATCAAATTTTTACATGATACACATGAGTATACAATTATAACTAGTGATGCACATTTTTATATACTGTAAAATGACACAATCATAATCTGGTAAGGTCTCCATCATACCACCTAAGAAACCAATTATGATTGGAAAAATGCATATGGGTTAATCAAGTAATTTCAATGATACCCCATAGGCTACTCACAATCATAATAAGATAAAGTAACCTATCAAAAAAGAGAACCAATAAGCGTCAATTCCAATTAAATTAGAAGAACCTCTTATGGAAGTATCATTATTGGTTAACTCTAAAGATTAATTTTTTCAAATTTAGGACTACTATAGTAGTGATGATGAAGATACATAAGAAATAATAGATGACCAACTATGAAATTTAAATTTTAATCCAATTTATGAAGATGAAAACTTATCTCATTATTTATTTACATTTATTAGAGTGGGTGACTAAATAGATATCTATCATATGAAAAATAAGGGCAAAACACCCATTTCTAACCAACAAGATCTACCAAATGCTTCAAATAACTTCAATATGATATCACAATCAATTGAATTCAATAATTGTCTTAGTAAAATTATCACATGTCCTAAGGAAAAGGTATAAAAGGAGAAATTAAAGTCACAAATAGATCAACATTCAGAGCTAAAACAACCAAGGCAAGCTCAAACTATTCTCAAAAATATTTCTTAATAAATTCATATCAAAGTAAGACTCATTCTCTAGGGTTACTCCTAAAAATCTGGTTTAAAAAGAAACAAAAAAATAAAATTAATAATATATCTAACATATCATTATTAAGCCACTTATGGATGGTAAACAATGCACTACTATTTCAATTACTTGCTTACAACAAGCTAATATATGCATAACCTAGCTCTTCCAAATATCCTAGGTATCATACACAACATCTCAATAAGGCTAAAAAATCCAAAGCAATGCATATGATCTATCACATTTCCAATCACTCATGGTATTAGATAATGTTTATCATTATTTCACATTGATCCTACTTTATATCAATAGAATGAAATCCTTGGAATATCATGGAAAAGATTAATGGGAGCTACAGTTAACACTAATTATGATTCTCTCAGATTCTATCAATATATTGAAATGATCACCAATTCAAAAGATAATATAATTAAATGCAATAGTAAAAAGCATACCATATTAAAAAAAAGGCCATCCAATGTAGTTATGACTGATATGCATTATCCATAACATATGATACAATATAATGGATCAGATAGATCCACATAATGACATCCTATTCTAATCAATAGTTTATCACAAAATGAATTAGGTGGATATACCATTTATGTGGGAAATCCCTAGGTAATTTCCTCTAATAAAGTTATTGGTTATCTACTTTCACTTTCATTTGTACATAAATTTTTAGATACTAATTATATTCCTTATCCAAACATTCTTAATGTAGGATCATCCAAGGGTTCATACAATCTTGTATCAAAAAAAATTTGTAATGTGTTTTTTTGGGTTACAGTCTTGTTTGTGTGACATTATTAACCTCTTATAATGATGTTTGAAAAGTATTCCTTTACCATATGAAAGGTGTGGATATTTTTTTCTACTTCTATCAGTCTACATGGAATGTTAAGTCACATACACTAGTCAGAAATAGTTCTTTAACTATGGTAATAATTTGATGATGAAATTTGTTGAGTTAATAACACCTGACACTTATAACTTATGCACCAAATTTTATATCATTTGGAGTCACCTTAAAAATGTATCATCTAATTCCATTAGATTAATTAAAAGGATGTTTCACCTTATGATATAATAATTGGATGTTGAAATTTGGTGAGGTCATAACACATGACATTTAAAACCTCTACACCAAATTTTAGGTCATTTAGATTCACCATAGAAACATAACATTTGATTATATCATAACAATAGGAAGGATGCTTATTATTTTTTAGTAAGAGTTAGATTTAAAATGTTTGTGAGATTTTATAAATGACACATAAAACCTATGTGCCAATTTTAGAGCATTTGTAGTTAAAACATTAATGTATAGTCTATTTTTGTCAAACTATGTCATTTATCTAGTTTACAACACTTCACAAGGTGGTTATCTTTTCATGGTAAGAGTTGGATTGCAAAGTTTGGTGAGATGGTAGTAACCAACACATAAAACATAAGTTAAATTTTTTATGTCATCTAGAGTTACTCTAGAAATGTAATATTGATTATGTTAGCCTCCATCATTTATTTAGTTTGCAATAACTGGTAAGATGGTTCTTCACATGTGGTAAGAATTGGATTGAAAAATTTGGTGATATGATATAAAATGTAGTGTAAAATTTGTGTTTCAACTTTTAGGTCATTTGGATAAAATTTAGTAAATTAATGATAGTGTTATTAACTGTCATTCAAACTGAAAACATCACTTGAGTATTCAAGAGTTATTAAAAATTTGGCATTTAATCACCAAAACTAAAATATGCCAAATGATTATACATTTTTTTGGTAAAGAAAGTTTAATAGACACTTGATGAATATTGGGATGTTAATAAGAATACATTATTGATATAATGAATATGTTTTGGGAGAGGGATGAATGATGAAGGAGCATAACTCTTTAGGAACAAACAATGAGTTGTATTAGTTTAGGAGGAATTATATGAGAATGTATAAATATTTCACATGATGTAATAATATTGTAGAGGAATGTGTGAGAGTGTGTGTGTATTTGAGGGTGTGAATGTATTTCATTGTGGTGTTGTAATATGAATGAAATAAAGATGTACTAACTATGTCAAGTCTGAGTATATGAAAGTGTGACCATGGATAAGTCTCTAGACATAGAAACATAGAGATAAATGTAGAAATTAATTGGTTTCCCTCTTTTATGCTTTCACCAAGTGGTATCATAGTAATATTTTTTTTATTTTGGGTTGAGTTTGGAGACTCTTGTATGAGTTTGTTATTATAGGCTATGAAATAAAAATCTACTAAGTCTATTGCAAGTATTGAAAGAGAATCTTGCATAATTGTTTTGTAGGTGTGAGAGAAGTTCTGAAAGTGTACGGAATGCAAGAAAGGATATAGTTTGAGTATGTTATAGGTTGTGAAATAAAATCTTGATAATTTTGGAAAGATGTAACATAAAGGAGGAATAACACAAGAGGTGGATATCTTAACAAAGATATGATGAGAATGACTACATAAAGTGGTATTGTTTCATATCTGAATGAAAATAATGAATAAAAGATAATTATTGGATTGATGTACCTACATGTAAGATTAGATTCTTTGGAAAGAGGCCAAATAATCAGAGAAAAATATTCTATTAGAAAAGAAAGACCAATAAAGGTCATGGGGAAGGAAAGATGTAAGTCTATTGGTGATATTGGTTTTTTATGGAAATAAACATATGTAAAATTTCACAAAATGGATAATTAATCTTGAAATATATTTTGAAGATGATAATGTTTTAGACCCCATGAAGGTAAAACCTACATTTAAGAGAATGTGCATAAGTGGAATTGTATATTAGAGAGATGTCCAAAAGAGGAGACAAATAAAAGGTAAGAAGAAGGTAAGTGGTTTGTGATAAATGGTTTCTATTTTTTTCAATAATTTTATACATACAAAATTGTAGCCAAAATGTTTGAAGAATCTTCATGTGATGAGGCTTGAGAGAGATGAGAAGAAGAAGATTGCTAAGAAATGCAAGAAGAGTGGGAAGTTTTCATGTGAGTAGCTCAAGTATAATTTGATAATTGGAAAGGATAGTTATGTGTATGAAAATAATAAGGTTGTATTAAAATATAATAAGAGGGTGAGTTTTCCATTTGATGATCCCAAGTTTGTTTTCAAGAACAAGAAAGAGAAAGAAGGTTGTATGAAGTAAAAATATGATATTCAAAACAACAAGGAGAAAGGGAGATGTGGTCAGCACTTATGGGAAGAAATTCTCATGAAATAAGATATTAAGGTGATAGTAGTTAAATCATAAGAATGAGATCCATTGTTCAATGATGGGAAGGAGTTTGTGGTATCCCACAAGTGGGAAAAATTAGAATCATCTTTGGAGAAAGAAGGCAATGTGTTTGTATGTTATATTTTGGAGGGTATAAGGGTTGAACAAAACTAAGGAAAGATATAGGATTCCATTTTGGAAATAGTAGAGGTGAATGAAGAGATCAACCATGAGGAGTTTTAGGTTTCCATGAAGGAAATAATGTAGACCATCCATTTTCAGGAGATGAAAAAATAATAATGAGAGAGTAACCATGGAGGTTATTGAAAATGGGCCTAGGAATCCATCATGAGGGAGAAATATCTAATAAGACTATGAACAAAAAAAATTATTTGGAAAACATGTCCTTATGGTGTGAATAAGAGATAGAAGAAGCGATTGTAAATTTTTTTGATTCCCTTAATATGTTTGTTCAATATCTAGTTCAAAAAAAATTAGATGGAGATAGAGATGGTGGATATGTTTCTAAAAATAGGACTAAAATATGTAAATGGTATTACATATGTGGAAGAAAACCACATAGATGTTATAGGAGGGACTCTTATGATTCAAGGTGTGCATTGTTCACATATGGACAAGGAGAGTGAAAAATTATATACATATGATATGGATTTGAAAGAAGGTGAAAATAATTAGTCTAGAGCTGATATAAAGAGGATGAGAATTGAAGATAAGTTATCACAAGAAAAATTAAAAAATGATAGTCTTTGAGAAGCCAAATATTGATGAGAATCAAGATAAGAGTGTGAATATAGAGGAAGCACTGATGGGGAATGCCAAGTCTCATGTTTATAAAATGATTTATGATTATAGTTAGTGTGAAAGATTAGAAAGGGAGAGAGAGGTGGAATTAAAAGAGGCCTTCCAAGGTGAATATTTGAATCTAGAAGTGAAACATTATGTACTCAAGAATGCAAGTGAAGAGGAGAACATTATTTGTATATCAATATAATCATGTGGAAAATGAAATGATGTTATAGAAAATGTGGATGAGTTGCTTGACACAAAAGTGAGGACAATGAAAGATAAGGAGGTGAATACTATCCTATAGGTGGTATTAGAGAGTATGGGTTATAATTTGGATGTCCAAATTTATGTTGAATCTATAGAAATGATATTGAGGATGAAAGAGGAGATGACAAACACGAGAGAATAGGAGCTACAAATAACAAAGGGTGATAGAAAAATGAATCCAACATTAGTCTTGATAGTGAGTAGTCAAATCCAATAAGGATTTAGTATGAGGTGATCGATTAATAGTGGGTTTAAGCCCACAAGAGAGAGTAATATGAAATAACAAACATCTTAGTGGAGATGGTTGGATGAAGGTGGGTTTCAGCCCACAAGAAGATGGGAAGTATAAAATATGAGCCTTTGGTAGAGGAGAAAACATTATAGTGGGTGTAAGCCCATAAAAAGAGTGGGGAGAGAAGGAAAAGAGGGAAAAAAAGAGTGGGGAATATAAAAATATCAAAGGTAATAATAAGATGAAAGAATTGAAACAAGCAAGAGGGAGATAGAAATGGAATAAAAAGAGAGACAATTAATTGAAGTACTTGGTGTGTTGGAAGGAAATGCCATGGCCATTATGGTTCATGGTAAAAAGAGTGGTTTTATCATTTGCTCCAACTATGTGACTAAGATCTTAGATTATATAAACCATAGGTGTTTGATGTAGGAACATCTAAGGGTTCCTATAGTCTTGCATCAACCAAAAATAGAGCGTGGTGTATTTTTTTAGGTCTTTTAGTTGTGGTCTTATTGGTGTGAGATTATAAACCTATTAGAATTGTTGTTCCCAAAATCCGTCACTCATTTTTGGGGGTAACATATCAACTATTTTGGTCCTGAAAGCCAAAATTATCTCTTCCCTTTTCAAAAAATGTTCTGAGCATCCAAGTTCTTTAATTATTCACGCATTTTTTAGCTAAGGAACTCATAGGTTCAACAGGTTCCACAGGTTCAATAGGTGAGCTCTCACAAAGGAACAAGTTCCAAACACTTAGGCATTTCAAGGCTAGTTCAATGTCGAAGTTCAATCAAAAGACTCATCGACAGGATTCAAACAAAAGATTGAACCATTGAACCATTGAACCCCACCTCCAAAGGTTCAAAGGTTCAATGACATCGGGTTCAAAGGTTCAATGACATCGGCAGACTTCAAAGAGTTAAGCGCTTCAGCAAAAGTTCAATAAGCTTCAGTGGACTTAAAGAAAAGAAGACTTCAAAGAGTAAAGGTTGAACCATGGTTGAACCTTGAACCAAAATGGTTCAAAGTTCAAAGGTTCAATGAGTTCAACAGAAAATAAAAGGATCTAGAAAGTTTGAAGGAACAAAAGATTCAAAGAAAGAGAATGAACCGTTGAACCTTCAACCAAAATGGTTCAAAGTTCAAAGGTTTAAAGGGTTCAAAGAAGTTCAAAGTGTAGAAAGGAAGCTTCAAGTGAATGGAAGAAGCAGAAGAAGTTCAACAAGGAGTTCAACTGAAGGGTTCGAAGAATGATTGAACCAAAGAGCTGAGTGAACAGACAAGCTGATTGAACTACCGACCATTGAACCACTTTGAACCATTGAACTGATGCACTCCAAGGTTCAAGGTTCAAAGTAGTTCAAGCGACTAAGTGATCATGATGTCCCCATGGATGTCAAATTCAAGGTAATAAAATATCTGATGATTTTCAAATATGGCATGGACCCTGTGAACAAATTTAGTGACCAACCAAAGAAGAAGCTGAAAGAGCCAGCAGAAAGGGAAAGATAGCCCGAGAGCTCAGATCATGAGAAAAGGACAAAATACATGGCAAGGAAAGATAGGAAAGACTAGAAATATCTGCACAGGAGTTATTTCTAGTAGGTGGAACAGTCCACCAAGTAGACATCTGAGAGCACAAACATTCAAAGATGTAGCCTATTTTTCTCCATTTGAGTAAAGGTGAAGTGGACAGCTGTGCACATATCAAGAAAAGGACCAAGTAACCCATGCTTTAAAAAGACATTTGAGATGAATTGACATGCCACAATTAAGGTGATGCCCTGTTCTAGCATGGCCCCTTGACAGAACTAAAAATGCATTCAAGGCATTAAATGTAGCATGGGCCATTCCATGAAACAAAACACCAAGTCTTTCTTGGCTGCTATATATTATAATCTCTCATCTTATGCAAATGATATCTCTCTGTTATAGAAGTGAAACTCTGCCCAAATTGAAAGGTGATTTCCTGAGACTTTGAGCTCAGATTGTTAATCATATTTTGTTATATGAATGAGAAAGTAGGTTACTTTCAGACTTTATGCTGTAATAACTTGTGTTATTTAGGGATTGTTCTTATGTCTATTTCCTAATGCATTCTTGTCCATTTAATTTAATAAGTAGAACTAGTGGAAGTAACTAGGAAGGTGTCCTGAAGCCAACTGTGGAAGACTTTGTGCTATCACAATTGTCTTTAGTGTGTTTTTTTCTATTTCTATGTAAAGGATCTTGGGATGACTTTGTGCCCCCATTATCATTTCATATTTCACTCTTTGGCAGTTGAAGGGGAGACTTTGTGCTACACCTCATTCTGCTGGTTATTATGCCCTTGTTCCTGTTACTTTTACTACCAAGAAAGAATTTGTTGCTATTGATTAAACATTACTTTTGAAAGAAGAGAAGTGCCTTCTAGCAATTTCACCTAGGATTTCTCCTTTGATTTGTGAACATCATCTCTGAGAAAAAAGAGATGGATGGTGTTATCCTACCCCTGAGTGTTATTTTTTGCTTATATTTATAGTATATAGCTGCCTCATATTTATAGGGAACCTCCCCTTGATGAGAGGAGAGATTTGTCCCCTTCTGATGTGGTAAACCTACACATTTGGCCAACCAATATCCTTATGCTATGGTTGAAATCACCTATTTTTCTCATCAGTTATCTAGTGACAAAATATTCATCCAACAGTTTTTGGTGACTCTGCTGGGGACACAATAATTTTGTGCAATTTGAAGCCTCAAGCTTCAGATTGAAACATCACTTGTGTCTTACCCATTATCATTATATCCTTATCCATTTCCATTATATACTCTAAGCTGCAAAAACCAGAGATGCTGGAGATTGAGTGTTTCATTTCAAAATTCAATTCTCTGCTAGCTCCATGCCAACAATTTTTGGTGACTCCGCTAGGGAAGAACACGTAGTTTGGATCCTCAAGCTTCAAATTGAAGTGATTCCAGTTCTTTTCTATTTTTATTCTACAATCTAGTAGCTCCATGTTATACAAGAAGCCAAAAATCTCAAGGTGTTATTGACCTTATTTTTGAGTTGGTGTAGCAGAGCAATTTTAAGTTGTTTCCTCCACAACCTCACCTTCAACGAACTAGGAGTCTTCCTCATACCAACACCAGGTCACCAATACAAGGTAGAGCTTATTTTTCCTCTACTATCAAAACTTTTCCCATACATACCCCACCAAGATTTGTTATTCCCCCTTTCCATAGTCATACAATGGCAGTTCAAGGCCCCTGGGGTAACTCTTTTGGTCCACTCAATTTAACTCCACCTCTACATGAACTGCCTCATAGTTCTAGGAAGAATTTTCCCAAGTTATTTGGTGATGGGAGAGTTCATCCAAATGAACATATTTCAGCCTTTAGCATAGCCTATGGCATGATAGGTGTGGAGCACAAAGATATAGCAGTTAGGTTATTCGTAGAAACTTTACAAGGTGCTACTGCAGAATGGTTTTACCATCTGCAGGCTCAGTCAGTGACTGACTGGAACACTCTCAAAGCCAAATTTGAAGCTAGGTTCAAGATTACTTAAGATGTGCATGCCCTTCTCACCCAACTCACACAAATAAAGAAAGAGCCTCATGAACCTATGAGGGACTTCATTACCAAGTTTGACAAGTTGAGGAATATGATTCCTACAATTACTTAGCCAACAACTGAGAACCTCAAATGCTTCTTCATCAACTCTCAGCTGCTTGAAGTGAGTTTTCTACTGAGATGTGCTGGCCACATATACCTTACTATAGGTCAAGATTTAGCCACTGAGGTGGAAGATGATCTTATCTTAGCAAAAAAGATAAGGAGAGATCCTAACAGAGGTAAATCTCCTTCATCTTCTAAATATTCATCTACAGGCACCACTGATCTAATGGTGAAAAAGCTAGAAAATGACTTGTTAGCTCTCAAAAGGTGAATGGTGTTAGGTGACCCCTTATCCAACGGAAGCACAATTGATTACTTTCTTAAAAGAAATTAAACACGGAATTATATCAGAATGATAAAGTAACTAGAAACTTGAGACAACAAAGAATTTGAGAGACAATACACACTCTTGTATTAGATATTACTAGAAGAAAATACAATAAGGAAGATGCCACTTCTTCCTCCACCTCAAAGGCTTGCCACACCTCAAGACCTTCTTCCCTCTCTCTCTTGCTCAACACAACAACTCTATAGCCTGAGTTATTATCCCTCCTTGAATGCTTCAGCTGATCTCCTTGACCTTACACCTGTAGATCTCCTTGACCTTGCTTGCTTCAATGCTTTTACTTGCCTTCTTGATAATTACAATACATGCCTCATGGGTATTTAAATAGAATCCCATGGTTACAAAAATATAAATCTAACTACAATAATTAGACACGCTCGTGACTATAATTAGTCATTTGACATGCAAACACTTGCTTCACTTAACTGACTGTTCGTCAACAGCAGTTTTGGAATGCACAGGTGACTAACGTCGGTCCCTGCTTGCCTGGTGCTGCCGACGTTAGCTGACTCTCTGCCATCACCAGTTTCCTTCTCCACTATCTCTGGCCGATGTTGGTCATGATGCTGACGCCGGTTCTTCTGGTTCTTTAGCATCCTCTTCTTTGTGTCTACAAATAGTTGAAGCTTTTAGCTCCACACCCTAACAATCTCTCACTTGGATATAAATAGCTGCTACTATACTTGTACCTATACAGTATCTATTTTGTTCCTTTGGATCTGTATCCCTCTTCAAAGTCACTCTTGAATACCAACCACCACGCAAACCTGTGATGTTATACCTGTCACTTATGCCAAAAGAATTTTGCTGCTCCCAAATTCTCCATGACATACTTCTGAACCAACTTTACCCTTAGCTCAGAAAACTCCCTGTATATGAAACCCTACAACAAGTAACACAATACAGTAACAAGATTTATCCAACCTGGTAAAAAAAAAAATGGTCAAACCTCCATTGTCTTGTAGCTAACTCAAGACCATATACCCTAGCCTTCTGTCTCACATGTCCATCCACTCTCTTCTCTAAAACGGGAATTCATCTCTCTATCCAGTGATTCCTTCCAGCTGACAACTCTACCAACATATACCTGTTTGGTTCTTCTCCAAGGACTCACACTCCTCATCCATGTCAAGCTCCCACTATTTCTGGATTCTACCTGCATTGCTTCTTCTATCTTCCTAGTCCTTGACTATCAGTAAGCAATATAAAGAAGGTGAGCAACAAATATGAGGTTCACGTACCTTTTCTGACCTCTATATGGGTGTTTGAGACTCCTTGACAGCTAACTATCCACCCATCATCCGTTCCAGTGACTGATCTCAGCCATCTCCCAGTCTGCTCCCGACCGATGTCAGTTTCCTGCACCGACCCTGACTACCGACGTCGTTACCCCTGGCCGACTCTGGTATCCCCCTACCGACGTCAATCCTTATGGCTGACATTGGACTTCTCCTGCCTGACCTACCGACCCTGTTGGTCTGCACATGACCGATGTCGGTGTCTGGCTGACCGATGTCAGTTCCAGGTGACTGATGTCAGTGTCTGTGTGTTCCTGTGAGTGATGAATTCTTCATCCACGAGCTCATCTTGGATCATATCTCTGTCCATACTACCTTGCTCAGATTTATTCAGTGCCTGTAACTGTTCTCTGGCCTTCATCTCCTCCATAAACACCAAGACTTCCCTGTTCTTGTCAAAAGCATCAAATTTCCTTTTCCTGCAATGAACTCTATCTATGCTTTATGAATTTGAACACATACCTTTTGAATCAAGAACGTCCATTCCCTTCTTATTCATGTGACCAAGCCTATTAAGCCACATCTTCGAATCTATAGCTGAAGTAGATAAACCAGAAGTAGAATCAGTAATACAAGTAGATAGATAAAGAGTACCTACTTTCTTACCTCTTGCTAAAACAAGTGCTCCCTTGGTAACCTTCCAAGAATCCGCTATGAGGGTTATTGTGCATCCCTCGTCACCCAACCTTCCCAAAGAAATCAAACTCTGCTTCAGAATTGGAACATGCATGACCTCCTTCAACACCCATGTGTTGTCAATCTACAATTTCAGCTGCAATTTCCCTTTGCCAACTATCTGACAAGGCATACCATCCCCTAAATAAAGCACTCCAAAGTCTCCCTGTTCATACTCATGGAAAAAATCTTTGTTTGGGGATGCATGAAAAGATGAACCAGAATCTAAAATCCATGATCCTATCTGACTATCCAAAGAAAGTATGAGAGCATCTTACACCACAATATTTGCATCTTTTGCTTCTTCTTTACCTTCAGGTTGATTCTCTTTATCTCGCAACCAACACTCCTTTGTGTGTCCTTTCTTTCCACAAAACTAGCAGGTAATACCTTTGGATTCGGATCTCCTTCCCGACCTTGATTTCCCTTGCTCAATCTTCTCCCTTTGCCTTCCCCTGCTTTCTGCACTTAGAGCATTCCCTGATGATTCACCTGTGCTTCTCCTACGTATTTTCTCATTCGAAATCACACTCACAACATCATCAAATTTTAAGAATTTAGAAGCAGATGCAGAATTACTTACTGCCATAACCAAACTGTCCCAACTTTCAGGCAAAGAACATAAAATCAAGAGAGCCTTTACCTCATCATCAAAAACAATATTGACTGAAGTTAATTAGTTTACCAAACCATGGAAATCACTGAGATGAGTATGTACTGATCCACCTTCCTGCATTTGCAAAGTAAATAACTGCTTCATAAGATATACCTTATTAGAAGCCGAGGGCTTTTCGTATAAATTCGCCAAGGACTTTATCAACTCTTCCATTGTCTTGCACTGTGATAAGCTGGAAATCATAGACGATGCAAGGCTCAACCTTATGGAACCGAGAGCCTTCTGATCAAGAACGTTCCATTCTTCATCCTTCATATCTGTGGGCTTGCATGCAACCCCACCCAACGGTAAGTATAGATCCTTCTGATACATATAATCCTTAATCTGCATCCTCCAGTGTTGATAATTCTTGTCGTTAAACTTCTCCATTCGTAGCTTACTTTCTTCTGCCATTGCTGAACTCCCACTCAATCAGAAAACCCTGTGAATGACCTATAATCAAAAAATACCCTACTTCCTGCAAACTGTAGCTCTGATACCAACTGTTAGGTGACCCCTTATCCAATGGAAGCACAATTGATTAATTTCTTAAAAGCAATTAAACACATAATTATACCAGAATGATAAAGTAACTAGAAACTTGAGACAACAAAGAATTTGAGAGACAATACACACTCTTGTATTAGATATTACTAGAAGAAAATACAATAAGGAAGATGCCACTTCTTCCTCCACCTCAAAGGCTTGCCACACCTCAAGACCTTCTTCCCTCTCTCTCTTGCTCAACACAACAACTCTATAGCCTGAGTTATTATCCCTCCTTGAATGCTTCAGCTGATCTCCTTGACCTTACACCTATAGATATACTTGACCTTGCTTGCTTCAATGCTTTTACTTGCCTTCTTGATAATTACAATACATGCCTCATGGGTCTTTAAATAGAATCCCATGGTTACAAAAATAGAAATCTAACTACAATAATTAGACATGTATCTTGTGACTATAATTAGTAATTTGACATGCAAACACTCACTTCACTTAACTGACTGTTCGTCAACAGCAGTTCTGGAATGCACAGGCGACTGACGCCGGTCCCTGCTTGCCTGGTGCTGCCGACGTCAGCCGACTCTCTGCCATCGCCGGTTTCCTTCTCCACTGTCTCTGGCCGACGTTAGTCATGATGTCGATGCCAGTTCTTTTGGTTCTTCAGCATCCTCTTCTTTGTGTCTGTAAACAATTGAAGCTTTTAGCTCCACACCCTAACAAATGGTGCAAGGGATGTCTACTGCTCCTTCATACAGAGATATACCAAAGAGGACATTCCCCAATCAGTCATACCAAGACAATTCTACCAAGAATCAAGGGAAACTAAATTGCCCTCCTCCCCCACATGGGAAGCTTGCCATTAAATCACCTCCAACCAATTTAGCAGTTAGATATCTTGAAACATAATTTGATTTCTCTTTCTAGCCTAAATTGAACCAAGAAAATGATGTTGATCTCTTTGCAGAAGACCAAGAAGAATCAACTGGCGACTCCAACATTAGTTTCCTAAATTATTAGGATGAACCTAGAAGTAAAGGTGAAGTGTTTGATGGATCATACGCAGTGTTTACCAGGTCCTAGAACCAATCAGCTCAATGAGCAAATAAAGGAAAAATAGGAGAAGAATCTCGACCAGTAATTTCAATTTCTAAATGAGGAACTTCACTGCCTTTCCAATCAAAGGACCCGATGATCAATAAAAAGTAAGTACCTCAAATATTCCTTTACCTCTTGCTTCAAATTCTTAGACCAGTACCATACCCCCAAAAAAATATAAGGATGAACTTCCTTCCTCTATTCCTAGTCCATTTTAGTCATTTGACATAATCGACCATACTAAGAAGACCAAAATCCAAATGACTGAGTTTGAATATTTACAAGCCAACCCTGAGCAGTTGGACAGGTTGGTTGAGTGTGTGAAGAATAAAGCCATCCCTATAGGAAAATATGTTAAGAAGGTAACTCATGATCCCCTAAAGAACATGTCCATCCCAAAAAATCTTGTCATTACTCCTCCTACTACCCCTAAGAAAATAGAGCCTTTTTATGTTTCCCTATTAATAAATGGTCACAAGCTGAGCAATTGCATCATTGATTTTGGAGCTTCAAATAACATCATGCCTACCAAAGTGGAAGAATATCTTTGTCTCACACTTACCAAGACATTTTGGAGATACTTCTCCATGAAAAAATAAGTGCCACTATTAGGACAAATCAAGGATGCCTAATTTGCATTTGTGGCATTCTTGGATAAGAGAATTAAGATGATAGTCCTAGTGGCTGACGTCTCAGCCTCTTATGGAATTCCTCTTGGGTGAAATTTCTACAAGGATGTTGGTGGCAAGTTGAGTATAGACCTGTCTAAAGCAAGGATTTCGATTAAAGGCATCATGAAGAGATTGCTCCCTAAGAAGGAGGCAAAATACATTGTCACTCAAACATCAGTGCCTAAAGCTCAAATTCTATTTGAGTCTTCAGGTAGGGGTAATTATTTTTTATCTACTGAAGACGTTCCTAATTCAGCTGATGAAATTCCTATAGGTGGCAATCCAAAAAGTTTAGACAAGACATTAGAAGAATTGGTAGGGTGCAATATAGATGAAAAAGGATCTTCCCTCTCTAATGAAGAAAAATCTGATAAAAAATCAATTTTTGATGATGTTTCGATCCTAGAATTTGATGGTAGTAATTATTCTATCGGTGTTAGAGCCAGGATTGTGTTGATATCTCCTTAAGGAGATATTTTTCCTTCTTCATATAAATTGTAGTTCAGCAACACCAACAATATTGTTGAATATGAATCATTGTTACTCAGGTTGAAGGCTACTCAAGACAAAGGTATTAAGCTCCTTCATGCCAAAGGAGATGCTGAGCTGGTGGTTTGTTAGGTGAGGAACCTATGTCAAACCAAGAACAAAATATTGCACCATTACCACAATCTGGTATGGGACTATATTGAAAGTTTTGATGCTTTCAATATATCTGTAGTACCTAGAGAGCTTCATAATCATGCAAATTCATTGGCTACCCCTGTGACCTTTATGGTTCCTCATCTTGATTTCAAAGATAACATGTATACTATCAAACTGGTCTTTTGACCAAGTGTGCTTGATAAAGCTAACCATTGGTAGGTGTTTGATGCTGACAATCAAATTATGTGCTTCACTAGACTAAAAGAGCAACAAGATATGGTAGTGGACCATACTACTTCACACCAAAGTCAGGAAAAGAAACTCTTCACCAAGAGAGCAAGGATTTATGGTTTTTAGATTGGAGACCATGTCTTGCCATGGGGAAAGAAGAGAGAACCAAAAGGAGTGCACAAAAAATATGATTCTTGGTGGAGAGTTCCATTCACCCATCACTGATTCTAGGGAAAAAATGGTTTCTTGCTGATATATCAAGATGACACACCCTTTTCACTACCTCATAATGGGCAGCATCTGAAGCACTTTAATCCTTGAAGTATCAGATAAGATCAGCTTGTACATATGTATAATTTTTGTATGGTCTTTAGCTTATTTTGTGTTGTTCATTTTCATTTCTTTTTGGTGCCTTTATTTTTTGGGTAGCATGAATCCATAGCCCAATGGCACATTTGAAGGCATTGGAGATTCTAGATTATACTCCCTTCTATTGTTTTAACAATTGATGGAAGTTCCCAACTAGAGCCAGCTATTGTTCCCAAAATTTATCACTCATTTTTGGGGACAACATATCAACTATTTTGGTCCTGTAAGCCAAAATTCTCTCTTCCCTTTTTAAAAAATATTCTAAGCATCCAAGTTCTTCAATTATTCACCAATTTTTTAGCTAAGGAACTCGCAGGTTCAACAGGTTCCACAAGTTCAATAGGTGAGCTCTCACAAAGGAACAAGTTCTAAACCCTTAGGCATTTCAAGGCTGGTTCAACATTGAAGTTCAATCAAAAGACTCATCGACAGGCTTCAAACAAAACATTAAACCATTGAACCTTGCCTCCAAAGGTTTAAAGGTTCAATAGGTTCAAAGGTTTAATGACATCAGCAGACTTCAAAGAGTTAAGCACTTTAGCAAGTTCAAAAATTTAACCACTTTGAAAAGTTTAATAAGTTCAACAGACTTAAAGAAAAGAAGGCTTTGAAGAGTAAAGGTTGAACGGTTTAACCATTGAACCTTGAATCAAAATGGTTCAATGGGTGCAAAGGTTCAATGAGTTCAACATAAATGAAAATGATCTAGAAAGTTTGAAGGAACAAAAGATTTAATGAAAGAGAATGAACCGTTGAACCTTGAACCAAAATGGTTCAAATTTCAAAGGTTCAAAGGGTTCAAAGAATTTCAAAGTGTAGAAAGGAAGCTTCGAGTGAATGGAAGAAGTAGAAGAAGCTCAACAAGGAGTTCAACCAAAGGGTTCAAAGAATGATTGAACAAAAGAGCTGAGTGAACAGACAAGTTGATTGAAGCGCTAACCATTGAACCACTTTGAACCATTGAATTGATGCACTCCAAGGTTCAAGGTTCAAAGTAGTTCAAGTGACTAAGTGATCATGATGTCCCCATGGATGTCAAATTCAAGGTAATAAAATATTTGATGATTTTCAAATATGGCGCAGACCCTGTGAACAAATTCAGTGACTGACCAAAGAAGAAGCTGAAGGAACCAGCAAAAAGTGAGAAGATAGCCTGAGAGCTCAGATCACCAAGAAAAGGATAAAATATGTGGCAAGGAAAAAGGGAAAGACCAAAAATATCTGTGTAGGAGTTATTTCTAGTTGGTGAAATAGTCCACCAGGTGGACATCAGAGAGTGCAAGCACTCAAAGATGTGGCTTATTTTTCTCCATTGAGTAAAGGCGAAGTGGATAGCTGCACACATATCAGGAAAAGGACCAGGCAGCCCATACTTCAAAAAGAGACATTTGAGATGAATTGACATGCCATAATTAAGGATGATGCCCTGTTCTAGCATGGCCCTTTGACAGAACTAAAAATGCATTTAAGGCATTGAATGTAGCATGGGCCATTTTATGAAACAAAGCACCAAGTCTTTCTTGGCTACTATATATTGTAATCTTTCATCTTATGCAAAGGAGATCTCTCTGATATAGAAGTGAAACTCTGCCCAAATTGAAAGGCATTTTCTAAGACTTTGAGCTCAGATTGTTAATCATATTTTGTTATATAAATGAGAAAGCAGGTTACTTTCAGACTTTGTGATGTAATAACTTGTGTTATTTAGGAGATTGTTCTTATGTCTGTCTCCTAGATTTAGTCTTGTCCATTTAATTTAACAAGCAAAACTAGTGGAAGTAATCATGAAGGTGTCCTGAAGTCAACTGTGGGAAGACTTTGTGCTACCACAATTGTCTTTGGTGTGTTTTCTATCTATTTATGTGTAAAGGACCTTGGGATGATTTTGTGCCCTCATTGTCCTTTGTATATTTCACTCTTTGGTAGTTGAGGGGGAGACTTTGTTCTACACTTCATTCTACTGGTTATTGTACCTTGTTTTAGTTACTTTTACTATCAGGAAGGAATCTGGCTGTTGATTGAACATTACTTCTAAAAGAAGAGAAGTAACTTCAACAATCACTCAAGATTTCTCCTTTGATATGTGAACATCATCTCTGAAAAAAGAGAGATGGATGGTGTTGTCCTACCCCTGAATGTTATTTTTTGCTTATATTTATAGTATATAGCTCCTCATAGTTATAGGGAACCTCCCCTTAATGAGAGGAGAGATTTATCACCTTCTGATGTGGTAAACCTGCACATTTGGCCAACCAATCTCCTTATGATGTGGTTGAAATCACCTATTTTTCTCATCAGTTAGCTGGTGACAAAATATTCACCCAACAAGAATGATGTTATGAAAGTATTACTTTGTTTTATAAAAGGTGCATAGATGTTTTATCTACTTACACTAGTCTATATGGACTATTAAGTCATAAATATTGGCCAAAACTTATTCTTCAGCTGTGATAAAAATTACATGATGAAATTTTGTGAGGTCATTGCACCTAATACTTAAAACATATGTGCCAAATTTTATATCATTTGTATTTACCATGGAAACATATCATTTGATTATATTATAACACTTGAAAGGATGTTTATCCATTTCACTAAGAATTAGATGATGAAATTTGGTGATGTCAATAAAACGTGACATTTAAAACATATGAACCAAATTTTAGATCATTTAGAGTCATCGTGGAAGTGTAACATATGATTTTGTCAGAAAACTTGGAAGAAATTATGTTCTTTTATGGTAAGATCTATATTTACAAATTTGATGATATGGTAGTACATGACATGTGTAACCTATGTAAATTTTTTAAAATAATTTAGAGTTAATAAATTAATGTACCATCCATTTTTGTTAGACTATGCAATCCATCTAGTCTAAAACACTTGCCAAGGTGGTTATATTATTGTGTTAATAATTAAATTTAACAAAATTGTGAAATGGTATTAAATGACACATAAAACCTACAATTTTTTAGATCATTTGAAATTACTACATAAATGTAATGTAAGATTTTTTAAGCTTATATAATCTGTCTAATTTATGACACTTGGTAGGATGGGTCTTCACTTGTAGTAATAGTTAGATTTCCAAACTTGGTGAGATGATAGAAAATGCAGTATAAAAGTTTTATTTCAAATTTTAGGTTAATTTTATAAACTTCATTAAATTTATGATAGTATTTTTAACTTTCATTCAATCTAAAAAAATTACTTGAGTACCTTAGAGTTGTTACTGACAATTTGGAATTCAATTATGAAAAATAAAATATGTTATGTTTTGTTCAGGGAAGTTTAAGAGACATCCCATGAAGTATGGGATGTCAAGGGGGATACTTGATTGATATAAGAAGGAGTGTTTTATGATAGGGATGAACCATGAAGGATTAGAACTATCCAAGAATACAACAAATAGTTGTATCAATTGAGGAGGAATGGTATGAGAGTATACAACTATTTCATGTAATGTAATAAAATTGTAAATGAATGAGAGAGAGAGAGAGAGAGAGAGAGAGAGAGAGAGAGAGAGAGAGAGAGAGAGAGAGAGAGAGAGAGAGAGAGAGAGAGAGAGAGAGAGAGAGAGAGAGAGAGAGAGAGAGAGAGAGAGAGAGAGAGAGAGAGAGTTTGAATATATTATACTCTAATGTTTCAATAGGAATTCAATAAATATGTATTAAGTGTGTCAACTATGAGTAAGTGTAGAAATTATGACCATGGATAAGTGTCAAGACCTAGTAACATAGATCTATATAAATGCATACCTTAATTAGTTTCCATCTCTTGTGCTTATGCCAGTTATTTTAGCCCTTGGCCTTATATTCAATTTGGATAATTTTTTTTCTTAATTTTGAAATTGATTTGAATAATCCATAACACCTATCTTACAATGATTTTAAATCTCATTATTTATGGTGATCCACTTGCTTACTATTGCATATCTATCATGATATGAATTCATTTTCAATTATATGATCACATACATTTAATACTACATATTCCATGAGAAAATAGTCTCTCACCCATTGGGAGAATGTCCATTCTTATTTATATTCATCAATTTTCCTATATTTCTATGATTCCTTTACACATACATTGGGGAACATTTCTTATGTTCATCCAAGCCATATTATGCATTAACACTGTGTTATAGATTATTCGAATACCTCATTTTAATCCTATTTTATAAGCCTTGATTTTTTTTTTAAATTTTCAAGTGTTTTTATTTCAAACATTTAAAAAAATTATATATATATATATATATATATATATTCCAAAAAAATAATATATTTCAAAAATTAAAAAAATTAAAAAAATTTAAAAAAATTTAAAATTAGAACCTAAAAGACTTTTTCAAATGTTTCTAGCTTACTTATTTACATATGTTATTTATTTCATGTTAAGTAGATAGTATATTCCATATTTCAAAAACACACTTCTTTTCATTAGGTATTTGACTGTGATACATGTCATACTATTACATGTTTTCTATATTTCCCTTTTTACCCAACAACCTTACTAAGCCTAAGGTATCTCTTCATTCTCAATGAACACTTCAACAAGTTGTATCTATCCATAAAATTTATACCATGTTGAGCTATATATCATACAAGTAATTTGATATCCACTCATACTTTATATTATGTTACATGGATATAATACTTGCTAACATTGACATTGATTCATATGGTTGACATTTGGATATACACATGAATAGACTAATAACATTTTCTATATGTTTAATTCTTACTTTACTACATAATAATTTAGTTTGTTACTTATTGTGTGTGGCCTTTCGCCTTTTAGGTAAAATAAATACATGTTATTTTTATGGCATCATCATTCCATTTGAGTGTGGCCCTTAGCCTTGTGTGTTTATGTGACATTCACATGTCCATTGTATATGGCATTTTGACTTTATGTGTGACATTCTTTACAAATTGTGTGACATTGTATGACATTGATTTTATATTAATTTCTTGTTACTATGGTGTCATGATTCATATCAGATATTGATTATATTATATACTTTTAATTTTGTGCCATGATACATATCATGCACATGATACTTATGTTCTTCAAAGCTATATCAATCTAACACATGTTTTTATATATAATTCAATTTAATACTCAATACTATGATATAATACATTTAAAATGTTTATATGATATTACACGATTAAATATTTCATAGAATTTATAATTTTTTTTTTAGATTATTGAATTACAGGCTACATCTCTCATCTCAAAAGGGGGACATCACAATGGGCTTACATTAAATAATTGTTTTTATATTTATAACAATATTCAATTTTCAAAATTATAACACAATTCAAAGTTCTCAGATTATGGAGTCTTGTGACATGCACATCCACTCATTCTTAAATTTAATTCTATACATATTCACATGTAATTGATGCATATGCATGGGCATGCTCGAAACATTTACAAGTTTAACATACTTACAAGATTCAAATGGAATTCAATATCAATTTAGTATAGATACATGGAGCATGATATTAATTTATGTTCATGATTCTACATGGAAAATTTTAATTTTCCACTTATTCAAAATCTCTTAAGTTTCAAAGGTAAATTTTTTTCAATAGAATTTAGATCCATCTAAAATAGTGTGATTCATCTCATTTTTAAAGTGGACCATGTTAGAGTTTAGAGACACTCAACATCTATGGTTTTATTTTAATGAGTCACATCTGGTGGTTACACCTTTTTTCCTATTGTATTTGATTATAGTGACATTCAATGTTTATGGTGCAATGTAGAAAGCCACATTTGGTGGTTCCATTCTTCAATTATCCTATAAGAGTATTGTATGAGAGTTTGAGAATATAATATTTCCAACTCAAAGGATTTTATTGGTTTTCAAATTGAGACTTAATTACTCTCAATTCACCATATGTTCAACATTTATCGAAATTACTTAATAGGGGGAAACACACTTATCCACTTTCAAATTTATAGAATAATTATATTTCATACTCTGTTAAGTGTATTCTTTC